>OY757925.1:49131877-49203080 GCA_963585895.1 Sepioteuthis lessoniana
ACAGTGGGGTCAAAATATGAAGTTTATGTTCGGTCTTCAGCACCCTCTCACACGCAAACCTTGAACAACCCTTTCAAACCTTACAAATAAAGTGAGAGGTAAAAATATATTGTTAAAGAAGTCTT
Organism: Sepioteuthis lessoniana; assembly: GCA_963585895.1. Lineage (NCBI taxonomy): Eukaryota > Metazoa > Mollusca > Cephalopoda > Myopsida > Loliginidae > Sepioteuthis > Sepioteuthis lessoniana. The sequence continues at coordinate 49,132,003 of OY757925.1, forward strand.
GCGTCCGTCTTTATCATGCGTCTTCCTTCCTGCGTTATCCTTCATGCATCTGTCTTTGTTGTTGTGTCGTTGTGATGCTGCATGAACGTGTAAATGACTATCTAACAATATCATATCAACCCTTTTAGATTATTTAATGTCAAATCCTCTTTATACATATATTAAGCATATATATTTGTAAATATAGTTTGTAGGTAACATTTTTAAAAGAAACAGAGCTCATTATTTTGCCCATAGTTCAATAGTTTAGACATATATAATTTGTAAGTGAATAGTTAATTGGTATTCTTAATTTAAAAGAGATGAGAATTAATTTGTTTGCACGCAATAATAGCTCGTTTGAAAACAGATGATTTCAAATATTGCTATATAACTCGAATAATTCAATTTAGCAAAAATCCTTAGTTTGAATTCACTAAAGTAGCTTCAAGTATTGCTTACACTAATTGTTTTATTAGAAAACAGTTAAATATTTTAAGTATTGCAATTCAGCCGAATAATTGTATTCAAAATTATTTATTCATTTACACACGGTTAAACGGTCCCAAGTATTCCTATCAAAACCCAAAAATTCTATTTAATATTAAACATTTGCTTGTATTCCCATGAATGGCTTAAAGTATTGCAATCTACGCATGTTTTTTTCAAACAGCGGTCGTGTCGATATTGCTGTATGGATGCACTACATGGACCCTAACAAAACGTAGGTAGAAAAAACTTGACGGCAACTACACAAGAATGCTGCAAGTAATATTGAACATGTCATGGAGGCAGCTCCCCAAAAAGCAGCAGTTGTACGGCCCCTTACCACCCATCACGAAAACTATCAAATTTAGACGAACCAGACATGCGGGACATTGCTGGAGAAGTAGGGACGAACTCATAAGTTACGTACCCCTGTGGACCCCTTGACATGGACGAGCAAAGGCCGAACGACCATCTAGGACCTATATACAACAGCTCTGTGCCGATAAAGGATGTAGAAGACCTACCAGAGGCAATGGACGATTGAGAAGAGTGGCAGGAGAGGGCCAGGGAGATCAGTGCAGATGGCGTTATATGATGATGACACTAACAGTTTTTTTTTATGCACGCAGTTAAATGGTTCCGAGTATTGCGATATAATAAAATTCTATTTAACATGGGTCATACAAACAGTTCCATTTGACCAATAGATGGGACCTTATTAGCTACTACCTCTTAGAATGGTCAGGGAAGTAATGACAATGAAAGTGTACACCAGATTCCCCAAAGATCCTGAACTAGAGCCTCACAATCAAATGGTTAATTGTCATATTCAAGATATTCGTCGGAATGGAGTCTTACCCCTCAGCAGACAAACAATCAGCGTATTCACCAGGTCCGGTCCCCTGGGCTAACTGGTCATTTAATACTAAATCTTGCTTATACACATATATATATATATATATACTAAATATATATAATTTGTAAAAAAATTATTGGTAGGTAAATTTTTTAAACGAGTCAGAGCTCATTTTTTTGTCATAGTTAAAAGTTTCCAAATATTCCCACCTAAAATGAATTCTTTCATTCAATGTCAATCATTTGTTTGCACATAGTTAAATAGGTTTAAGTATTGCTATCTTACACGAGCAATTTAATTTAACATCAGTGATTTGTTTGTGTAAAGTTAAATGGTTATACACATATAATTTCTAAGTTTGTAAGTAATTTCATTTTTTTAAGTTAAAGATAATTTGTTTGCATACAATTAAGTATTGCTATTGTTTGCACATAGTTAAATAGTTTCAAGCCATGATATCTAAAGCTAATAATTCTATTTAATATTAATAATTTTGAGCATCCGGGCTAATGTCTTCATTTTCATTGTTATATTCACATCTTTTCGGTCGATGCGTCCTTCGGGTGTTTCATGTCGATTTTAGGAGCTCACTTTGAACTTTGAACTGAACCCTTTATTTAATTCACGGAGATAGATTATGTTAATTCAGTTAACCACAACCAGGTATGTTAAGCTATTGTAAATATTCTTTGTTATTTGCTTCTTGTCAGAATTGAGCCTGCAGCTTCCAAATAATTTTATTTAGAAGATCTTTAACCAAACACCTACATGTGTCCTGCTGGATGTTTCATAGTGAATTTTTGGGACTTATTCAAGAATGTAATACTTCTTATTACACTTTTTTTACGACTTTTCCTTAACTCATTTCGCAATTTTGTTTATCCAGCCTTTGTGATTATTGGTTCCCATATCGTATTCATGTCTATACATGGTTTGCTCAATCGGTCACTGTAGCCAATCATGTGTTATTCTCCAATCGTCTTCCCTGTCCATTATATTAACTTCATCTAATAAATGCTGATGGTTTCCCTTTTCTTTCAATATATGGTCAGCCGAACCTGACTTTTCGACTTCACCTCGATATACTGCTTTTCGATGTTCCTGTATCCTTACTTTTTGGGGGCAGCATGTGTCGCCTTTGTATACTTTACCACAACTGCATGGGATGGAGTACACGCAATTCTTGGTCATGTTGTGTTCTTTTGGGGGCTTGACTCGGAAGATATCTTTTCGAAAGGTCGTGCCCCTCCTGAATATTGTCCTGATATCATATGAACAACATATCCTTTGAATCATTTCAGTTAGGCCTTTGACATATGACAGACAGACTGTGATGAGTTTTCGGGTATTGTTCGATCCAAATTTCTTGGAGCTGCTGTTACGCTCTCAGGAGAGTTGTTACGATGAAGGTTGTCTCTTATTCATTTCTTTTTTAAATACGTCCTTTTGGCTCGATTTTATAGGTTACGAATGATTATTTTCTTTACATTATACGGATGACGAAAATTGAAGTTGAGGTACTGTCCAGTGAAGGTTGGCTTTCGACACAAAGATAACCTGAATCCTTGCTCTGTGCGAGCTATTAATACATCTTGGAAGAACAATTTGTCGTCTTGTTCTTTCACCATAGAGAACTGTAGAGATGGTCCGACTGAGTTCACTCAGTAAACTTAGTTTCGTTTGGTTTGGTTTTACGGCATTTCAACCATTCGAGGTTATTTAATGCCAAATCCGTTTGTATACATATAAAAAGTTCTATTTCAAACAATTCTGTTTTAGCATAAGTATATTGTTTAGTTCTATTCAACCCATAGATAGGACTCTATCAGGTGCTACCACTCCGGGCTAGAGTGGACCTGGGATCGACGGCAATAAAGGGGTCTTCTGCATTCCCCAAAGCTCCAGCATTAAAGGAGATTGATTAGTGTCATATCTGAAAATATGCAGTTGGTGTATTCCGCAGCCCCAGCTGACTTAGCCATGATCCAGTAGAGTTCGAACGTCTTCTTGATGAGGACAGAGAATGAATGTATCATCTACTCATCTAAGCTGCAATGATGGTCTTTGTGGCGTAAATCCTAATGCCTATTTTTTCGAAGTATTTCCTCTATCCGTTGAGCAATACTGGGGATGGATAGCGTGAATCACGGTGACAATGTTGTTAGCAGATCTTGGTGATGATGAATTGTTTTCCATTCACTATACCGTCGGATTTTATTCCATAATATACACATACACGTGGTTAAATCTCCATTGCGTAGAGGCTAACGTGCATGACTACCATATCATAGTAACGAGTTCGAACTCCAGTTGTGCTATTGCGTTCATCTTTGGACAAATAAAAGTAAAGTTGGTGGCCGTAGTCGAGGGTGACTCAAAGGCTTCTTTTCAATAGCTATACACCAAGAGGTGGGAGAGGGTACTACTCCATTCCCTGGACTGATCAACTTTACTCTTGAACCGTACCTTATAATGCTGAGTGTTAAGCAAGGCTGCATTAAGTACCATATTTTGCGTCTTTGGTATGACTCGACCTGAGATTGAACTCCAACCTCCCGGACCATTGGCGAACACTCTAACGATTATGCCAATAGATCAGTGTTGGACTAGTACTCTTTTGGTAAAACGCCTTATTCCTCCAGCTATGTGTTAAGTAGCACCACTAAAATCGGTCTTCTAATATGGCTTTGGCATTAAAATAACCCACAAAGGTTGATACACCATTTAAACAAAGAAGCAAACACACAGCAGATGAGCTTAAGGTGATATTTATCCGTACCTCCCACCAGGTAGGATTTGACGCAAGGTCATTTCAATTTAATCCTATTTACCCAACCCCTACGTTCGGGCAGGAAATGACACAAGGTCAATTTTTAAGCGGAGTTTAACAGGTTTGAATTCAGAGTTTTCCTTCTTCTAGACTAGTTGACTCACCAAGGCTGAAGAACCCAGTCTGTCCTACTATTTACCCATAGCTGGAGGGAGAATAATTGGATTCATACCTTTTCCAAGGGTATTAGTGCTATATGAAATGCAATCAGTCTCGTCCAGGATTTGAACTCGTGTCGCCGTATCCATTTCCTACGACGATAACCATTACACCACGGGCACCTCCATAAATTTCAATTTAATGGCCCTTTAAGCCAAGTGATCATAAGTTTTTCTAACCACCCAGCACAAATATCAGGTGGCCGGGTCGAAGGCTACGGGAAAAAAGGGGACCAAATAATCATTTTAGTTTTTATAAAGTGTAATGTCACTAAAGGGTTACTCCACAATATCCAGAACTGGAACCTCACCATTGGATGTGTTTTAGTGCCCAATGAAAGACATTTAAGTCTGTAGTAATTATTTTATAAGCTTTGCTTGCTTTAAAGAAGGTAACTACCTTATAGATATTAAAGTAAGGATACCCCGGGTTAATTAGACATCATCTCACCCAAGCTGAGACGCCTGCTTCATGCTCAAGTAAATAGATTAATATTGTTCTGTTTCAATTGTCACAGAATTGATATTGATCTGTTTTAATAGTCACATCATTGATATTGATCTGTTTTAATTATCAAATCCTTGATATTGATCTATTTCAATAGTCCCATCATTGATATTGATCTATTTCAATTGTCACATCATTGATATTGATCTGTTTAAATTGTCAAATCATTGATATTGATCTATTTCAATAGTCCCATCATTGATATTGATCTATTTCAATTGTCAAATCATTGATATTGATCTATTTCAATTGTCACATCATTGATATTGATCTATTTAAATTGTCAAATCATTGATATTGATCTATTTCAATAGTCCCATCATTGATATTGATCTATATCAATTGTCAAATCATTGATATTGATCTATTTCAATAGTCCCATCATTGATATTGATCTATTTCAATTGTCATATCATTGATATTGATCTATTTCAATTGTCACATCATTGATATTGATCTATTTAAATTGTCAAATCATTGATATTGATCTATTTCAATTGTCATATCATTGATATTGATCTGTTTCAATTGTCACATCATTGATATTGATCTATTTCAATAGTCACATCATTGATATTGATCTATTTCAATTGTCACATCATTGATATTGATCTGTTTCAATTGTCATATCATTGATATTGATCTATTTCAATTGTCACATCATTGATATTGATCTGTTTCAATTGTCAAATCATTGATATTGATCTATTTCAATTGTCACATCATTGAAATTGATCTGTTTCAATTGTCACATCATTGATATTGATCTATTTCAATAGTCATATCATTGAAATTGATCTGTTTCAATTGTCATATCATTGATATTGATCTGTTTCAATTGTCACATCATTGATATTGATCTATTTCAATAGTCACATCATTGATATTGATCTATTTCAATTGTCACATCATTGATATTGATCTGTTTCAATTGTCAAATCATTGATATTGATCTATTTCAATTGTCACATCATTGAAATTGATCTGTTTCAATTGTCACATCATTGATATTGATCTATTTCAATAGTCATATCATTGAAATTGATCTGTTTCAATTGTCATATCATTGATATTGATCTATTTCAATTGTCACAGCATTGATATTGATCTATTTTAATAGTCAAATCATTGATATTGATCTATTTCAATAGTCAAATCATTGATATTGATCTATTTCAATGGTCACATCATTGAAATTGATCTGTTTTAATAGTCAAATCATTGATATTGATCTATTTCAATAGTCAAATCTTTGAAATTGATCTGTTTCAATAGTCAAATCATTGAATTTGATCTGTTTTAATAGTCACATCAGTGCTATTGATCTTTTTTAATTGTCATGTCATGCAACATTTCTAAATTGCAATATTCTTACCTTTAGAAAAAATCCGCGTATCTTTTTAAGGTTTCTCCTTCCTTACACTTTTTCCTTTATTATTTCAATCTTCCAGATCGCACATCCTTTTTTTCCCTGTTTTTCAACATATTTCAGGTTTAACCCATCCAGTTTAAAATTCGGAGTGAGTTTCGTAACGTAGCGGTTTAAGTAATGGACTCCGACAACTTAGCGAATTCAAACTTGCGTTTACTTTCGGACAAATACCCTTGGGAAAACTATGAACCCTCTAATCCCCCCACCAGCGATGGGATAAATAGTACCACTACCGTTCTTCTAAAAATATGGCTTTGGTATTAAATAACCCACGAAGGTTGATATACCATTAAACACAGAAATCAAGCAAACTGCTTAGAATACTTCCTTTTCCATTACAATAAAGACCTCTGGCTTTTCTCTTTCTCCCGCAGTCTTTGTCTGCGTTTTTGATGGACTACTTGACGATTCGTGAACTTTTGGGGTTCACGTAGTGATACTTCTATTTAGGAAGTCGTTTCATTTTCATCTCAGTTATTTCGGGAATGCAGATAGTTAAAAACTGTCTTTCAAGGTGAATGTGGATCATTATTACTCACTTGGACTGGTAATTGCTTTATTTATTTTGATCATTTTAATTGAATTGCTCTAATAACAATTTCGCTATAAAGTGCCCTTTTTGTTGGGTAATTTTTACTCAATAGTATACATACATTTCTTCTATAGGTTTCATTTTCCTTTCCTTCCTTCCTTTTTCCTTCCTTCCTCTCTCTTTTTTATTCTCTTTCTCTCTCTCTCTCTAATTTCTTCGTTTTCATCGTCTTTTCCCTATTTCTTTGTTACCCCCTCTCTCTCTCTCTCCACTTTGTATCCTTTTAACCACTCGCATCCTTTCTGTTTCTCTCTCTTTCCCAGGCTCTGTCATTCTAAATTGCTCTGTCAACCTCCCTCTCTCACTTTCTCCCAGTTCCTTTCTCTCTCTTTCTTTCTTTCTTTCTCAGCCCTCTCTCTCTGTTTCTCACACACATACACATACTCTCTTTTTTTCTCTCTCTCTCTCCCTCTCTCTTATTTCCTTTCATTTTACATTTTTTTTATTCCTTGATTTCCTATTCAAAATCTTTTCAACCGATTTTTGCTTCTATTTTTTTTAAATATCTATTTGATTTTTTTTAGCTTAGAGTTTTTTTCTTTATTTACTGAAGTGGAGGCTCATTTTTTTCTTCCTTTTCTTTCTTCTTGCTTTCTGTTCCGTTTTTATTCTCGTGCTATTTCCTTCTTTATCATCTTTCTCTTTTTTTTGTATGTGTCACCCCCCCTCTCTCTCTTTATAAACATATTTCTATCGTTTTAACCGTTCTCTATCATTTCTCTCTCTCTCTCTCTCTCTCTCTCTCTCTCTCTCACACACACACTCTCTCTTTCTCAGACACTCTCTCTATCTCACATCGCATCTCTGTCACTCTGTCACTCTTTCTCTCAGTCTATTTCTCACGCGCACACAGCCGTTCTGTCACGCACACACATTCTTTCTCTTTCACACACACACACACACACACACACACACACACACACACACACACACACACATTTCTATCTTTTTAACCACCCTTTATCACTACCCCCTTTCTCTCACTCAGCCACTGTCATGTACACAGCCTCTCTGTCTCTCTCTCTCTTAAACACACATTCTCTCTCTCTTTCTCTTCTCTCTCTCTCTCTCTCTCTGTCTGTCTCTCTCTGTCTCTGTCTCTCTATATAATTCACAGCCTCTCTCAAATACACACACAGCCTTTTTATCACGTGCGCGCACACACACTCACACACACACACACGTTCTCTCTCTCTCTCATTCTATCTATCTATCTATCTATCTATCTATCTATCTATCTATCTATTTCTTTCTCTCTCTCATCATTTTTCCTTTCACTTTCTTTTCTTGACTTCCAATTCAAAATTTTTTTTAACTCCTTATAATATTTTATTTATATATTTAGCTTTTTTCTGGTTTTTTTTTTTTTTTGCGGTTGGGGATGTTGTATTCTTTATTTTTTGTTTTTATTTTTTTCAAATATTCATTTTACTTTTATAATTTTTTTTATCTTTTCCTTTTTTTCTGAGGTCGGGTGGGTCTGTTCGTTTTTGTTTGTTTGTTTGCTCTCTCTCTCTCTCTCACTCAGTCTCTCTCACTCACTCTCTCTCTCTCTCTCTCTCTCTCTCTCTCTCTCTCTCTCTCTCTTGGAATGTGCCTCCATAAAATCAAATGAAGCTTCTTGCTTGTTCGTTACTTCGCTATTTATTGGCCTGCCGGACTTGACAAAAGAATTTTTGCATAAGCACTTGGACACAGAAAAGCCATTCGGCTGTCCGTAGAGAATGATCGTAGCTGTCCGTACAGCAATGACACCTGTGTCTTTCAAACACAATCAAAGTTTTACATGAATTCACCTTACGAAGACTATTTTTCCACAACATCCGTTGCCGCCATTGTTTTCAGGGTCTTTGAATAAAAAATGAGAACGTCTTGCCGTCCACTTAAAAGATGTTTTTTCTTTCTTTTTTGAAATTCTCCAAAAACAAAGCAATCTTTTTCAACACCTGTTACTTATTGCGGTGGGAAAAATACCGATGGTTCAGAAGGGATCTAAAGATGTTTGAGGTACTATATGCAAATATTAGCATTCAGTCGCGTTGCATAAGAATAAATCCCTTAAGTCCAGTACAGATAGTTGGATGGTTGGTTTTCGGTTGGTTTTACAGCATCTCAAACCTTGTCGAGTTATTTCCATAGCACCCTCTTAGTGGGGATTAGATTACGCTGACTTTATCTGCAGAAAGAAGATCCTCTTCCAAAAAAAGAGAGGGTGTCCCAGGTATAATATAAAGCTGCATCTGATGAGGAAGCTGCAGTCTTGAATCTCTGGGGAGTGTGATCGACCAGTTATCCCCCCAAACCATGGATTAAATAGCACTTCTACTGTTGCTCTAGAAGACTAACTCTGGAAATAAATAACCCACGAAGGTTGATATGCCATAAAAAGGGAACCAGATCAATCAAAGTAAAATTCTCAATACAAGCAGTTTCGATATTTTTCCATCAGAAATTTTGTTACGAAAAACAGAATTGTGTAAGTGCAGCACCCTCCACACTCTCCACAACTAGCCTAGTGCCACTTGTTTCTTGAATTGTTTAATTTTTTAATCAAACATTCATCTGTAGTGAATTGTCCAGCAGGACACAGGGCGTAACGGTTATAGGCGTTGGTTCCCTAAGCTTCTAAGGAGACAATCATCTGGAGGTTGCAGGTTCAATCCTCACTACAGGCGAGTAACAATGCAGGAATACTTAATACTTGTACCCGGTTATGGCCTACGGAATCAGAACAGGCGATCCCCGTGGTTTCAATAAAGAACGTAGTTTGAAGTTTCGTGAAGGTTCCCGAGTTTGACAAACACCTGACAAACGCCGGAGGATATATCGGCCGAAACGTTGTGGAAATAACAATAAAGATAAAGACAATAGTCCGAAAACCCTTAATGATAAGAAAGTTAGCGTTTCATTTATTGTTCATATTAACCTCGTTAAATACTGCATCATTCTCAACACTTCGAACAGACCTTGTATAATTCGTGTTTTACGTATCAGTGGAGGATTATTTTTCTCCTTGTGAGTTTTTACACTAGTGTTAGCAAGTCTGATTGAGAGCAAATCTTTTCAAGTCTCCAGGTCTCTTCTCAGTATTTCTATCGATCTCAACAATGCTTTGGTCTGGATGGTCTGGATTCTTCTAATCATTTCCAATTCCTCAACTCATTTTTTCTTTATTATCCGATCATATGGAAATCAGACCTGGCCGATAAAATGAAACGCAGTTTTTTCTAGGCAGCGGTCGTATCGATACTGCTATATGGATGCACTACTTGGACGCTAACTAAACGGCTGGAGAAGAAGCTAGACGGCAATTACACCAGAATGTTGCGAGCAGTATTGAACAAGTCCTGGCGGTAACACCCCACAAGGCACCAACTATACTGCCTCCCATCACGAAAACTATCCAAGTTAGACGAACCAGACATGTAGGACACTGCTGGAGAAGCAGGGACGAGCTCAAAAGTGATGTACTCTTATGGACCCCTACATATGGCCCAGCAAAAGCAGGACGACCAGCTCGAACATACATACAGCAGCTATGTGAGGATACGGGATGTAGCCCTGAAGACCTGCCAGAGGCGACGAACGACAGGGAGAAGTGGCGAGAGAGGGTCAGGGATATCCGTGCTAGCGGCATGATGATGATGATGATTATATTCCTTGAGAGCTTTTTATACCAGCGTTAGTTGATGATCTTTCAATGTAGTCTGAGTAAGAGCAAGTCTACTCCGGTCTCCAGGGCTCTTTTCAGTATTCTGGTCGGTTGAAACAATATTGAAAGCTAGATGTTTTTGATTTAACCTCTAATTTCCAAGTCTTCCAGTCATCGTTCATAGCCTTTGGGGACCGTTCAAAACCCACCAACAATAATTTGTATCACTGTCACCCTCATGTTCGACAGCTTTCTTAGGTTTTTGGAAAGATTCAAGTATTTGTCCAGATTTTCGCTTTCTTTTATTGTCAATCAGTGATCTACTATCGTGGCAAAATCCATTCGGTGACACGTTCTCTTCTTGGTTAATTAACACTTTGTTAATTAACACTTGTTCTTTTCGCTGTGATTAGGTGATCCGTTTGAATCTCAGAGACCCAGAGAATTTTATATATCTCATTCTCTAGGACTGATTCTGGTTTCTGCACGAACAATTTGCTTGTGTTGACAAATTTCAATCTTTAACAATTCCTTCCCAATCACGCCTCGTTTTATTCTGCTTATGTAATAGTTTCCTGTATTCGCTCATTATATCATGAACCGTTTGATCGCTGTCTCAACAACCTACACTTGCTTTACTGTTGTGTATAATCTTTTTAATACAATTGGTCCTAAAGGCATTATTTTGTGCTTCTATTAACAGACATTCAGTTTCTCTCTTTAAGTTACGATCATTTCATTCCTTGAGAGTTTTCATATCAGCATTAGTCAAGCTCGCCCACGCCAATCGAATATGCAACGTCCGCGTCTTTAGAATGGCATGTCTGGCCGGGTCTTTAAGTTACGACCATTTCACTCCTTGAGAGTTTTCATATCAGCATTAGCTTATTGTTTTTCACTTGAGTTTGAGTGACAGTAAGTCTCCTCAAATCTCCTGGACTCTTCTCATGATTCTGGTCGATCTTAACAATGCTGTAGTTTGGACAGTCTTCACCCGTCCCCTTATTTCTAAATCCTCCTGTCCTTGTACCAATCCTTTGGTGACTGCACCAAGAGCAGCAATTATAAGGTCTGGTCGAATAACCAAGATGAGGTGATCTGTTTGTATCTCAAAATCCTAGATGAGTTTGTGTCTCATTCTCCCGGACAGATTCTAGCTTGTGCATATACCATTTGTTCCTATGGTCAAACTTCAATTTGTTGCACAATTCCCAGTGAATCAACTTCCCCAGGCAATCGTATCTAGTCTTACACTCTTTCTGAGTTAATTTTCTGCCTTCGCTTATTCTGTGATTGATCGTTTCGTCTCTATCACCACGTAACCTATATTTGTTGTGTCTTATCTATTTTCTCTTTAACATAGTTTGTTCTTATGACGTTGTTTTGTGCTGCTATTAGAAGAGATTCAGTTCCTCTCTTAATGTTTCCCCTTTTTAGCCATGTCCAAGTTTTGTAATGTGAGATATCGCTTGTTTATCGCTCTAAAAATCCATAGAGTTGTTTATCTTTCCATTTTTGTTTTCTTTTTATTTCCGTTCAGTTGATGCTCGTGTCGTCAGTATTGTTTCTGGTGGCTGTAATCAGTCTTCCTCTGCGCTTTTCTATGTAGTGTTCGAGCCATTGTATCGATGCATCGACACTATCTTCAATGCTGCCAAGTCCTGCAGGCATAGGCCTCCATGTCAACGCATACAAGACGGAATACATATGCTTTCATCAAACAGGCGACATCTCCACACTAAATGATTCCCTGAAACTAGTGGACAAGTTCACCTACCTAGGAAGCAGTGTCTCATCAACCAAGACAGACATCAACACGTGACTAGCATAGACAGCTATCAATAGGTTATCGATCATATGGAAATCTGACCAGACCGATAAAATAAAACGCGCTTTTTTTCCAACCAGCAGTCGTGTGGACGCTGCTATATAATTGCACTACATGGACGCTTACTGAACGTATGAAGAAAATGCTTGACGGCAACTACACAAAAATGCTGCAAGCAATATTGAACAAGTCCCGGAGGCAGCACTCCACAAAGCAGCAGCTGTACGGTCACTTACCACCCATCCCGAAAACTATCAAAGTTAGACGAACCAGACATGCGGGACACTGCTGGAGAAGTAGGGACGAACTCATAAGTGACGTACCCCTGTGGACCCCTTGACATGGACGAGCAAAGGCCAGACGACCATCTAGGACCTATATACAACAGCTCTGTGGCGATACAGAATGTAGCCTTGAAGACCTACTGGGAGAGATGGACGTTAGTGTTGGGTGACGAGAAAGGGTCAGGGAGATCCGTGCTGGCGGCACAACCTGATGATAATGACTATTATTATTATTATTATTATTTTACTCCTTGCTAGTTTTCCAACTGGTGGGCTTTCACGGAATTCTGGGTGACTGTGATTCTGGTCAGGTATCGAGGACTCTTAATGTTCCCGTTGATTTCAGCAATTCTGTAGTCTGGGTGGTTCTTATCCCTACACTGGTTTCCAATTCCTTCATTCCAGGCAACTGGGGACCGTTCCAAGGGTATTATTATTAGTGTTATTATTCAGTGCTTTCGTTTCAGATCATATAACTGCGGATACATATATTCTGGTATTTTGGAGATATTACTTTAAACTGGCTCTCAGAACTAATGAAGTTTCTTGTTGAAATTTAATGGTCATCAGTCAGGGGAGAAAACCAGACTACCTGAACAAGAAAGATTTTAGAAGGACTAGAATCATCAAAAGATACCATATATATTTCTTGATGTTTAACCCGAACTCTAGCTGATTGAAAAAAAAAACAACTTTTTATGCATTCCAGTACTTTCTTACCTTTTAATTATGGTAAGGATTCTGCTCAACTCAATGCTCCGAATCTCCTTAAGTCCATTAGGAAAGCCCAGTAAGTGTGAAGCCTATTTTTCTAGGCATATGTCATGTAGAATTCGGGTGTAAAACTCAACCGTATGTGAATCTGATTTTGAATGCAAGAATGTGACGTTGGTTGAAAAATAAAAATAAAAATAGAAAAAAGATAAAATAAAATTTATGGGGAGGGGTAAAATTCCGACAAGCTAAGGTTCGGGCTTCCTCCATGTTTTTCTCTGGAAGAATTTGGGATGCAAAAACAAGAAATACTCACAGATAAACAGATATTGTCGACCGGAAGAAGACTATTTACTTATGAGAAAAGTTTGTAGGAATTGCGAACTGAATATTACGCTTAACTTCTTCGAAAAATAAGCAAACCCGAAAGGAAGCAAAATATGTCTTGGGGTTGGGTAAAAAATCTATATTCGTCTGTAAGTGTGGGTTTTTGGCGCGTAGAGAAAATAAAGTCAAGAAATTAAGTTAAAAACACTGGAAAGAAAGAAAGAAAGGAAGAAAGGAAGTTAAAAAAAAAAAGAAAGGAGAGGAGAAAAAAAAAACGAAAAGTTAACTGGACGAACAAAAGAGTAATAAACAATTATAGGTCATAAGAAGAAAAAGGTAAGATAGAAAAATGTGACTAAAGAAGGAAAGAAAAAAGAAAAAAAAGGGAAGTTATAAGATATAAAAAAGAAATAAGAGAAAAGAGACGAGGATAAATGGTATGAAGGAAACTTAGTACAAGAAAGAAAGAAAGGCAGTCACAGAAAGAAAGAAAGAAAGAAAGGCAGTCAGATAAAAAAGAGCAAAAGAGAAATAAACAAATACTGAAAGAAAGAAAGAAAGAAAGAAAGAAAGAAAGAAAGAAAATAAAAGAAAAAGTGACAAAATAGGAAGAAAGAAAGAACGAAAGAAAGTAACATAAGAAGAAAAGAAAAAGCAATAAATTGTAAAGAGGCAAAAAAATCGTTGGTGAAAAAGAAAATGGTGGATAGAAAATGTAAATAAGCTGGGAGACAGCCTCGTTTTCATATTCAAAGCCTGTGAAGAAGCTATCGACCATAAAATACTGTGATGAAAAGTAGTTATTGTACATTTTGTATGATTATGCTGTATGGACGATTTTCGAATCTCGGTGAGAGATATAATCAAAACTTAAAAATAAACATTTGTAAACATTAAGTTTCAAAGAATCACAATTCGGACATGAGGAAACTGGAAACACCTGGATAAATTATTATAGTTAAGAGATAGAAATTAATGTTTGGAAATAGCCAACCCTGCTCAAAAGACGTTATCGTCGATATTAAAGGATCAAAACCCCATGACAAGGTAAATTAATGTAATGGAAAGGAGCTGGTGTCTTCGACAGTTCGAAGTTGCATTCAACCTCATTCTGGCAACTCCTGAAGAAACACTAATAACAAATTGTACTGCACATGGTCCTTTGTGAAGAGGGGAGACCTGCTGCCTGAGCAATTTGCTGGCTCAAATGAACAGTCCCGCAAGACTAGCGAATGAGGTATATTATAATTATACGATTTTTTTCTGCATGGTGTTATATTCATGTACGGCAACACAGGAGAGAGAGAGAGAGAGAGAGAGAGAGAGAGAGAGAGAGAGAGAGAGAGAGAGAGAGAGATTGCTGTTTAGAAATGTCAAACTTCTGGATTTCTTGCAGGAGTAAGATAAATGGTATCACAAAATGATATAACCAAAAAATAGGGTGCAATTTATGTGCAGACAGTAGAAGATGGATCCTTTTCCTTATTTTAGTTGCCAAGTCGGCTGGGGCTGTAGAATACACCGACTGCACCTCTGCAGAGGGGTTATACCCCCTCCCCAACGAGTTTCCTGAATACGACACTCAACAAACTGATGCTCAGTGATGCTGGAACTTTGGGGAATGCAGAGAACCCCTCTATTGCAATCGCTCCCAGGTCCACTCGGGCCCGGAGTAGTAACACCTGATAGGGCCCAATCTATGGGTTGAATTGAACTAAACTGCGTACTTATGCTAAACTGAATCGTTCTGAATGCTTGAAAAAATGTTTTTGACAAACTGTGTACCCACATTTAAACTGCGTACTTATTCTTAACCCAATTGTCTCATATGGAAATCTTTTTAACATTGAAACTGTACTTACGCAAAACTGAATTATTTGAAATAGAACTATTTTGACATTTAACTGAGTGTGGACAAAAACTATACTTATACTAAACTGAATTGTTTGAATTAGAACCGTTTGACGAAACTGAATAGCTTCAAATAGAAATGTTTTTGACAACTAAACTATATATTTATGCTAAATGGAATGGTTTGAAATAGAACTGACTATTTGTATAAAAATGGATTTGGCATGAAAATAACCGACAAAGGTTGATATACCGACCAACCGACCAACCAACCTTATTTTAGTTCAGAGGACTTACAAAAATCCTGTTGTTGAATATCTGTTCTATGATATATTATGAGTGTGACCTGTGTCTATAGGATTTTGAGATACAAAAGGATCACCTAATCTTGGCCAGACGACCAGACCTTATAATAATCAACGAAAAATAAAAAAAACTTTCAGAATTGTGGACTTTGCTGTCCCAGCTGACCTCAGAGTAAAATTGAAAGAAAGTGAAATGAAGGATGAGTACCTGGACCTTGCGAGGGAGTTGAAAAACTGTTGAACATGAAATTGACGTATATACACATTGTAATTGGTACCATGGTACAGTCACCAAGGGATTAATAAAGGGACTGGGGACTTAGAAATAACAGGACGAGTGGAGACCATCCAAACTACTGCAGGAGACTTGAGCAGACTAAGCAAAGGACTACTGTCTGTCAGTTACGCAGAAGAGAACTAGTAATAATAGAATGTTTGGTGTTATATATACGCTTTTAATGAGATCAGGAAAGCGTCGCCAGCTTTAGTTTGCTGTGCTTTCCGATCGTCTAAAAAAGTCTTAATTCTTTGTCGCATGTTTGTTCACCCCTACGTCCTCCAGTGACCTCAAACAGCCAACAAGCCATTCTATTTTTTCACCACGATGAAACGTTTATGAAAAATAGCGAGATTCGATGACTATCAGTTGGCACTGAAAAGTTCTCAGACTAACCAAGAATAGAATGGCCAAGAATCGTGAAGATTGATGTATTTTTATTCACAGTCATAATACCGAACAGAGCACTCAGTATATTTTTCCTAAAATTGTTTTGCTCTTTTAAAAAGCTTCTATAAAAAAAAATGAATCATTGTTTGAGCTGATAACTTTCTAGCGCCGGCTTATATGTTGCTATAAGAGAAAAAAAAACATCGTTGGAAGCAATACCGTTAAAACGCACTAAGAGAATAAAGCAATGTCCAATTCTCTTTGAAAATTAATACAATTATACCCTGCTTAATCTCTTTTCATGCAACATCACATTCGCCTTTACGGCATTTTTCTAGACAGAATTCTAATTCAGTGGATGTCATTACTTTTAACGTTAAGTCACGTAACTATGTCACATATGTCATAAGAAAAGGTCGTGAAATAATCTTTCCTTAAAACTGTATTATGATAAACAAAATTCATAGAAATTAACAGTCAATGGTCAAAGAAACGACGTGGCAGAATAGTGAAGTGCTGGACTACGACCTTGAAGAGAGCGAGTTCGAACTCCTGTCGCGTAATTACATTCACTTTCGAACTAATCCACTTAGGAAAAGTACGAACCCATTTATTTCCCCATCTATGTGCTAAATAGTATCATTACTATTCTTCTGCAATGATGGCTTTGGCATTAAGTAATCCACGAAAGCTGATATGCCATTAAACAAAGCAACTAAAACAAACATAAAGGAATTTAAAATATTTTTTAAACTCTTTATACTGTACAACAAAAAACGAATTGTTAACAGTGCAATAAATAAAATCACAAACAAAATTCTTTAAAAAAATATGACTAGGATGTGATTTTTTTGTTCTTTAAGAGTAAGCGATAGTTATATTCTTTCGCGGATTATTTACGCAAGTTTTACAGCGTCTGTTCTCTTTTTAAGATATCTATAATGCATTACACACGGTTTACGACAAAATCTGACTTTTGAAATCAGTAAATGACGCAGAGAGAAGTATGACTTTAATATTGTGGTACAGTCGTGTTTATTACTGAAAAGCAAGGTACACATTGGATACAAACTAAAATCAATTCCGTACAAAATTTAAAAAAAACAAATTTACTCATTAAATCTAACGGATTAATTATTTCAGTCGTATCATGTAACGCTTTAGGGTGATAAACTGAATTTATACACTTATCTTTAATTTGGAATCATTTTGAGATGAGGCTTCTTAATCTGCGAATTAATTTTTTTTTTATTTATTGTGGACTTTTTTCCTCATCTTCGGAGCCCGTGGCGCAGCGGATAAAGGCTTTGGGTCTCTACGGTTCCAGGTGAGCATTGTCAGAAGATAGCGGTTTCAAATCCTACCCAAGCCGGCCAGAGGTTTACTTGGTCAAAAACGTGGTGCGATAGATAACAACTATGGAAGGCAGTAATTACTGGGGATACGGTTACAAGACTCATCATTCCTATCCGAGGTCGCGGTAAATCACCTGAAGAAGGCCAGAGGTGAAATTTGGCCGAAACGTAGTGAAAGAAGAAATAACACAAAAAGTACCAAGATGAGGAAAAAAGTCCGCAATAAATTTTTAAAAAAGTTAATTCTCTGAATTTATACACTTGAAAATGGTAAGCAGACATTTGCCTTTGAAAATCCGTACTTCTTTTACGCAAAATTCAATTTGCAGAATTTTTTCCCACAATGATACAACACATCCAAACGAAATATGTAGACAGTTTGGGTAAAGACTTTAGCAAGCAACAGCTTAGTCGGCTTGCACTATATAATACGTCGACTGCATCTCTACCGAGGAGTAAGACCACCCGACAATGAATGTCCTGATATGACACCAAATTGCAACTGATGGTGAGGCTACAGTCACGAAGTTTTGGGAAATGTGGAATTCCTTTTCATTGCCATCCGCCCAAAACCCACTCAAACTCGGAGTGCTAGTACCTGTAAATCTATGAGTCAAATAGAAATATCTAATTATTTTTTTTTACTTGAAATTATTTAGATTTGGGCAAACAAATGAAAAATATTGAATAGAATTACTTGCGTTAGATAGCAATATTTAAGACCATCTAACTGTGTGCAAACAAAGGAACTCTGGCTCTTTTTAAAATCATTTTATCAACAAACTATTCGTTTACAAAGCAAATATATTTAATATTTATGTGTAAACAGGATTTGGCATTAAATAACCTATAAGGGCTGATATGCCACAAATCCAACCATGTCAAACTGTCTAGGGTTTTTTTTTATAACTAGAAGTTAGATCAGGTTTAATTTTATGGTATATCAACCATTATTAGTAACTTAATACCAAATCCTGTTTTACATATATATTGAATATATTATTTGTTGACACATTTTGTAGATACATACAATTAAAGGATCAGACAGTTCTATTTCTAACAATTCAATCAAGCATTAACCAACAAAGTTAAATGGTTCCAAGTATTGCTATGTATCACTAACAATTCAATTAAACATCAGTCATTTATTTATACGTAGTTAAATGATCAAACTGTTCTATTTCTAACAATTCAATTAAGCATAAGTCAACAAAGTTAGATGGTTTCAAGTATTGCTATGTATCACTAACAATTCAATTAAACATCATTCATTTGTTTTCGCACGGTTAAATGATCAAACTGTTCTATTTCTTATAATTCAATTCAACATAAATCATTTGTTGGTATACAGTTTAAATATCACACAGTTCTATTTGACCCTTTCAAGTGCTACCGCTCATGGCCAGAGTGGATCTGGAGGTAATGGGAAAGACTGAATATTCTGCATTTTCCAAACTTCCTGCATTACTGGAGCTTCACCATCCGAGTGTTTAGTGTCATATACAGAAGACTCATTTGGAGAGTCTTACCCCACTGTAGATATGCAGGCGGTGTATTCTATGGCCCCGGCCGACTGAGTCTTAGAGGGTAGATAATAACATTCATTGTGCTTTCAATTAAAAATGTTTTTGATATCATTTTCCTTAGAGTTTTTTTTTTTCTCTTGTAAACAGTTCTATCGAATGGGGATGATTTTTAAACAAATCAATTTGATCCAAAGATGGGACACTAACTAGTTATTCATGCTCGGGATCAGAGTTAGACCAGGTGTTGTATATTGACCTACGACCCGGCCGGGCTGTCAAAATAGGAAATGCACCTGTGTAAATAACAGGTGCATCCGCTCGAGGAATATCAGAATATAACCTTGACCGTGGACGGGTTGAATGAGTGCGATTGTGACGTCCACAAGAAGAAGGTGGGCGTTGAATTATTACATAACTCAGTGCACAGGAAATTCAATCAGTTGGAGACAAGATGCGGTAGAGAAAGCCAGCATCCAGCAGAGGGAGCACTCAGGCCCCTGATTAATCAGTTTGGAGATCAGACGATTTGGAGATAAAATGCTGGAATGAGAACATGTCCCAGAGAGTCTGGGCCCCCAGGTCCCCGGTTGAGCAGCCCAGGAGAACGGGAAAGAAACGCAGTTATGGCCAATAGAGTAGGGGTCAATATGTTGCAGTTCTGTTCGGTCTCCAACTCCCTCTCACACACAACCCTTTCAAATAAAATGAGAGGTATATTTTTCTAGAGAACTGTGTCGCTCGTCTTTATCATTGTGTGTCGTTGTGTTCTGCATGCAGATGTATATGTATTATGGGTTTGTATAGTTGGTCATGGCTATGCAACACAGGTAGTAATGACAGTCTAGGGGCTCTTTAAATTACCAAAATCTTCAAGACTTAATAATGCAAATATAGACATAAGTGAGTAGTATAAACCTTTTCGGGGTTGGTAGATTTTGTCTTAAAAATTTGATTAATAATAATAATAATTACTGCAAAAAATCCTGTTGGCATTTCGGAAGTCATGTGATAAATCTATTTGAATTTTGTCATCGTCATCATCATCATCAAGAAGTACCGAGAGTTCAGACTACTTTGACATTCTTTGAAAATCTATCACTATCGATTATCTAGACGGTCCCAGTGTCCGCACAAAGCTGATAAATCCAAGTTTTTGCTGGTTCACCATAACTTGCGTGTCCATATGTATGTGCCCATGGAAGAACGTCACTTGTGAGTTTGTCCTTATTTCCTCACCATGTCTTCCTCTCTTCTTTGGATAGTTTTCGTGATGGGGTGAGGGAAGAGGAGAATGCTGTTTTGTAGGTTGCTGCTTTCTGGCTTTTGTTCACGTAGTTCTCAGCTAGTATTTTCTCCAAGCGTTTTGTCAGAAGTGGTCTATCCATACAGTAGTACTACATCTTTGAAGAATTCCTTTTTCTTATTTTCACAACAATCTGATTTGGACTCTTGAACTGGATTGTGTTTGGATCTTCATATTCTAGAATATCTTATTAGTACC
Source organism: Sepioteuthis lessoniana (assembly GCA_963585895.1). Classification (NCBI taxonomy): domain Eukaryota; kingdom Metazoa; phylum Mollusca; class Cephalopoda; order Myopsida; family Loliginidae; genus Sepioteuthis; species Sepioteuthis lessoniana. The sequence continues at coordinate 49,152,857 of OY757925.1, forward strand.
ACAGGGTTTTTCACGCCAGCGTTAGTTGATGGTCTTTCCCTGGAGTTTGAGTGACAACAAGTCTCCTCAAGTCTCTTGCAGTAGTTTGGATGGTCTCCACTCGTCCTGTTGTTTTTAAGTCCCTAGTCCCTTTATTAATCCTTTGGTCACTGTACCAAGGGTACCAATTACAATGTATATATACGTCACTTTCATGTTCAACAATTTTTCAACTCCCTCGCAAGGTCCAGGTACTTATCCTTCTTTTCACTTTCTTTCAATTTTACTCAATTGTCAGCTGGGACAGCAAAGCCTACAATTCTGAAAGTTTTGCTTTTTTCTTGTTGATTATTATAAGGTCTGGTCGTCTGGCCGAGGTTAGGTGATCCCTTTGTATCTCAAAATCCTATTGGAGTTTATGTGTGTCATTTTCTAGGACAGATGCTGGGTTGTGCCGATACCATTTGTTCGTATGGTCAAATTGCAATTTCTTGCACAATTCCCATTGGATCACCTTGCCCACCCAGTCCTGTCTAGTCTTATACTCCTTCTGTGCTAATTTGCAGCATTAAGTTATTATGTGATTGATCGTTTTGTCTCTATCAACACATAACCTACATCTGTTGTCTTATTGCGCCTTATCTATTCTCACTTTGATATGGTTGGTCCTTATGGCGTTGTTTTGTGCTGCTATTAAAAGAGATTCATTTTCTCTCTTAAGGTTTCCCTTTCTTAGGCACATCCACATTTTCTCGTGTGAGATGTCACTTATTAGTCGCTTAAAACTTCCATAGAGTTGTTTTTCATATTTTTGTTTTCTGGTTATTTCCGTTCTGTTGGTCCTCGTGTAGCCAGTATTGTTTCTGTTGGCCGTAATCAGTCTTCCTCCGGTCTTTTCTGTGTAGTCTTTAAGTCGTTGTATCAATGCATCAATGCAATCTTCAATGGGGGAAAATCCTCTTCCTCCTTCTTTTCTTGGTTCATATAGTCCGTCAACGTTATTTTTGGGATGTAATGCCTAATGCAGGGTCGTTAGTTTTCTTGTTTTCTTGTCCATTTGTTTAAGTTCTTCTCTGGTCAACAATGGTCAAGAATATCTTACGATTAGGTTCTTGCTATTTAGTTTTGTCTTGAGTAGTTTTCTCGTTCTGAGATACTCTTTCTTAGTGTTTTTCTTTCATTTCTACCAGTTTGATGGTGTCTACTTCCAACATTCCCGTGTATTTGTACGTTTTCTTTTCTCTGAGCGTTCTTATTTCTTCTTGATTTGGTAGTTACATCCCGTCCGTCATGTGTCATTTGCTGTTTTTCAGTATTAGCAAGGCGCATTTTTCTATGCTAAATACGGTTCCTATGTCCTGACGATATATTCTCACTGCGTGTATTAGAGTTTCCATTGCTTTTTCATTTTTTGCAAACAGTTTGATGTCGTCCATGTACATTAGGTGATTGATCTTTTCCTGAGATTTACTAAGTTTGTAATCGGCTGTGCATTTCCTGAATATGTGCTTGAGTGGCATCATCACTATTAAAAATAGTAATGGTAATAGCACATCTCCTTGGAATATACCTCTTAGGATCTTCGCTTCAGCAAAGTCTTTCCTTCCTGCTGTCAATTCCACTCACCAGGTTTTCATGGTTTTGTCGATAAAGTTTCGTACTTTGTCTGATATCTTGTACATTTTGAGGCAGTTCATTATCCAACTTTGCGGGACATATATGCCTTTTTGTAGTCAATCCAAGCCATTGCTAGATTTTCCCGTCTCGTCTTGCTCTCATTGAGGATGTACTGATCAATGTAGAGTAGCTCTCCTGTGTCTCAGGATCGTTTGCAGCATCATTTCTATTCCTCGGGGAACAATCCATGGCTTGTTAGGGAGTCGTAAATCTCTTCCCTTATTTGTGGAATTAGTATTTTCCACATAATAGGTAGCTGTTTGGGGCAGTTCCGTTAACCGAGTCTTTTGCGATCAAAGTGGTCTTTTCTTTGGTCATCCATTCGGATACGTCTGCTTCTTGCAGTCATCTGTTCATTTCGAGTGCTTGTCTATCAAGGATGGAAGTACATTTTTTGAACCAGAATCCATGTATGACATATATTATAATTATTCCTCTGAGTTTTTCACACCAGCGTTAGCGAATGGTTTTCCACTGGAGTCTGAGAAAGAGCAAGTGTTATGTTTTGACCTTCGACCCGGCCCCCAAAAAATGCTATTCCAAGGTGATGCGCCGGAAGGAAGTGACACATTCCAATGGCCAGTAACCGAAAGAGATCGCGTGGGTGGATTAAGGTGAAGGTCCCACTGTGCCAATACAGACTGATGCACCGGAAGAGAGTGACCACTGAACTGTATGACAGTTATTTCCGCTTGATGACGATTAAACATTCGATTTCAAAGATCCAGTGGGCGATCGTGTGGGCGTTGAATTATTATTTAACTCAATTGAGTTCGAGTCCAAGAAGTAGTTGCCAGTAGAATTCCAGACAGCTAGAGACTGTTGGAGACGAGATGTGGTAAGGAAAGCCACACCCGACCGAGGGGGCCCTCGGAAACACCGATGGAGTGGACCCCAGCATCAGGAGAACAAGAAAGACACAACGTGGCGGTCATAACAGTGGGGTCAAGATATTACAGTTTATGTTCGGTCTCCAGCTCCCTCTCACATGCAACCCTTGAACAACCCTTTCGAACCTTACAAATAAAGTGAGAGGTAAAATATTGTTAAAGAAGTCTTCCTTCCTTCTTGCGTCTTCCTTCCTGCGTCTGTTATTTATTGCGTCAGTATGTATCCAGCACATATATGTATATTTCTGCATGAATCAGCATATGACCATACAACACAAGTTTCCTTAACTCTCCTTGACCCGTCTTAGTATTCTAACCGATCTTATTGCTGTAATCGTGATGGTCTCTTTTTGCCGGCTTATTTCCAAGTCTTCCAGTCCCTTTAACAATTCCTTTGGGATTGTTCCGAGCGCACAAATTACAATTGGTATCATCAAATCTTTCATGTTTCACAGTTTGTTTTAGTTCTCCAGCAAGGTCGAGGTACTTATCTCTCTTTTCGCCTTCTTTTAATTTTACTCCTTTGAGAGTTTTTTACACCAGCCTAAGCTGAAGGATTTTAAAAGAAGCTTGGGTTACAGCAAATCTTCCCAAGTCTCCAGGACTCTTCTAAATATTCTGACCAATCCTAATAATGCTGTCTCCACTTACCCTTTTATTTCCAGGTTTTCCAGTCCCTTTAGAGATTGTTCCAAGTGCACCAACCTTAATTAGTATCACCGTCACTTTTATGTTCCATACTTTGTTTGTTATTCAGTTCTCTCTATTGCTCTTTTCGCTTTCTTTTAATTTTAATCTGTGTTTTACCGGGACGGCAAAGTCAACTATTCGACAATTTTTTGTTGTTGTTGATTATCACGAGGTTTGGTCATCTGGCTGAAATTAGACGATCTGTTTGTATCTCAAGATCCCAGAGAACTGTGTCATATTCTCCAGATCGGTTTCCTGGCTGTGCATATACCATTTGTTCGTATACTAAAATTTCTATTTCTTGCATAATTCAAGTAGATCGCCTTCCTCATCAAGTCGTATCTAGTCTTATACTCTCTTTGTGCTAATTCGTTGCATTTGTTTTTGGAGTTGTTGAAGTAATCAAGATAATTGAATCTCTTTTTGATAAATTTTGGTGGTGTCTAACCAACGTTTCAACCGACTCATTACTTATTCGTCAGGTTTTCAAGAAACAAATAAGTTATTTCTGCTGAAAAGGGTCGTTTTCTTTGAAAACTTCATTAACGAAAATCCTTTTTTACAAATTTCTCCAATGCAGTGACTACCAACCACTCCCCTATTATTGTATACTTTTTAGATAAGGGTGAAGGCCGAATATCGTATCGGCCGAAACATAAGGATGAGGATAAGGATATTAGTTCGGTGATTTGTTTGAATAACGGCTTGAGCATATTAAAGTTTTCCTCTTCAGGTATCGAACATCAAAGTCGAAAGGCCTTGTTCTTCTCGTGTTAAAACTTTTAGTAAAGTTGTTTGTTTTTTTTTTTCAAAGGCAAACCTTTCAGGTTTCATTTAATTCACGTCAGCATTTTATCGGCGTCTTTTTTTTGCCGGCTATCAGTTCCTTTTCTCCGTTAGACTAGCTCCTTGCTTCCCCCCTTTTTACATCACCTCCCTAGCCCCAGAGCCAGCATCTCTTCCTCACTCCCCTCGTAAAACCACCACCACCACCATCACGTCAATGTTCCTGGTGGTCTGCTGTCTCGCCGTTCAGAGTTGATCAGTTTTGACGCTGTTCGTTTCACAATGTTTGGGCTTGTGCCGTAATTAACTTGATATTGTTATCGCTACTAACTCCCGGAATGGTCCTTCAGGAAGGGGTCTTGCGGGGAGGTGAGAGCGGTTAAAGGAGGGGGGTCAGGTTTGAAGGATTGAACTAGGGAAAGAGACAAGAGGAGACGAGGAGTCTTGGATTATTTGCAGTAGGAATGATGGTGGTTTTTAGGTAGTTGTGGTGGTGGTTATTGTACAAAAAAATTGTAGAAGAGAGAGAGAGAGAGAGAGAGAGAGAGAGAGAGAGAGAGGGGGGGAGTAGAATTAGTGAAAAGGAAGAAAAGGAGGAAGCAGAAATTAACGAAGACGAGATCAAGAGCAACAAAGAAAAGGGGAAAGCTTTAACCTTTCCATATTCTTGGTCAACTAAAGTCGAATAAACCCGTGCCAAGTGCGAGTATAGTCGAATTTCTTACTAAGTCATTTTTGCTGGTTTCCCTTGGCAATGGAATTGGTTAGGTTAAATTAGGTTAGGGTTTGTGGGATATCAACCCTTATGGATTATTTAATACCAAATCCTGATTACACAGATATTAAATACATGATTTGTAAACAAATAGTTTGTACTTAACATTTTTAAACGTTCCAGAGCTCATTTGTTTGTACACAGTAAAATAATTTCAAGTATTTTTATTTTAAATTTATTATTCAATTTAAAATAAGTCCTTTGTTTACACACTGATAAATAGTAAAACAATTTTATTTGAATTAATAATTTGTTTGCACACAGTTACATGGATATACGTATAGGATCTGTAATTGAATAGTTCGGGGGCAAATTTATTTCTGAAAGGTTAGAGTTATTTGTTTGAATTCAGTTAAATGGTTTCAAGTATTTCTATTCAACCCTGATTATTCTATTCATCACTATTCATTCATTTACACACAGGGAAATGCTTTCAAGTTTTCCTCACAAATAATTATATATACACTATAACTATATGATACAATAATTCAATTTCTGCACTCAGATAAAGAATTTCAAGTATTGCTATTCAACACTCATCTCACTGCTTTTTCTCAAATCTCAGCCCGCGCTTCTGGTGCGTGACGTCACCCACATCGCTGCTCCCAATTCCTATCTGGGATTTTTATTTTGACAACTCTGAATGATATATCCTCTCCGCGTGCGCGTGAACACCTGCGTTAATGTTGCACCTAACTAACCCATGCACTGAGTCGAAAGGTTCTCATCCTAACTAAACCGAAAGGCAAGATATATAAAACGAAATCCCTCCGCCATTATATTAAAACAATGCTTTGGACAAGAAAGGAAAAAAAAATTTGTATCACTACTTATTTGGAGATAAAATCATTAAAAAATGTCTCAAAATAGATGCAACCCATTAATAGGATAATGATTTATTATTGAGACAAGAAACTAAAAAAATCTTGCGTATCCAGGAAGCTGATATATCACCAATTTAAAGAAAAGCATTGATTTGATGTCTCTAGCTCAAGGGATGTACTTTTTTAAAGGACATGTTCCAAATGACCGCCATTACACTCTGTCTCATTAATAAATCATAATTATATTGATGGGTTTCATCTATTTTGAGTCACTCTGTATATTCAAGAATTGGTATGCCAGATTACCAATTCATTTTAACATCAGTAATTTGTTTGCACACAGTTAAACAGTGAAACAGTTCTATTTGGTTCATAGATGGGACCCTACTCCGGGCCAGAGTGGACTTGGAAGCAATCTTAATGAAGGGGCACTCCAAATTCCCCCTAAGCTTCGTGGCTGGAGGTCTCCATCTAATGGTTTAGTGTTATATTCAGGACTTTTTCATCTCAGCAGTCGTGTCAGTATTACTATATGGATGTACCATGTGGACGGTGGCAAAGCGTTTGGAGAGAAAGCTTGACGGTAATTACACAAGAATGCTGCGAGCTGTATCGAACAAGTCCTGGAGGTAACATCCTACAAAGCAGTAGCTTCGCGGATATCTACTACCCATTTCGAAAACCATCCAAATTAGACGAACCGAACGGAGAAGTAAGGACGAAGAAAGCGATGTACCCCAGTGGACCCCTTCAAACGGACGAGCAAAGGTTAGGCGATCTGCTAAAACCTATCTACAACAGCTCTGAACTGATACAGGATGTAGGCTGGAAGACCTACCTGGAGCGATGGACAATAGAGACGAGTGGCGTGAGAGGGTCAGGGATATCCGTGCTAGCGTCATGATAATGATGGTGTTGTGGGGGAATGTTACTCTTATGCAGTCGGTGTATTCTACGGCCCCAGCATACTCGGCTGAAGAAATTGGTGACAACGAGGTTGTTTGAGTTTCACTCAGAGTTGATGATTCGTTCTGTCTGCGAGGTTAAGAAAACACTGACTGTATTCCACTAAAAAGAGATGAGACCCCACCCCGAAAAAGAAGCAGCATGGATATGACGCCTAACTGCATCGATGATGAGGCTCCTGTTCTGGAAATTCTGTGAATGTAGAATATACCTTCATTGCTATGTTCACTCTGACCCCGGAGTGTTAGTACATGTTCGGGTCTCATCTCTGAATCAAATAAATCCGTTTAAAAGTATTCGTATTCGTGTTAAAAATAAATGTAATATAATTGCGGAGGGATTTCGTTTTGTATATCTTGCCTTTCGGTTTAGTTAGGATGAGAACCTTTCGGCTCAGTGCATGGGTCAGTTAGGTGCAAACATGAGCGCAGGGGTTACATAAAGCCTCTTCGGGAACAGCTACACAAAAAAATTCTAGGCATAAAATAAATTTGACAAGTTGTCATGCTAAAATCAATCCGTACAGACAGTTTTGCATCCGGACCAGAACGGGAATCTCACCATCAGATGCAGTATAAAATTATATATATATATATAACTAGTACACATTTTTTAACGTTACAAATTCAGATTTTGGGATACAGAATTTTTAACAGAAGTTTAATTGTCAAATAGTTCTATTCGACCCACTGATAGGACCCAATCCCGCGCTACCACTCTGGGCCACAATGGACCTGGGAGCAATCGCAAAGAAGAGGTACTCCACATTCCCCAATGCTCTAGCATCACTGGAATTTCACCATCAGATGGTTTTGTGTCATATCCAGGACATTCAATAGGTAGGTTTGGTTTGTTTTGGTTTGGTTTTATGGCATATTAACCACTGTTGGTTATTCAATGTCAAATCCTGATTTTACATATATATTTCATATATGATTTGTAAACACATTTTGTAGATACTCACAGTTAAAGGATCTTGTTTGCACTCAGTTGAAATGTCAAACAGTTCTATTTGACCTATAGATAGGACCCTATCCGGTGCTACCACTCCGGGCCAGAGTGGACCTGGAAGCGATGCCAGTGAAGGGGTACTCTGCATTCCCCAAGCTCCAGCATTACTGGAACCTCACCGTCAGATGGTTTTGTGTCAAATCCAGGACACTCGTTGTGGGGGTGGGTCTTACTCCACTGCAGAGATGTAGTCAGTGTATTCTACAACCTCAGCTGACTGGCAAAAAATAAGAGAGTACGTGTTATAAAAGTAATCGGTGAATTAGAGCATATGGTCTAGTTTGGGTTTCTTTGTTTGATGGTATATCAACTACGTAGGGTTATTTAATGCCAAAGCCATCCCCGAAGAGAAACAGCAGTGGTACTCTTTAACCCATAGGTTCATACCTTTCCCAAAGAATTAGTTGAAGAAACGAAAAAATAGAAGAAGATGAAAAAAAATATGAGAGTAATAGATAAAGAGGTGGAAGAAAAGAAGAAAGAGTGAGAAAGAAGAAAAGAATGGTTAAAATGGAATAAGAGAGAGAGAGAGAGAGAGAGAGTAAGAAAAAGAAGGAAAGAGAGGTTAAAATGGAAAAAGAAAGAAAGAAAGAAAGAAAGAAAGTGGGAATGAGAAAGAAGAAAACAGTGGTTAAAATGGAATAAGAGAGAGAGAGAGAGAGAGAGAGAAAGAGAGAGAGAGAGACAGGGGGTGGAAATAAGAAAGAAGGAAAGATAACAAGATTGAAAAAAAAAATAAAAAAAGATTTATGGGTGTGAAAGAAACACATAAATAGAAGTAAGAGAAAGAAGAGAGGTAGAAAAAAGGAAAGAGGTAAATATACTGATCAGGGAGTGGAGTAGGAAAAAAGAGAAGAACGATCAAAAAAGAAGAAGAAGAAGAAGAAGAAGAAGAAGAAGAAGAAGAAGAAGAAGAAGAAGATAGGCAGACAGACGATGAGTAACAATAAGTTGATGAAGTAATGGAAATGATAGAAATAACGAAATGTGTGATAAAAAAATTAAATCAGGACGGGCAAAAATAATTAAGAAAGAAAGAAAGAAAAAAGGAAAGAATGGTGAAGAAAAAAAGAAAGAAAGAAAAAAGAAAAAAAGAAAGAAGTAAAACCAAAGGCAAGAAAGACACAGACAGAATAAAAACAGAAAAAGAAGGAAAGAAAGAAAAACAATAAGAAAGAAAGAAAGAAAGAAAGAAAGAAAGAAAGAAAGACAATTAGTAAAATAAAGAAAAATAGAAGGGACAACAGAAGAAAGACAGAAAGGCCGTAAAAAAATCATTAAAATTTTCAAGTGGTAAAGAACAATTAAATTTTAGAAAATCAGCATTAATTAACTAATTAATTTATTTTAAACAAACAATAAAGAAGAAAATTTATATATGAATGTGTGTGTACGTGTGTGTATGTGTGTGCGTGTGTTTATGCCTTTTTATATTGATTTATTTTGTTGAGGGTGTGGGACCAAGGAGGTTGGGGAGATAAATTTTACAGGGATTAGGATGGACATTTCCCAATGGAAATCAGCCGACTAGAGAAGGAAAGGCTTGTGTCCTCTATCTACCGTTCTTTGTCGCGTCAATCCTCCTTGGGGACATTTTAATCAAAGACTTCTGAAAAATTAGACCGGACATTTCCCATCAACGATATTAATGATTTTCATCATAATTTTTTTTCTCGATAATTATTTACGAAGTTGTGAATAATATTGAACAAAATCGCCATTTTATACGTATTTATCATGATTATGTCGTGTGCTAGCATGGACTCTCTCCCTCCACCCGTCCCGATCATACATCGCCCCGGGCTGGTCTTCCAGACTACATCATGTGTCAGCACAGAGCTGTTGTAGGTAAGTTCTTGTTAGTCGACCAATATTGACTCTTCCATGTGAAAGGGGTCTATTGGAGAAAGTCACTTATGAGTACATCTTTGTAATTACAGCGGTGTCTCGCATCTCTTGTTCGTCTAATTTGGATGGATTTCGAGATAGGGGTAAGTGGCGGTATAAATATAATTGTTATTTATGGGAGTATTGCTTCCAGGATTTGTTCAGTATGGCTCGTAGCATTCTTCGGTAGTTTCCGATGTGGTACATCCGTACAGTAGTATTGACACAGCCGCTGCTAAGAAGAAATTCCGTTTGAATTTATCAAATAGATCAGATTTCCATATTATCTATAGCCTGTGGATTGCAATCCATGCCTGAACATCTTTCCTCACCTGAAATTTGCTTTCCCCTTTTTGCAGGAACTAATTACAAGAGACTCCTTACCACTTTTGAAAATTCTTTAAAGATCTTCAATTGCGAGAACACAGTCGGCTCTTAGAATACACCGACTGCATCTCTTCAGAGGGGTAAGCTTCCCTACTACAACGAGCGTCCTGGATAAGACACAAAACCATCTGATAGTTAGGCTCAAATAATGCTGGAACTTTGGGGAATGCAGAGTAACCATTCATTGCCATTGCTCTCAGGTCCACTCTAAATAGAACTGTTTGAGATCTAAACTGGGTGCAAGCAAATAAATAATGCTAAAATGAATTGTTAGAAATAGAACAGTTTTATCATTTAACTGCGTATAAACTAATGACTGATGTTTAATTGAAGTATTAGCGAAACATAGCAATACTTGGAACCATTTAACTTTGTTGACTTATGCTAAATTGAATCGTCAGAAAAAGAAACGTTTGATCATTCAACTGTGTATCTACGAAGAGTTTACAAATCATGTATATCTAATATATATGTAAAAACAGGATTTGGCATTAAATAACCAATAACGGTTGATATGCCATAAAACCAAACCAAAACAAACTAAATCTCTTATTTTTTTTTTACTTTACTCAAAATAGTTCAGTCGGCTAATGATGGGGGCTGTAGAAATAGAAACCACATCTCTGCGGAAGAATAAGACCCCCCATGAGTGCTGAGGAGTAAAAACCCCACTTTGACGAATGTTCTGTTATGACGCTAAACTGCATCTGATGTGACATACCCCTTCATTGACATTACTCTTTGCTCTACTCTCAGCCAAAGTTGTAGTACCTATTTGAGTCCCAACTAGGGGTCAAATAGAACTGTCATCATTTGCTATACTCGAAACCTTCCTCTTTGGCCCGGAATAGTAGCACCTGATAGGGTCCTATCTATGGGTTAAATAGAACTAAACTGCGTATTTATGCTACACTGAATCGTTTGAAATAGAACTGTTTGACTAAACTGAATAGCTTGAAATAGAAATGTTTTTGACTATTAAACTATGTACTTACATTTAAACTGCGTACTTATGCTGAACTGAATTGTTTAAAATTCAGTTTAGCATTACTCTTTTTGACATTGAAACTGTACTTACACTAAATTGTATTGTTTAATATAGAAGTGTTTTAACTTGGAAAGTAAGTAAAGTTGTCTCCCTTTAGTCGAGGGCGACCAGAAGGCTCCCTTTTCAATAGCTACTACACTGAGGTGTAGGGAAGGGCGCTACTCCTCTCCCTGGATCGCTCAACTTTACCCTTGATACGTACCTTATATTGCTGAGTGTTAAGCAAGGAGGTATCAAGTACCATTTTAAAAGTCTTTGGCATAACGCGACCTGGGATTGAACCCAGGTCTCCAGGACCATTGGCGAACACTCAACTCACTTGGCCAAAACTGTGTGTAAACAAAATCTATACTTATACTAAACTGAATTGGCTGAATAAGAATTGTTTGAATAAACTGAATAGCTTGAAATAGAAATGTTTTTGATAATTAAACTGTGTACTCATGGTAAACTGAATTATTGAAATAGAACTGATTATTTGTATAAAAACGGATTTGGCATAACGTAACTTACAAAGGTTGATATGCCATAAACACCAACCAACCAACCAACAAACAAACCTATACTCGAAACCATTTAACTGTAGTTAGAACTATTAGTGTTAGATACTTGAAACCACTTAACAGTGAGCAAAATAATAAGTCCTGGCTCGTGTAAAATATCTTACTCCCAAACTCTTCGTTTACAAATCATGGATCATTAAATAAGTTTTCAGACTTTTTTGTATGGGCACTTTTATTGATAGTACACACATGAAACTCTAGTCCCCTTCGAAGTATTCTCCTCCAGCTGCAATGCACTTGTTATACGGTTCCAACAACTTCTGGAAGGCACCATAGAAGTCCTCTTGTGTGAGCGTGTCAATGTCTTTCGTCACAGCCTCTTTCACCTCCTCAATTGTCTCATAACGACAGCGTCTGAGCTTAGGGAATAAGCAAAAGTCACAGGGAGCAAGATCTGGACTATAGGGAGGCTGAGGAACTGTCTTGATGCCCATCTTGGTCAAATAGTCTGTGACAAGGATGGAGTTGTGGGTTGGTGCATTGTCATGGTGGAATTGCCACGGAGCCGATTTGATGAGTGCTGGCCTCTTCCGACGGAATCTCTTCCTGAACTCCCTTAAAACCTCAACATAGTAACCCTAACCCTAACTCTTTGGCCAATCAACTCTGGTATATTGACTTCCTTACAGTTCCCACACCTCTCATCATCCCTCACAGACTCCCTGCCTTCCTTGAATCTCTTATGCCACTCAAAAACTGATGCTCGATTCATGCAAGATTGTCCAAAAGCAGTCTGAAGCATTCCATACGTTTCTCTGGCATTTTTTCCAAGTTTAAAAAAGAATTTTATTGCATATCTTTCTTCTAAAGTGTCTTCACGTCCAGATTGCATTTTTGAAATTCACCAGCTGTGACAATCAGGCTTGAGTAGGTTGTATTCCAATTGCTGATGTAGCAGTTGATTTGAAGCTGAAATCATAAAAATTAGTCAGTCATCTCATAAGATGTATAGCAATAAGATACTGAATTTTCAAGAGTCTACGACAATTTCAAATGCCTGTACAAAAACGTCTGGAAAATTATTGAATACACCACGTATATCTAATATATCAATGTAAAAACAAAATTTAGCAATAAATAAACCTAGAAAGTTGATATGCCGTAAAATACAACCAGTTCAAAATATACTCTCTTTCATGTCTTCTAGTTCCTATATCTCTTACTCCCCACCCACTTTTTTTCATTCTTTCACTTCTCTCTCTGGAATTTCTTTCTTTTCCAACCGCTTTTCTCATTCATTTTCACTCTGTCTTTTTTATCGTCTTCAACCCTTTCTCTCTTGTCTGTATTTCTCATTCCGTCACACCTTTTTCACCCTGTCAACCCTTCTTTCTCAGTTTGGTTTCTTTGATTTATGGAATATCAACCTTCAAAGGTTATTAAACGCCAAAGCCACCTTTCTAGGGGAACGGTGGTTGTACTATTTAACCCAAAGCTGGGAGGATAAGGTGGTTTATAGCTTTCCCCAGGAATTTGCCCGAAAGTAAACGTAATAACGCGACTGGAGTTCGAACACGCTTCCGACTATTCCACAGTCCAACGCTGTAACCATGGGCACACCGTCTTTCTTTCTCGGCTTCTTTCAGCATTTTTTGTCATCTTCTCTCTTCTTTATCAGCACTTCCTTTCTCGTCGTTGGTCTCTTCTTTCGTACTATCTCTTTCTCACACACTCTCTCTCTCTCTCTCTCTCTCTCTCTCCTTCAACGTTAATCCCACTTTCTTTCTTCCTCGTTTTCTATCTCCTTTATTCATTCCTCTCTCTCTCTCTCTCTCTCTCTCCTTCAACGTTAATCCCACTTTCTTTCTTCCTCGTTTTCTATCTCCTTTATTCATTCCTCTCTTTCTCTCTCTCTCTCTCTCTCTCTCTCTCCTTCAACGTTAATCCCACTTTCTTTCTTCCTCGTTTTCTATCTCCTTTATTCATTCCTCTCTTTCTCTCTCTCTCTCTCTCTCTCTCTCTCCTTCAACGTTAATCCCACTTTCTTTCTTCCTCGTTTTCTATCTCCTTTATTCATTCCTCTCTTTCTCTCTCTCTCTCTCTCTCTCTCTCTCTCTCTCTCTCTCTCACACACACACACACACACACAACATTTTACCTCTTGGCTGTCATATTTGTTCTTTTCCTTTCTCATTCTCTCCGTCTCTCTTCTCCCATTTAACCGCTATTTCCTTCTTTCTTGTCCTCGCTATCTCCTTCCATTATAAAGTCTCTCACTTTTCTCATCCCCCATTTATCTCTTCATTGATTTTAACCAACCTCTCTCTCATTCTCTCTCTATATATATATATAAATTTCTCCTTTTATTTTAACCACTCTTTCCTTTTTTCTCATCCTCTCTCTCTCTCTCTCTTTAACTTCGCTTTCGTTCTTTCTCATCTTCTCTCTCCCCTTCCATTTTAACCATTCTTTCATTCTTTATCCTCCTCTTCTATCTTTGTACATCTCTCTCTCTCTCTTTCCTTTTTTCTCCTTGTTCCCATATCTCCTCTTTCCTTCTTTCTCACCCACTCTCTTCAATCAATTCTTCCTCTCTCTTTCATTTCTTCCTTGTCTCTTACTATTTCTCTTTCTCTCTCTGTCTCTCACTGTCTCTCTGTGTCTTTCTTATTCTTCCTCCCGGATACTTTCTTCTTCCCATTTTTCTCCTCCGTCTTCTTTAACCATTTATTTATTTATTTATTCGTAACATTTTTCAATTTTCTATTTCCTATCTTTTTCAATTTCTTAACGCAAAATCCAGAATGAATTCAGAATGTTTGCGTGAGTTGCCAACATGTTTGTAAAATCCCTTAATTAATAACCCCCAGAACCGACAGGTATAGGGTCGGTACTTTCTGTTTTTAGAATAATTACTAATTAGCCCGATCGTCCTTCATTCTATTATCTTTCTTTGTTGCCAAGCCGTACTTATCCCTCGGTATACTCACTGACAGCTAAGGCCCAGGTCGCCAGTTTTTACTGACAGACCTAAAAGTCATCATCAAATATCCCGGCGTCTCCAGAGGGCAAGAACCAATATTCTTGCTTGCGTGTAATCGGTAATGATCCTGTAAAAGGAGAGACAAAGAGAGAAAACAAGAGAAAAAAAAGAGAGAATACTACAACTACTACCACTATTACTACAACTAATAATAATTATAAGAATATAAACACAAATAGATTACCTAATCCCGGCCAGAAGAACAGACCGAGTGTTAATTAACAAGATAAAAAGAACTTGTTATCTTGTGGATTTTGACTGCTGAGTGAAAAACGAAAGCGAAAACAAAAACAAATGCTTGGACCTTGCTAGAGAACAAAAAAAAAAGCAACTGTGGAAAATGAGAATGACGGTTATATCCATTGCAGTGGTTGCCCCTGGAACGTTCCCTAAAGGGTTGGTCCCTGTGGCGAAATGGCTAAAATGCTGGACTGCCATCTCGAAGTAAGCGAGTTCGAACTCCATTCGCGCTACTGCGTTAAATTTCGGACTAATACCCAGAGGAAAATTATGACCCCTCCCTTATTCGCCCAGTAATGGGTTAAATTGTATCACTGCTGTTTTTTTTTAATACAAGGATGGCTTTGGTATTATTAAATAACCTCCAATGGTTGATATTTCATTAAAGAAAACAAAAAAGGAAAGAAGAAAGAAATAGAAAAAAAACCCCAAAGGCCTTGAAAAAAGACTGGAGGATTTAGACATTTGAGGAAGAATTGAGATCATCCAGAACGGCATTGTTATAACAACTATAATGCTTAGAAGAGCCCTGAAGACTTTCCTGCCCAGTCGGCTGGGGCTGTAGAATACACCAACTGCAACTCTGCAGAGGGGTAAGACCCGCCCTCAACGAGTGTCCTAGATATGACACTAAACAATCTGATGGTGAGGTTTTAGTGATACTGAAACTTTGGGGTATGCAGAGTACCCCTTCATTGCCATCGCTCCCAGGTCCTCTCTTGACCGGAGTGGTAGCGTAGCACCTAATAGGGCTCTATCTATGGGTTAAATAGAATTAAACTGCGTACTTATGCTAAACTGAATTGTTTGAAATAGAACTGTTTGACTAAACTGAATAGCTTGAAAAAGAAATGGTTTTGAACATTAAACTGTATACTTACATATAAATTGATACTTATGCTAAACTGAATTGTTTGAAATGGAACTGTTTTTGACATTGAAACTGTACTTACGCTAAACTAAATTGTTTGATATAGAATTTAAAAAAAAATATTTAACTGTGTGTAAACAAAATCTATGCTTATATAAACTGAATTGTTTCAATTAGAATTGTCTGACTAAACCGAATTGCTTGAAATATAAATGTTTTTGACAAACTGTGTACTCATGGTAAACTGAATTGTTTGTAATAGAACTGATTATTTGTATAACAATGGATTTGGCATTAAATAACCTACAAGGGTTGATATGCCGTAAAACCCAAACAACCAAACCAAACCTGAAGACTTTCGAGGAAAAACTCCAGTTGCAACGAAAGTGAAAACGTCACAAGGAGCAAAATGATAATTAACTAATAATTACAATAGAAACGCGTAAATTTACTAAAAAACTCAACCTCAAAACGAAAGAAATCAGTATAAAAGATAATTTAATACGAGCAGTCAAAATCACAAAGAAAAAAAGTAAAAGTTCAAGGACTAAATCAATTAAAAAACGTCTGGGAAAGAAGACCCTTTCATGGATGATACCCACAAAAAATTAGAAATGTCCATATAGATATAGTAAAAACTAATCAATGGCTGAAAATTAATAGACTGAAGGTGGAGACAGAAGATGTAATTATAGTAGCACAGGACCAGAGCTGATACGGAAAAAAAAATACAAAAAATGATACAAACGCAATATGTAAACTGTGTGAACAAAATACTCGATCAATTAATTGCCTAGTCACCAATAGCTGTAAAATATATCAAGCATATCACTGCAGAGCGGAAAGATTCCCCGCCCCGACGAATGTCTTGGATATGGTACAAAACCATCTGATGTTGAAGCTTCAGTAATGCTGGCGCTTTGGGGAATACGGAGTACCCATCCACTGTCATTGCTCCTTGGTCCTTTCTGGTCTGGAGTAGTTGCACTTGATAAGGGTCCTATCAATGGGTCAAATAGAACTGTTTGATATTTAAACTGAGTGCAAACAAATAACTTATGCTAAATGGAATTGTTAGGAATATAACTGTTTGATCGTTTAAATGTGTGTAAACAAATGATTGATGTTTAATTGAATTGTTAGGGATACACAGCAATGCTTGGAACCATTTAACTTTGAGGACTTATGCTAAACTGAATTGTTAGAAATAGAACTTTTTGATCAATCAACTGTGTGTATCTCCAAAATGTGTTAACAAATCATGTATTCAATATATATGTAAAAACAGAATTTTGCATTACATAACTAATAATGGTTGATATTTCATGAAACCAAACCACACCAAACCAAACCTTGATTATTTGGAAAATATTCAAATATTATGGAATGCTGAAACCAGAAAAATGGTATAAACACCAACCAGAACCAATAACAGAAACCAAAGGAATTACTATTCTGTGGGACTTTGCTATCCAAGTTGATAGAAATATAACGAGCGATTGACCAACTAGTGTAGTTTCGGGCTATAAAAGATTGCCTTCTATTGATATATCGGTGCCAAAGAATATAATCAAATAAGCAAATACAAAGAACTGGAAATAGAAATTGAAAAGAATATGGTACCTTCAAACGACCACAGTTCCACTAATTGAGGGAGCCATGGGCATTTTCAAGAAAGGGACTGATAAACCCATTAACAAGATATTGGGGAGTCCAAGTCAATATGAAAGATAAACATCTCACTTTGAGGAACTGTCCATCTCTTTAGGAGAAAACTATCCATGTAAGTAAAAAAAGTGACGTCCGAAGGAGGCAGAAGTATATAGAATGCTTATAATTGCTACATTCTTGGTTTTAAAAAAATCGGTGTGGGATATTATGAAACTAAATATGAAACTAAAAACGAAATAATAATAATGATGATAATATACTGGAAGAGACCAATCAAAAAGATATAGTCGAAAGAAGGAAGTCTAAAAAGATACCAAGACAGGACCAAACAATACAGACAAAACAGGACTTTCCAAACCGACGAAAGAAAAATTCTACTAACAAGGGGAGAATGAGTGAAGACATACCAACAACCTAATGCGAACGAGGCAAAAAGATTTTGGAGCAAAATTATGGAACGGAAACATCATAACAGAAAAACCGAATGAATAAACAACATGGAAGTAGAATTGCGAACAAGGCCCTAAGGTGGTAATACACCTCGACGTACTCAAGACAACACTAAGAGAATATCTAACTAGAAATAAACCTGGCCTAGATGGCGTACACGGATTTTGGTTTTAAAAATTCACCTCCATCCATGACAGACTGGCTACCGAAAGAAATGAATGCACACAGAAAACTGAGATACCCGTATGAATGACCAAAGGGAAGACCACCCTGATCCAAAAAAAAAAAAAAAAAAGACTCCTCAAAGGAATAACCCAAAACAACAAGACCCAGAACGTTCCTACCCATGATGAGGGAAATACTAACGGCACAAATTAGAGAGATCTACTACTCATTAATAAGTCGTGGATTGTTCCCCGAAGAACAGAAAGGATGTTGCAAGGCGACCAGAGGCATAAAAGAACTACTATATATGGATCAACACATACTCAACGAGAATAAATCGAGACGGAAAAATCTAATTATGGCCTGGATTGATTATAAAAAGGCTTACGATATGGTCACCCAAAGCGGGATATTACACTGAGTCAAAATGTATAAAATACCTAACGAAGTCATACATTTTATTGAGAAGACCATGAAAGCTTGGAAAGTGAAATTGGCAGCAGGAGGGAAAAGCTTAACAGTTGTAAAGATCCAGAGAGGCATATTCCTGGGAGATGCACTATCACCATTTTCTGTTAATAATAGCAATGATGCCACTCAATTACATTCTCAGAAAATGCACAGATACAAACTCAGTAGATCGCAAGAAAAGATCAACCACTTAAAGTACATGGATGACATCAAACTGTTTGCCAAAAATGAATAGAATGACAAATACCTGGACCTTGCTAGGGAATTGAAAAAACTCTAAAGCATGAAAGTGACGTTTATACCAATTGTAATTGGTGCTCTTGATTTAGTCAACAAAGGATTGATACTGGGACTAAATAGGACGAGTGGAAACCACCCAAACTACTACATTATTGAGATCGGATAGAATACTGAGAAGAGTCCCGGAGACATGAGGAGACTTTTTGTCGCTCAAACTCCAGTGAAAGATACTCAGCTAACGCTGAAGTGAAAAGCTCACAAGGAGTAAATAATGATAATAATAATAATAAAAAATTACAAACATAAATTCCTGATATTGTTGAAACAAAATAAAGAGTTAAGCCCAATAATAAATTTTTCTAGGTTTGTTTAATTTTCAATCATATTAAAATAAAAATTTCAATAGTTATTATTCCCAAAGCTTTGGTTTGACTAAGTGAAAACTCATTGGAATAGGAGCGTTGAATTCTAATTTTTAAGAAAATTAACTTGCCATTCATGGTTCGTTTTGTTTGATAATTACTCTTCAGTTTTATAACTTTTATACCTCACCAAGTACGCACAGATACAACCGCATATATATATATATATATATATATATATATATATATATATATATAAAAGTTGCCAACCTTAGTCGAGGGTGACCCAAAGAATCCCTTTTCAATGGCTACCACACCGATGTGTAGGGGAGGGCGCTACTCCATTCCCTGGATTGCTCCACTTTACCCTTTATCTTTACCTTATAATGCTGAATGTTAAGCAAGGCAGTATTAAGTCCTATTTTTTGAGTCCTTGGTATGACTTGACCTGGGATTGAACCTCGGTCTCCCAGACGATTAGCGAACACTTAGGCCAATGAAGATGGGGCTAAACAAAGGCGTGCAGAAGTCAACACTTTTAGAAGTTAACTCCAAATTCAAAACTGGAGAAGGAATCTCCAGCACCAAACGTCTGCTAACTTGTAAGCATCCTTTGAAGGGAAAATTCAAAGAGAAGGTCTAATTACATATCAACCATCCTGGGTTGTTTAATAGCAAAGGCATCTTTGTATAAGAACAATAGTGATAGTATTTAGCCCACAGATGGGGGCAATAAAGGGGTTTATGCCTTTCTCAAGAGTATTAATCAGAAAGTTACGTAATAGGGTGACTGGAGTTCGAACATACAATCTTCCAACGAAAAAAAGAAAAAATATTGGTAAGCAACATTGATTTATGGTAAGATTTTGGTTTCTTTTGGTTTCGTTTCGTTTCATGGCATATCAACCATTATAAGTTATTTAATGCCAAATCCATTTTTATGCATATAAACAGTTCTATTTCAAACAATTCAGTTTAGAGAAAAGTACAGTTTAAGTCTCAAAAACAATTCCATTTCAAGCAATTCCGTTTAGCACAAGTACACAACTTAGTTCTATTTGACCCTATGACACTTTGACACTCCGGGCCAAAATGGACCTAGGAGCCATGGCAATGAAGGGGTATTCCCCATTCCCCAGAGCCCCAGCATTACTGGAACGTTTCCACCAGATTGTTTATTGTCATATCCAGGACACTCTTTGGTAAGGGGTCTTACCTCCCTGCAGAGAAGTAGTCGGTGTATTCTACAGCCCCAGCCGACTGGACAATTTATGGCAAAAGAATTTGTCACGTGGCATGATGCAACGTAAAAAGACAATTATTAATTGATTTTCTCGATGTGAACAGTTAAAAATAAACAGAGATATAGAGAAACTTTACCTTGTATTCAATCAGATCGTAAAGGACACTAAAGATACGTGTTTATAAGTCAACAATTTAATGATCCCTGTTGGTCAAGCTCATCGTTACCTAACTTCGTTGATCGACCGGGAACTGCTGCTTTCAGCATGATTTGACCGTAAGTCTGTTATTGAAATAGATTTATTTAGACGATCACACTAGTCTACATTTTCTAAGCGGTAACTTTTGTGATCTAACGTAAGCCAATGATTTTAACGTACTTTGGCCTGAGCCTAAAATCTATAACTTAGCATTTCAAAATCACCTCAATAAAGCACCCACTTTATTTGGTTTGGTTTCTTTGAATAATGGCATAACAACCTTTGTTACTTATTGCCAAAGCCACCCTAATAGAAAAATAGTAATGGTACTATTTAACCTATAGCTCGGAGGATAAGGGGGTTCATGCCTTTCCCAAGGGTATTTATCCGAAAGTGAACGTAATAGCGCGACTGGAGTTCGAACTTGCTTAGTACTATTCCACCGTCGATCGCTTTTAACTATTATACTCACTTTATGAAAATCACGATAGATCCGATCGGAAAGTAAATCTCTTTGTATACCCGTTCAAAATAACGCCTTAAGGACTAATTACGTGAAAGTAAATATAGTACTTACTTAATGAAATATAAAACATTTTTTTAAAAATCTGCAATAAGAATCATTGGCTTCTCTCTACAAATTATTAGCAGAAGTTAAGTTCATGTTAAACAGCAACATCCTTAGTTAAAGAAAAATGGTTGACAAACGTGTATTAAGCAAGAATTTGAAATAAAAGTAATCAAAACATATAAAAGTGATAAAGTTGGGGAACTTAGTCGAGGGTGACCCGAAGGCTCCCTTTTTAATAGCTACTACACCGTGATGTAGAGGAGGGCACTACTCCATCTCCTGGATTGCTCCACTTTACCCTTGATCCGTACCTTATAATGCTGAATATTAAGCAAAGCGGCATCATGTACTGTTTTTTGATTCTTCGGTATGAGTCGACCTAGGATTGAAACCTGCTGGACCACTGGCGAACACTCTATTCATTAAGCCAATGTAGTTTGGGGTCCATGTCCAGCTAGGCTATTCATGCACACATTGCACTAAGTGGGCCGATGACCAGCATTGTCAAGCAGGGTTCGAGCTCCGGCTCGGGCCAAACCTTCCCCTCCCCTAATCCCCACTATAATCGACCTTCTGGTCATTGACCTTGTTTCAAGTCCTATTTGGTGGGAGGCAGAGACAAATATCGGCTGATTTGAGAAAGTGAAAAAGAAAGAAAGGTTGATTAATGTGATTCGTAGCTTGCTACATCGAAAGAGAAAAGAAAAGAAAGCAGACAAGTCAGCAGTCGTAACAGCAGGCTAACTTGAGAACTAAATGATAGAAAGAAAGAAAGAAAGAAAGAAAGAAAGAAAGAAAGAAAGGTGAGAGATCTGATGTTTTTGTTGGTGTTTCTAAAATCGTAATGAAAGCAAGAAATGAATGTAAAAAAAAATGAAAAAGTAATTTGTAGTTTTCCAGCGTCGAAAAAGACACCAAAAGAAATTAAAACAAGAAGAGAGCTGTCCACAGATTGACTTTAAAAGTTATAAAAACTATTATTTCAATTGTTTAAAGATACATGTGTCTGAGGAGAAAAATGTTACCCAAATTAGAAAATGATCGGCTTAGAATATAATTTAATTTTTGTTTTTCGTTAAAAAAAAAAATAATCTGAATTCATTTTTTTAATACGAAAAGAAGTTTCTTCGGGGTTTTTTTGCAAAAAAATTTTCGCGTTTTATATCGATTTTTGCTCATCATATTATGAGATGTCTATTTATGGAATCATCAGTTTATATAGAAAAAAATTGAAATTCTTTTGTTTTTCATTCATTTAATTATTTTGATATACACAAATATTTTATATAGAATGTCAACCGTCATTATTGATGTGTGTATTCTAGTATATATTATAATGAACTAATTTTTTTATGTATAAAATCGATACAAAAAATGTTCCTTTGAACCACAGTGTTAGAATGCACAAAATTAAAGAGTAAAACAAGCTCAAATCGAATTTGGAACTTAATATTTGTGTGAAGTCTGTAATTGTGTTGAAACCACACATTACAATTTCTCAGGCTAATTGAATGTTATTAAAGAGTTATTTCCCTTATTTTGCATCATGCACATTTAACACACACACACATATATTTAAGAGTGTAAATTTAGGCAGCAAGTTATTATTAAGGCAAGTTTTACTAAAAACAGTAGAACAATGTTTATTTTTTTAAATTGTAAGTCTTGTTATTTTTCTGGTGTCGGAATCCTGATGGTAAAGGAATCGTCCGATATATTCTGCCCAAGGTCTTTTGACCATGCCTTTGGTCGTCATTAGGGTTAGTGTAGTTTGAGTTGTCAGTTTAATTTTTTATCGTTTTTAATAAAAAAAATAATAAATAAATAAAATAGCATTTAACATAGGCACCAACATAGTAAATATTTTTAATAAGTAAAATCTATTTGTAAACCTTTCCAACTGAACTTTTTAAAAGAAAACGATGAAAAGGTTTCTACCGACAACTTCAAAACAAAACACAACAAATAATTACAATAATAAAACTTAAACTATCAACTCAAAACTACACTACTCCTGACGACGACCAAAAGTATGGTCGAAAGCCCTTGGGCCGAAGATATTGGACAATTTCTTTCCCACCTGGATCCCGACACAAGAAAATAACAAAAAAACTTGAAAAATTACTATTAAGAATATTAAACAATGTTCCATCGTCTTTAATAAAACTTGCTTTAATATATATATGCTTCCCTCCCAGGAGTTGAATACTCTGGTGACGGAATTAACGGCTGCCACCCGCGTAATGCAAAGCTCTTCTAGCTAACTGAGCACTCCGGTATCCGGTAGCGCAAAATGTAAACAAAAAGCTAATACATAATACGTTATAATTCCTCAGCTGGTTGAGCAGTAAGATATTAAGTCAAGCGTAAAGTTAGGTGGGTTTCGATCTCAGGTTGAAGCGTCCTGCGTGTCTAACCACACTGAGGAGTTGTGATTTATCGAAACAGTCTGTCTTCGGATGACTATATATAGATACACACACACATATATATATACATATGTGTGTGGTTGGGCAGCAGTCTTTTATTTAAGCATGTTTAATTAAATAACAAAGACACATTTTGTCTATGTAATCTTATTAAGATCCTTTCAAGTTTCCCAATATTAGGAAACTTGAAAGGAAATAAAATCATATAGACAAAATGCGTCTTTATTATTTAATTAAACATGCTTATATATATATATATATATATATATATATATATATATACGAGGTGCCTTCAATAAGTTTCCAGACATTTTTATACAGTCATTTAAGATTGTCGTAGACTCTTGAAAATTCAGTATCTTATTGCTATACATCTTATGAGATGACTGACCAATTTTCATGATTTCAGGTTCAAATCAACAGCTACAGCTGCAATTGGAATACACCCTACTAAAGCCTGATTGTCACAGCTGGTGAATTTCAAAAATGCAATCTGGACGTGAGGACACTTTAGAAGAACGATATGCAATAAATTCCTGTTTTAAATTTGGAAAAAATGCCATAGACACCTATGGAATGCTTCAGACTGCTATTCGACCCTCTTGCATAAATCGAGCATCAGTTTTTGAGTGGCATAAGAGATTTAAGAAAGGCAGGGAGTCTGTGAGGGATGATGAGAGGTGTGGGAGGAGTAAGGAAGTCAGAACACCAGAGTTTATTGGTCAAATAAAGAATTTCATGGATAAGGACCGTTGTGTGTCTATAGAGACAATAAGTGCACAATTTGATGTCAGTGTGGGAACTGTACACAATTATTTGCAAGGAACTGAAGATGCGGAAGATTTGCGCGAAGTTTGTCCCAAGGGTACTCAGAGAAGATCGGAAAGAAAGACATTGTCATGACAGCAGGGAGCAGGTCGAGCTGATCAATTTAGATCCCGCAGTTCTTGAGGCTCTGGTGACCTACGATGAAAGTTAGATCTACTGCTATGACCCAGAGATCAAGAGACAGAGTTCCCAGTGGAAGCGTGCTGGTTCTCCCAGAGCCAAAAAGGCCAGGCAGAGCAAATCCACCCACAAACATTTGATGATCCTTTTTTTTTTTTTTTTGACAGCACTGGGATGATCAATATGCTCTGGGTTCTCCCTGGACTGACAGTCAATAAGGAATACTATGTTGAGGTTTTAAGGGAGTTCAGGAAGAGATTCCGTCGGATCGGGTCAGTGGTATTTCCACCAGGACAATGCACCAGTCCACAACTCCATCCTTGTCATAGACTATTTGAGCAAGATGGGTATCAAGACAGTTCCTCACCCTCCCTATTGTCCAGACCTTGCTCCCTGTGACTTTTGGATATTCCCTAAGCTCAAGGAAAAACTTAGAGGCTGTAGTTATGAGACAATTGAGGAGATGAAAGAGGCTGTGATGAAGGTCATTGATATGCTCACACAAGATGACTTCCGTGGGGCTTTCCAGAAGTTGTTGGAACGGTAAAACAAGTGCATTGCAGCCGGAGGAGATTACTTCGAAGGGGACAAGAGTTTCATGTGTGTACTATCAATAAAAGTGCCCATACGCAATACAAAAAAGTCTGGAAACTTATTTAATGAGCCTTGTATATATAAAGTAAAGTTGGCAACCTTAGTCGAGAGTGACCCAAAGGCTCCCTTTTCAATAGCTACCGCACCGAGGTGTAAGGGAGGGTGCTACTCTATTCCCTGGATTGCTCCACTTTACCCTTGATCCTTACCTTATAATGCTAAATGTTAAGCAAGGTGGCATCAAGTACCATTTTTGAGTCTTTGCTATGATTCGACCTGGGATTGAACCCCTATCTCCCGGACCATTGGTGAACACTCTACTCATTATGCCATATATAATGTAGTTTCTCAATCTATGTATAAAAAATGCTCAATATCGGTGCTAGAGTATAGATATAGTGATACTAATTGGTCTTGTTTCTTCTTGACACATAAATTAGAAATGTGTTTTATTGTTAACGACTAAATGATGGCATCTTGAGGTTGCATGAACAGTCCTATTCTTTGTTTTTCTTTGTTCGTTTTTTGTTTCCTTGTTGTTGTTTTTTTTTTTTTTGTTGTTGTTGTTTTTGTTTTTTTTTTTGTTTATGTTGCTTTATTTCATTTGCAGCTGTGGAGGCAATAAGTCAGCATTGAGTGGCTGATTGTAGTTTAAAAACTGAAAAAGAATAATTCTGGGGTGATTCCAACATACACACAGCATAATTTTTCTTTTGGGGTAGGCAGAGAAGATTCCTCATTGTTAATCCATTGGCCTTTGCATTGAACTTTGTTATAAAAGACCCATGTTTAATTACCTGCAATGATGTTCTTGAGAAATTGGTTATTTCTCGATTTTGAAAGAAGACTAGTTGCTATGGATATGCGAACTTCTTTGTTCGTCTCATAAATAGAATAAGGAACCCAAACACCAAGCGTAACCACTTTTCCTGTCCTTTTCAAGAGGAAGCGGAAGTGATGTGCTGTGGTCAAGTACTAATTCTCGAGTACTTTTGCACGGATTGCATTCCACAGATTCCCTCAGAGCACCTTGGTGAAGATCTGATGATTGTCTCGGTCTGAATTCATCTCTCAATGATTTATCACCATAAGGAAACTTTGAAAACCAGTTTTGGATTTGGTGATCAGTAATAACACCTTGGCCATAAATTATACATTTTTTACTTGTTTCTGTAGCGTTTTTCTTATTTTCAAACTCCCACAACATTATATAATGAATATAGACTTTCAGTTTCTTCCTCTTAGGAACATGAGATCATAGATTAAATTATAATTCGCTCTCTTTCTCTACCGAAATGAGAATTGGTGATTACGGCACTCTTTAATCAGGTAATTTCTGTTTACATTTAAAACACGGGAACTTATTACTTGCTTTCAAAAAACTAGAAATATTTATGACTCAAACGAATATTATTGTGACAACAAGTCTCCTTAGGTCTCCAGTATTCTTCGGAGTATTCGAGCCGATTTTTACAATGCTATGGTCTAGATGGTCTCCATTCTTCCTCTGATTTTCGATTGAGACAGCCACTTTTCCAAGTTTTTGAGGACTGTTCTTAGAACACTATCTATTAATTGGCATTATCGCCACCTTCACATTCAAAAGATTTTTTAATTCACCAATAACTTTCGCTCTTTTATCTTTACTCTGAGCTCTGCTGGGGCAGTAAAATCCACTTATTATCATGTCTTTTTAAAATTATTTATTAAATCAAAGTCTAGACGAAATTAGATGATCCATTTGTACGTGGATTCTGATTTGTGCTTATACCATTTGGTAGAATGGTCAAACTTTAATTTCTCTCACAAATCCCGGTGGATTATATTTTCTGTTCAATGTTACTCAGTCTCACACTCCTTTTAACGTCACCTTTCTGCATTAAAAAAATATTTGATTACTCGTTTCATCTCTGTTGCATCTTATCAATTTTCTCTTCGATATAATAAGTTCTTACGGTATTATCATTTTGCGCTGCAATTAAAAGGGATTCAGATTCTCTCTTAAGGTTTCCAATTCTTAAACATGTCCTGTTGTGTGCAATCTCCGAATTTGTCGCTTGAGATATCCATGTAGTTGTTTTTCGTTCCATTTTTTTCTTGATTTTGTTATTTTTATGTTTGTCCTTGGGTTGACTGGCTGCTGAAATTTCTTCTTCTTCTTCTTCTTCTTCTTCTTCTTATTATTATTATTATTATTATTATTATTATTATCTGTTCTCTTTCGAGAGTTTTTCATACCATCGTTAGCTGATGGCTTCTCATTGGAGTTTGAGTGACAAGTCTTCTCAAGTCTCCAGGACTTTTCTCAATATTCTGGCCGATCTCAATAATACAAAAGATAAGTACAAGGACTGGACCATCCAAACAACTTTGGATGGTCCAGTCCTTGTACTAATCTTTTGTTGACTGTACCAAGAGCACCAATTACATTTGATATAATCGTCACTTTCATGTTCCACATCTTTTTCAATTCCCTAGAAAGGTCGTAGTACATATCCCTATTTTCACATTCTTTTAATTTCACTCTGAGGTCCACCGGTACAGCAAAGTCCACAATTCTGCAAGTCCTCTTTTTTTCTTTTTTTGCTGATTATTATAAGATCTGGTCGTCTGGCCGAGATTTGGTGATCCGTTTGTATCTCGAAACCCCAGAGGAGTTTGTGCATCTCATTCTAGCACAGATTCTGGGTTGTACATATACCGTTTGTTCCTATGTTCAAACTTGAACTTCTTGCACGATTCCCAGTGGATCACCTTGCCCACCTAGTCGTGCATAGTCTTACATTCTTTCTGTGCTAATTTGCTGCATTCGCTTATTATGTGATGATCATTTCGTTTCGTTGCTTTTATTCTAATTTCGTTTTGTTGTTATCTAGTTTGATTAGTTTTTTGAATCATTAGCTTTTATGTGGCTTTCAAGAAATTTATTTTTATGCCAAAAATTTGTCATCAGGTAACATGCAGTCTCTGGAAACAGGGGAGACATAGAATTTATGAAGAAATTAAATCGGTTTAAAATAATTATCTCTCTCGAGCAAATACAATGAACAATGTCAGCGTGAATGACTACTCCACACAAAAGGTTACAAATTGAATAGAAAAAAAAACATATCCTCACAATTAGAACATTTGAAGCTGTGGAAACAGCCACTCTGTCTTCAAGCTCCACCTTAAAATATTATTATTATTATTATTATTGTTGTTGTTGTTGTTGTTGTTAATTTATCCTTATTTTAATTTAATCGTTCAATTCTTTTTAAAAATCTTTTAATTAGTCTTTGGAATTATTAGTTTTCAGGTGGCTTAATCGGAATTTGTTTTGATGTCTCCATTTAGATATAAATTCTAATTGTTTATTTAGATTTTATTCTGGGAGGGGGTTATGAAATTTTTCTTTATGACAAAGATTAATCTTTTTGATCTTTTTGTTAGCTGGGGATACTTTTATCCTTTCAAGGTTATTTTTGGAGTAGTTCAGCGTGATATTTTGTTTTCTTATATATATATGTGTGTGTTTGCCTCTCTTTGTCTGTGTGTATACATTTTATTTATGGTTTTTGAATATCATATGTTTTAAGAGGTCATGTGGTAGACTGGTTGATCGGTTGATAGATAGATAGATAGATTGATTGATTATTTTTAAAGGCAAGTCAACCTATTTAGGGTTATTTTATGCTCAGAAGTTAAGAAATCGTGTTCATATTTACATTTATATTTAGTTGTTTCGTAAGATTTTTTAACGGTCCTATCAAATACAAATCATCTTTAATCAGATCTATTTTACCCATTGGATACTAACAGATATATCCACTTAGGATCAACGTGAACCAAGGACTAATGGCAAGGAAGGGGTACTTCACACTCCTAAGATATATCCAGAAATGAAGCATGATCATAAGATGTTGTTCAGTATCTGCATCGTTATAAGTAGTCTTGTTTGATACAATATAAATTATATTTACTTTATTTTATACTTTAGAGATCATTATTAAAAAACTGCAATAACATAAGCGAGTCAATACAATGAAATATATATATATATATATATATATATATATATATATATATATATATATATATATATATATAAATTTATAATCCTATGTGACCGGTTTCGTTGTTTTTTCTTAAAGAAAGTATATATATATATATATATATATATTCAGTGTTTAGATTTATATATTAGTTTTTCTAATTGCCATACGAGAGGCTGAACTGTGGTTAAAGGATTTTTTTAAACTAAGAGAGACTTTTGAAAGTTTTTAACTTCTTTCAATAACTGTTACGACATCTAAATCTCCAACAAAAGAAAATGAATAAAAAAACAAAACTAAACACCGATTCCTTGTCTGATATTTTCAATAAAATATATCTGAATGAGAATCTGCTGCCTAAATACACATCATAGATAGATAGATAGATAGAGAGAGAGAGAGAGAGAGAGAGAGAGAGAGAGAGAGAGAGAACTTAGTGTTTTTGTTGTTTTTTTTTCTTCTCACATAGTTCCTTTCTTCATTTCTTCATTCAAATTTTTATCCCAAACTCTTTATTGCTTTGTTCCTTATTAACACATATATCGAATTGATACTTCGTTAACTTTGTTAAACATTTTTCTTTCTCTTTTAATTTGGACGAAAATGAAAAAAGAATCACAGCGAATGCAAACAGGCGGTACACGTATAGGCAGCTGTCGTATGAGACCTTCTATCTTCATTTGTCGGCATCGTTTGATGTGGGATCGTGAATGAATGCTAAATAAGTAATTTGTATCCATTGAATCTTCTTTTTCAGTTGACACAAAGACATCATAAGTCTCCCAGGGAAAATCTCGGAGACAAGATGGCGCTGTGATTTGCAAATGGCGTCTTTCCGTAGCTTTCTCGAGCCAAACGAACACACTCACGGAAGTCAGCGCCTTCTCGGCCCGTTTCGTTCTCAAATGTCGTGACATTTTCTGCAAATTCCAACCTGCACGAGTCGGTGCCTTTGATGTCTTTTCGTGGAGGTGACTGTCACGACGACCACTTCCGGTGGTGGCTCCAGTCGGTTTTCTACGGAGATACGGAGACAAGTTGGATGATGACGGGTAGAGCTCTAAGTTGGTAGGGTGTGGAGCGAGGGTTGGCTCGATGAATATACGGGTTCGACATTTTGGCACCTGGCCAACACATAGACAGAAAGCAGCAAAGGTTGGAGGACGATGGCTGATATTGGATTTGTTTCGTCTTTAATGAATACGCACACACGTATATATATATATATATATATGTATATATATAAAGAGAGAGGGACAGAGACAGAGACAGTGACGATATATATATATATATATATATATATATATATATATATAATATATATATATATATATATATATAACCGTTTGGACAATAATAGATAGATGGATAGAGTGATAGCAGCCAAAACAAAGAACAAGTTAGGTAGATAGATACGGAGATCTCAACAGAAAGAGATAGATAGATAGATAGATAGATAGATAGATAGATAGATAGAAACAATGCAATCGAAGGAGATTTAATGATTGACGGAAAGAAAGAAAGAAAGAAAGAAACTGAAACAGACAAATTTATGAAGATATTTAGCAAGATGAGATAGATAGATAGATAGATAGATAGATAGATAGATAAACCAAATGAGAGATTGACATTCTATAACGTTCGCAGAGAGAGAAAGAAAAAATATCTTAGAAAAAGAGAATGGGTAAGTTATTCAAAGATAAGTAGTTCAAGAAATATGCTGATATCTATCTATCTATCTATCTATCTATCAAACAAGAGAGGTAGATTGCTTGATACATAGGTAGATATGGAAAGTTTTTAAGAGATATATAGACATCTCTGAAGAAACTGATAGAAAGGGTGAAAGAGGTGGTTCCAGAGTTTTGTCTGGTGAAGCAAGAAAGAAACTCTAGTTGAATTGAAAACTAATAGAAATAACAAAATTGGAAACATTTTGTTATATATATATATATATATATATATATAATTCTTTTCAGTGGAGTACCAAACTGTGCTTAGCTTTAGAAACTTTATTCTCCGCTGGTTGGCTTACAAAGTTTGGGTAGTTGGACTAAACTTAACTTCGTACAACTAAACGGACAGATATGAGAAGGAAAAAAAGAAAAGGTAGGAATATATGTGTGTGTGTGTGTGTCTGTGTGTGTCCATTGAAAAGAAAAAGAAAAGAAAAGATAGGCACATAGATATGTGTATGT
Organism: Sepioteuthis lessoniana; assembly: GCA_963585895.1. Lineage (NCBI taxonomy): Eukaryota > Metazoa > Mollusca > Cephalopoda > Myopsida > Loliginidae > Sepioteuthis > Sepioteuthis lessoniana. The sequence continues at coordinate 49,184,009 of OY757925.1, forward strand.
GTACGTTAGTGTGTGTGTGTGTGTGTGTGTGTGTGTGTGTGTGTGTGTGTGTGTGTGTGTGTGTGTGTGTGTTGAAAAGAAAAAAGAAAAGGAACATTAAGCGTTTGTGCACGCTTGCGTGCAAGGTTCTGTGTGTGTGTGTGTTTTTTTTCTTTCACGAGTTCGAATTTCAGGTAAGGGTACTTGGTATAAATGCCCTCGAGAACGACATGAATGAAATTCACCCCTTCTCTCTACATCATCGTCTTAACGAAATATCACTGGTATGTCACGATCATCATAAAAGTAGAGATTGTGTGAATGAGTAAGAACACAACTGCAAAAACACAGAATAAAAAAACAAATAAATTTGTTTCACAGTTAATCCCAAGAATAATAATAATTGAATAAAGAAAAATCCTGGTATATATATATATATATATATATATACACATACATATATATATATATATATATATATACACACACACATATATATATATATAGAGAGAGAGAGAGGGAGAGAGGGGAAATGTGGAAGATGTATAAAACAGAACTTTAAAGAAAATTCGAGATAAATATCGCAGAGATATTAAATGATGCAATCGGCGAGGTTTCGAATATGCTGCCTCTAACCCCTGCAGGAGTGTGAGGCCCTTATCACCACTATCACCACCATAAAAAAAGGGTGTCATGAGTATACTACCTCTAATGGTGTGGATATCTGTTCATCGGGAGCGATCCCATGATTTCTATTATTCTCAATTCCCCTCTCACCCGGAATAGTACTACTCGTTAGGGTCGTGTCACTTTTAAAATTATTCGAATTTGATAGGACCGTGAATAAAATTTTCAAATCTTAAGTGCACCAAACGCAATTATTTAACATCTAAGCAAGAGGAGTAAATGTAAATATTCTCTACTTTAATAAAGTAAGCACTGAAAATTTTAAAGATAAACAATAATATCTGTGGCGTAGAGGGGTAGTTGCTGCAGCATAATGGTTAACGTTCTGGACAGTGACATTCCGGTAAACGAGTTCGAACTCCAGTCGCACGATTACGTTCACTTTCGGTCGAATAACCTTGAGAAGAGTATGAATCCCTTCAACAATGGGTCAAATCATCATCATCATTATCATCATGTCGTGCCACCAGCACGGATATTTCTGACCCTCTCTTGCCCCTTCTCCCTATAGTTCATCAACTCTGGCAGGTCTTCAGGGCTACATCCCGTATCCTCACAGAGCTGCATTATGTATGTTCGAGCTGGCCGTCCTGGTTTTGCTCGGCCATATATGGGGGTCCATAGGAGTACATCACTTATGAGCTCGTCCCTGCTTCTCCAGCAGTGTCCTGCATGTCTGGTTCGTCTAACCTGTATAGTTTTCGTGATGGGAGGCAGGTGGCCGTATAGTTGGTGCTTTGTGGAGTGTTGCCTCCAGGACTTGTTCAATATCGCTCGCAGCATTCTTGTGTAATTGCCATCAAGCTTAGGCATTGAATAACCCACGATGGTAGTTATGCCATTAAAATGAAGAAATCAAACCGACGCGTATACTTTATGATCGACCATTATCATTATTGGAAAGACTTGAGCTTGAAATTGACCTTAAATCCAGAATTTTTAGAGGAGGTTTTTTACCCGGGGTCCCCAAAGCAGGCTTTTTTTTCGCCTAACAAGATTACTGTCAGAAATCCAGGGGCGCCTTATTAGAAACATGACTTCAAGTATTAGCTCGCAAGACCACCTTACCGATGAAGTTATTATTCGTATGTGTATACGCATGCGTGTTTAGACGTCTGCATGTTTGAAATCTGTCGACCCCGCCCTAACGCCCGTATTGAATAACATCCTTTTCGTAAAAAGACACGCGTTTCTGATTTTTAAAGAAAGCTAAGTCGTTTCCTTGTTTAAACAATCAAACTGACAAAAATATGCCAAATGTTTACATTGCAGTCTTTTGCAGAAAATTGCATTTATTCGTCTGTGTTGAATTTTCTTTATGCTCGACTGATTGTTTCAAGTCGAAATTTAGTGAAATGATCGCTGTTCTGATAAAAGAGAAAGCTGACAACTTAATCTAAAGAAGAAACAAAGTTAAATACGTTAAGATATATCGTTGTCTGATTATGTTGTTTATGTGTGTTTGCTTGCTTTAGTTTAGTTTGGCTTTATGGCATATCAACCATTGTAGGTTATTTAATGCAGAATCCTGTTTATACATTTACATATTAAATTCATGGTAAGAAGCACATTTTGTAGATAACATTTTTTAAACAATCTTGACCATATATATTTTTCTGCGCACAGATAAATGGTTCCAAGTATTCCATACCAACATTTTTATTTGCACACAGTTAAATGGTTCCACGTATTGCTATGTAACACTAACAATTCAATTAAACATCAATCATTTGTTTACACACAGTTAAATAATCAAACAGTTCTATTTCTAACAATTCCATTTAGCATATCATCTTTTGCACTCATTTTAAATATCAGACAGTTCTATTTGACCCGTTGATAGGACCCTATCAAGTGCTACCACTCCAAGCCAGAGTGGACCTGGCAGCCATGGAAACGAAGGGGTACTCTGGATTCCCCAGAGCTCCACCACTACTAAAGCCTCAACATCAAATATTGTAACGTCATATCTTGGACACTCGTTGGGTAGGGTCTTACTCCTCTGCAGTTATGCAGTCAGTGGTTTCTGTGGGCTGGTGTGTGTGTGTGTGTGTGTGTGTGTGTGTGTGTGTGTGTGTGTGTTCGTCTGTTTTATTGCTTTCTTCTAAAACTAATGTCTATTTTTTTTGGTATGATGGAATGAAAACCAGTTAAAATATCTTAAATTTACGATGGAAACTGAAACTGAAGCCTTCTATTTACTTCCGAAGTAATCATGTCAATGACTTTAGGGGCCAAAGTCAAGGGATTATATCTATAGAGATTACTTTCCATGCCTTCCAAATAGTACTTCTAATGGCAGCTAGGTCACCTAACCAAATTAGCATATATAATGGCAAGGAAAAATCAAACTCTCTCTCTCTCTCTCTCTCTCTCTCTCTTTCAATCTATCAATCAATCTATCTCTTCGTTCCAGCCGGGACAACCAGAAGTAAGCATCAGTGTGTGCGTTTCCCAACAGAGAATTATTTTGCCAACAACACGGTACCATACTTTGACGTATTAAGGACACTTAACTTATATCACAAGTCTCCTCAACTACATAATAGGATAAGTTTATTTTACTATTTCATGTCGTTTCTATATTGAAAATATTAAGTTTGCTCAGACAATAAATATGTTGTTAATTCGTCTTGAATTATTTTACGTTGTTAGCATGCGGAAATATTTAACCATATTACATTCTTCGAGTTATGTTCTTCACTCACAAATAATTGTGGTGGTAAGGTTTCTTACTCAGATACAGAGCTGTAGAATATGCTGACCACATCTCTGTTGAGAGGTAAGACCAACAAACTTCCATCAAGTGTCCCAGATATGACACTAAACTGCATCCTATTGTGAGACTCCAGTCCTGTTTCTTTGGGAAATATGGAATACGACGTTATGATCATTACTGTCTGGTCCACTCTGACCCGGAGTAGTAGTACCTGTTTGAGTCCATCAATGGGTCAACTAGAAATATCTTATTGTTTAGAATACTTGAAAAAAACATTTAACTCTGTCCAAACAGACGAGCTCTGGCTCGTTTAAACATATAGTTACCAACGAATTATTTGTTTAGAAATCGTATATATATATACATATATATATATATATATATATATATATGATTTTGCATATATATATATATATATATATATATATATATATATATATATATATAAGAAAAAAACCAAAGACCGGTTAATTCATGATTATAAATTTATTTCGGTCCCATATTTTCAGTTTCCTGAATTAACCGGTCTTTGGTTTTTTTCTTAAAGAAATATTGCTCTGTAATAAATTACATTGAGCTCTCTACCAGAAAAATTTAAATGTTCAGCTCTTGAATGATTTTCTTGTCCTGAGGGAATTACTCCAAACTTTTTAACCTGACCGAATATTACCTATATATATATATATATATATATATATATATATATATATATATATATATATGATTTGGCATTGAATAAGCTACAGGTGTTGATATGACATTAAACACAGTCAACCAACCAATGAATATATGAAGATAAACCTTTAAATCGTCGATAACAATGTTCTTAATGAGTGCGTGGTAATATTTTTATATCCAATCTACGGGTGGCCGAAAATCCGGAAGTAGGAAAAGTCCCCCCCCGCTATATATACAAGTAAAATCAATCTGCTGGACAGAACAGTTAAGGACGGGAGGAGACCTCAGATCAGTTATAGAAATGAGCAGACAGAATGGGTAGACATATAACAGAACAGAAGCCGAGAGGATCAGAAATAGATGCAAATAGGCTGAGAAGATCGGATCCGAGAATGGAGAACAGAGACGGAGAGATACGCAGATAGGCGAAGAAGATAGAAGACAGATATACAGAAGACTGAACCTTAGAAAGTTCAGAGATATAAAGAGGCCCGAAAACCGAGCAGTCAGCCTTTTTAGTTAAGGGAGTTTAAATTCCCCCATATACACTAGATTTTGGCAGCAAAATCAGAAATTAGCTGTTTTTGGAAACCATGACACACGTGGATCTATTTTTAGATTTAGGGACACACACACGGGTTAATAACCGTTACACCAATCGACAACTATTCAATTTACGATGACGCCACCAGTCTATTTCCACAGAAACTACATCGGATACCGAGAGAACACCAGCGGTTTTGGACAGGGAAAGTTTTCAGCTACAAAATCATCCTTTTTTTCCACCAGGTCACCTCTATTTGCTTTGTCGTGTCTGAAAAATTTGGTTCGCGTAGTCCATCTTTGATTGGTCTGATTCCCGCAGGTGAGTTGACCGAGACAGCCTTTAATTTCGTGGATTGACTGCTTTCTTGAACATCACCGTCATGATTACCTCTAACCCCACCTCTTCTCTTACTATTTTTCGCATCGTCTCGTTCACTTCCTTATTCATATCAATCTTCGTCGTTCGTTCATTTTTTTCATTTAAGTTTAGTTTCAAATGAAAAAAGAATAATATTTTCTACATTCTCCCTTTTATCATTCTAGTGATCTCCAAATCTATATGTGTGTGTGTGAGAGAGAGAGAGAGAGCATGTGAATGTGATGCAGTCATATAAGTATATATATATATATATACGTGTCTAGCCACATTGAAGAGTTGTAATATAACGAAACAGTCTGTCAGTGGATGACAATATATACGCTCCCCCATGGGTGTTGAGCACTCTGGCGAAGGAATTTACGGCTGCCATTCGCATAATGCCAAGCTCTTCGAACGAATTGAGCACTCTGGTATTGGGTAAGGTATAAAATGTAAACAAACGAATGCTACTACTTAATACCTTATAATTCCCTAGCTGACGTGGTACGCTTGATGTCCGAGCAGTCTGATACTAAATCTAACGTAAAGTTGGGCGGGTTTCAATCCCAAGTTCAAGTATCCTACTTGTCTAACTACACTGAAACAATCTGTCTGTGGATTACAATATATATATATATATATATATATATATAACCATTAATATATTCATATGCATAGTTGCATGTATATAGTGATATATGTATGTGTGTGAGTGTGTATACGAATGCATGTGTGTGCGTGTTTGATAGACATCTAATCATATATATATGCATAACTATATATATATATATATATATATATTAATATATTTGTATATGTTCACGCATAAATAGGTGCATTAAATTTATAAAGATTCATATAAAAATGAAACGCACTTTCCTCCAAGCAGCGGTCGTGTCGATACTGCTGTATGGATGCACTACTTGGACGCTAACAAAACGACTGGAGAAGACGCTAGACGGCAATTACACAAGAATGTTGCGAGCAATATTGAACAAGTCCTGGCGGCAACATCCCACAAGGCACCAACTATACGGCCACCTGCCTCCCATCACGAAAACTATCCAAGTTAGACGAACCAGACACGAAGGACAATGCTGGAGAAGCAGGGACGAGATCATAAGTGATGTACTCCTATTGACCCCAAAATATGGCCGAGCAAAAGCAGGATGACCAGCTCGGACATAAATACAGCAGGTATATGAGGATACGGGATGTAGCCCTGAAGACCTGCCAGAGGCGATGAACGAAAGGCAGAAGTGGCGAGAGAGGGTCAAGGATATCCGTGCTAGCGGCACGGCATGATGATGATGATATATACATGACTTTATACGAACATTTATATATATATATATATATATATGAATTGAATTGGGACTATAGATATATAAGATTGTATAGATGTATGCGTATGTGTGTGCGTTATACACAAATAATCATTAATGTAAGTACAAACGTATTTAAACATATTTTTATGTTCCTTGCAACATATATGTGCGTATGTGCATATGTGTATTCATTTAAAACCATAACTATATATATGTATATATATATAGTTATGTATATATATGTGTGTATGACAGTTGTATATATATATATATATATATATATATATACGGTTATTGTTTGAAATAGAATTACATATGATCATATATATATATAGATAGACAGAGAGATATAAAGAAAGAGAAAAAGAGAAAGAGAATGAAAGAGAGAGAGAGAGAGAGAGAGAGAGAGAGAGAGAGAAAGACTGTCCTCATTTCAGCACCATCATTTTCTCTTATATCTTCATTGTCTTCAACTTGATCTTCATTCCTCCTCCCAGTCACCCGTCAAATTCACAGGATCTCCTTTACCGCCCGACCCCCCCCTGCAAGAAGCCCCCGCCGAGATGTCTTCCCATCATGCCTCCTCCACGCAGCCAGAACCAAAACAGCTTCTTCATTTCCCTCTCCCACCCAAATCCCACTTTTTTTTTCTTAAACCCGACTAGTTACGACCCAAACGTCTGTCATATCTTGCCTGACCTTATCGTCACTGCAAGTCTCTCTCTACCCCCAAGGCGGCTCTTAGGGGAGAAAAACCGCAGGGAAGAAGAAGAAGAAGAAGAAGAAGAAGAAGAAGAAGAAGAAGAAGAAGAAAACACAAATTTTTAAAAATTCTGGTACTTCTTATGTCTATTTTGCCTTGATTTTAACTTTTAACATTGCATAATGCGTTACGTGTGCTCTGTAAAACTTATTTATGCATATATATATATATACACACACACACACACGCACACACACATATATATATATGTATGAACTCATATCTAAATGTAGTCATGGAAAAAATTTTCCAAGCCCCTAACTGAAAACTAATGACTCCAAAAATAATGTAAATGGAGTTATTAGTTTTCGTGGGGCTTGGTAAGAATTTGTTTTTATGTCTACATTTATGTAAAGTTTACACACACACACACACACATATATATATATATATATATATATATGAAAAAAAAAATTGCAGTTTTTATTTGCTGGCAATAAGAAGTGCGGGGCCCTGTTAGAAAACTGCTTGAAAGGTCCTCTACCCGTCAAAATAGAAGTGCGAGGGCCCAATTAGAAAATTGTTAGTGCGGCCCTCTACCCAACACAACTATTTCAAAGTTAACAGTTTTTACGATGTCATTTTCGGTAGATTGCATTGCCAAATCGTTTAGTCTCTCTATAGTTATTGTTTTATTGAGTTTTACTTTTTAAAAACTTCTTCCATGTGTACAAATGCTCTAAAAGAACATATCAATCTAATTTTCTTAAAACCTCTCTCTCTCTCTCTCTTTCTCTTTCTCTCTCTCTTTCTATATATATATATATATATATATGATTAAGGCAGTCCAAATAAAAGAGGATAAATATGGAATTAGAAGGTTGTAAATGACACATAAGAGGTATATTAATATGTCAACAGTTGGATATCAATGCGCATCTTCTCAGCAATCAGTTGCTTCGAACACCTCCCTTGTAAACTTGTGCTTTTTTCACAATATCCTATTTTATTTTTGGAGATTTGCCAGTTCCATCTTTTATTATCCGTACATGTTTTGACAATGTTGTATTGCTGTCATATTTTCTGTGGCAAAAACTGAGTTTATTCTTTTACCATCTATTTTTTCTGCTCATTTATGTGGTTCCGACTTTATATCATTACTGTGAACTTCCTTTTACATACTAACTGTCTATATTACTTTGCCAATCAAACAATTAACTTTCAAAGTATATCTAATTCTATTTCTAAATTTGCATAGATATATATAGAGAGACATTAATTAAAAAAGAAAATATTTCTTCACTAACCTAATCTCAAAAACAAGTAATTTTTATATATTACCAAATGTCCGAAGAAATAAAAATAGCTAGAGAAACACAAAAATATAAATACATAGAAATTCCCAGTGACCTCAAATTTAGACCTATAGTAAGAGACCCCTTATGCTCCACTAACAAATTCAGCAAACTAACAAATATTCCTCAACAACCATTTCTAAATAAGATAAAAACCTACATTAGAGATGGCATCAACTTTTTAAACTCCATACCACAACATACTGATCCACACACACTCATGGTTTTATTTAATATCACAAACTTATACAGCAATGTCCCCAATGAATTAGGAAAACAGGTTACCTCAATTTGGATCGAAAAATACCCAGATACATTACACCCAAGATTTAATAAAAAATTTGTCACTAATATGGTATAGAATTAATCTTAAATTATAACCCTTTTCAATTCGACCACAGAAATTACACCTAAACCATAGGAACAGCTATGGGAACTTAGATGGCACCAACTTACGCTACCCTAGCATAGTTAGAGGAAAATCTGTTTGAATTCATTGGGAAAAAAATACAGAAACAATAAAACAAGACTTTATGAAATCGCAGAAAATATACCTACGGTTGATTTCAGTTTGACCCATAGATTAGACCCTATCAGATACTACCACTCCGGGCCAGAGTGGACGTGGGAGCGATGGCAATGAAATGGTACTCCGTATTCTCCAAAGCTCCAGCATTACTGGAACCTCAGCATAAAATTGTTTAGTGTCATATCAGGACGCTCGTTGGATGATCTTAGCCCACTGCACAGAAGCAGTCGCTATATTCTACAGTCCCAGCCGATAGGGCAATAAAAATTTAAGCTGCAATTCAAAATTCATAGTCTACATAACCGAATGTTGCACCTGTACAAAAGTATACATAGTATCTCCTCAGACAATGAACGATAGGGTGTCCCTCTGTAAAAGTAATATTAAATTACCAGAAAATAGAAACTATGTTTCAAAACACCTTTATGAATGCAGTTATAGATTGTCTAAAATAATGCCAATATACCAAACTGACCTCTCTTCATTACTCCAAATAAAGGGAAAAGATTCATAGAAAAAGTAAATCCTACATTAAACAGGACCGAATTTCACGAACACACTCACAACCAAATATATAAACAAACTATCACAAAATATATCTGACACATCACATCCCAATCCAGACAAACAGTTAATTCGTCTTATGAAAAGGACCACAACATCCGAAATACATGTCGAGATAAAACCCTAAAATACCACATTGAAATTCCTTTGTGCACTTATTAGAATATATATAATTTTATTCTGTCATCCACAGACAGACTTTCGTCGTATCACTACCGTTAAGTGTGGCTAGATACGCAGGAAGCTTCAAGCTGGGATCGAAACTCGCCTACCTTTAGGCTAGACATGATATCTATACGCTTAGCCATTTCGGTGACATAGGTCAGCTTAGGAATTATAATGCATATGTAGTAGCTTTCGTTTATTTACATTTTGCGTTATCGGATACCAGAGTTCTCAGTTCGTTAGAAGAGCTTTGCATTACGTGAGTGACAGCCGTTAATTCCTTCGCCAGAGTGCTCAACCCCCAGAAGAGGAGCGTATATATATATATATATATATATATATATATATATATATATATATATATATATATATATATGTATTAAAGAGGTTTATGGTTTTTACTAGGTCAATGGAGGACCAAATGTTGCAGTATTCTTGAATAGTGCTCAATATCAATCATAGAGCCTTTACATACATACATATATTTCTGACGAGCTTAAATAAACGAAATATGTCGATTATGGAGCGGAGACCAACCAGCTATATTTAGGTCGAACAGAATACCGAGAAGAGTCCTGGGGACTTGAAAAGACTTGCAGTCTCTCGAACCTCAGTGAAAGATCATCAGCAAACGCTGATGTAAAAACTCACAAGGGGTAATGAATAATAATAAGTAAGTTGGCTCCCTTTTTGATAGCTACTACATCGATATGTCGGGAAGGGCGCTAGTCCATTTCCTGGATTGCTCCACTTTACTCTTGATCCTTACCTTATAATGCAGAGAGTTAAGCAAAGAGGTATCAAATTCCATTTTTTGAGTCTTTGGAATGACTCGACCTGGGATTGAACCCCGGTCTCCCGGATTATTGATGAACCCGCTACTCTTTGGCCAAAAACACAAATAGATTAAACGTGGCAGGGTAAATAAATAAACAAATCGCCAATAACCACGTAGTTTAAACTATATTACCCTTCCCATCATGTCCCACAGAACAGAAAAATACCAAAGAGATACCAACCATGTGGAGACCACTCAGTTTGGTGATCACATTGGTGAGACACTGTAATGAGTCTTGGCAAGTCCATTTCTTCCTTCTTTTCTTGACTGATATCGTTTCTCATTAGAGTTTTTCCCATCAGTTTTAGCTGATGGTCTTTCACTGGAGTTTGAGTGACAGCAAGTCTCCTCAAGTCTCCAAGACTCTTCTCAGTATTATGGCAGTTTTCAATAATGTTGTCGTTTGGACGGTCCCCACTCGGGTGCCAACTTCCAAGTCCTCCAGTCCCTTTAATAATCCTTTAGTTACTGTACCAAAAGCACCAATCACAATTGGTATAATTGTCACCTTCATGTTGCACAGTTTTTTTCAATTCTCTAGCAAGGTCGAGGTATTTATCCTTCTTTTCATTTTCTTTCAGTGTTTTTTTTTTGGGGGGGGGTCAGCCGGACAGCAAAGTCGACAATTTTGCAAATTCCTCCTTTTTTTTTTTTGTTGATAATTATAAGGTCTGGTCTTCTGGCCGATATTAGGTGATCCGTCTGTACATCAAAGTCTCATTGGAGTTTATATGTGTCATTTTCTAGGACAAGTGCTGGGTTATGTATATACCACTATTATTATTATTATTATTATTTTACTCAAAGCGAATTTTTCACACCAACGTTAGTTGGTCAGCTTTCAATAAACTATGAGTGACAGCATATCTCTTCAGATCTCCAGGACTCTTCTCAGTATTCTGGCCGATCTCAGTAATGCCGTAGTCTGGATTTTCTAGATTTTTCCTCTGATCTCCGTCTGTTCCAGGCTCCTTTTCACTCTTGTGAGGACCATTCCAAGTGTACCAACTACAATAGGTATCATCGTCACCCGCACAATCTACGTTTTTTTTTAGTTCTCTGGCAAGCTCCAAGTATTTGTCTACATTTTCACTTTCTTTTGTTTGCACTCTGTAGTCTCTCAGAATGGCAAAATCCACGAGATGATAGATTCTTTTTTGGAGGTTAATTAAACCAAGGTCTTGTCTTTGGGTCGATTATTATTATTATAATTCTCTTTCAAGATGTTTTTACACCTTCTCAATAATGGCCGATCTCAACAATGCTGTATTTTAGATTGTCTCCACTAGTCCTCTTATTTCCAAACCCTCCAGTCCCTTTACCAATCCTTTGTTGACTGTATCGAGTGAACATGAGAGTAACGGTGATACCAATTGTAATTATTGGTATCATCGTTACTCTCATGTTCCTCAATCTTTTAAGCTCTCTAGCAAGGTCTTCGAACTTATCTCCCTTTTCGTTTTCTTTCAGTTTTATCATGTGGTTTTCCATGACAACAAAGTCCACTATTCGACAAGTTCTCTGGGGTTTTTTTCTTGAATTTTTCTTTTTTGTTGTTGACTATCACTATGTCTGGTCGTCTGGTCGAGATTAGGTGATCTGCTTGTATCTTAAAATCCCTGGAAAGTTTGTGTCTCATTTTCAAGGACGGATTCTGAATTGTGCATATACTATTTGTTCGTATGGTTGAATTCAAACTTTTGTACAATTCCCAGTAGATCACTTTCCCCTCTAAGTCGTGTCTATTCTTATACTTTTTCTGGGCTCATTTACTGCATTCGCTTATTATGTGATTGATCGTTTCATCGCTATTACCACATAACCTACTTTTGCTATTTTGTAGCATCTTGTTTATTTTTTGCTTTGACATAGTTCTTATTGCATTGTTTTGTTCTACTATGAGAAGAGATTTGGTTTCTCTCTTAAGATTTCACTTTCTTAGCCATGTCCAATTTTTCTCGTGCCAAATGTCGCTTATTTGTCGTTTGAAATGTCCCTACAGTTTTTTCTTCCCATTTTTGTTTTCTACTTATTTTTCCTTCTGTTGATGCTTGTGTTATCTGTCATATTTCTGGTCGTTGTAATCAGTCTTCCGTTCGTTTTTTTTTTTTTTAATGTAGTCTTCGAGGCTTTGTATCGATGCATCGACGCTCTCTTGAATGTTGGCATGTCCGCTTCCGCCTGTCTACATCATCTCTGGGATGTTAAACCTTATCTATCGTTATATGTTTTCTTCTCTAGTCCATTTGTTGAATATCTTCCTTCGTCCACTTCAAGAATGTTCTCGCCTATCTTACGAGGAGGACAGCCATGGCATTCATCTTTTTGACGAGATTTCTGCTATATAGTTTAGTTCCCAGGAGTTTCCTTGTTCTCCTGAGATATACTTTTTTTTATTTTTTGATCCTCACTTGTTTGATGGTGTCCGCTTCCAATATTCCCAAGTATTTTTAAGTTTACTTTTTCCGAGCATTCTGTTTTTTTAAAGTTTGGTAGTTCTATTCTTGCCATCATATCTTCTCATTATTCGCGTGACGAAGCTTTCTATGCCGAATTACATCCCTATATCCTGATTGTATATTCTCATTATATTATTAGGGTTTCAAATTCTTTTTCATTTTTAGCATTGGGGTGTCCTCGTGGTGTAATGGTTAAAGCGATGGACTGCGGAATCGTAGTACGCGAGTTCGAACTCCAGTCGCGCTATTACGTTCACTTTCGGGCAAATCCCCTTGGGAAAGGTATGAACCCCCTTATCCTCCCAACTATGGGTTAAATAGTACCACTACTGTTCTTCTTGGAGAATGGTTTTGGCATTAAATAACCTACAAAGGTTGATATGAAACTAATTTTTAGCATTTTATGACTTCAGCGGATATCTTGTACATTTTGAGACAGTCTACGATCTATCTCTGTATATCGTATACCTTTATGTAATCAATCTGCGCCATAGATTTTTTGGTCTAATTTTTGCTCTCCTTGAGGATGTGTTGATATATATAGCAACTCTATTGTTCCCCTGGGCCCTTGAAGTATTCTTTCTGTTCCTTGGGGAACAGACCGCGATTTATTAACGAGTAGTAAATCTCCTTCTTTATTTGTGTCGTTAGTATTGTTCACACTATCGGTAGGAGCGTTATGGGTCTATAGTTGTTAGGGGCGGTTCCTTTTGTGGGGGGGTCTTTCGAGATTAGGGTTGTTTTTCCTTTCGTTTTCAATTTGGGTATGTCTTCTTCATCTAATTCGTTTTGATAATCTGTCTGTCATGGATGGAGGTTATTTTTTTAAAACCAGAATCCATGTATGCTACCACAGCCGAGAGTTTTCCAATTTGTCTTTTTTTTTTTTGTTTGTTTTGTTTTGTTTTTTGTTTTGTTTTGTTTTGTTTTGTTTTTGGTTTGAGTATTGATCTGAGTGAACTGCGGGGTATTTTTTGCCTTCGGACCTTCTTCCTTCCAACTCTTTTTCCTTGTTGTTAATCAATTCGGCTTTTGTTATTTTTTCTCCGATCCCAAATTTTGCTCCGAAATTATTTTGCTTCCCTCAATTGTGGGTACATTTTCGTATCTTTTCCCCTGCTTGCTGGTAGAACTTTCTTTCGTTGTTTTGGAATTTCTTGTTTTGTCTGTATTGTTTGGTCCTATCTCGATATTTTTAAGTCTTCTTTCTTTCGCCAGTACTTTCTAAATTATCTCTTTTCGTCCCAACATATTCTCGCTTTTTTCTTCTGTCTTAACATTTTTAATTGTCGAAGTTTTCTTATTTGTGTTTCCAATCTGATTTTCCATCCAAGTTTTGGATTTCGGTTCATGTTCTTTTGAGGAGCCCAGATTTTTTCACAGACTAATATTGCTCCTGCATATATTAGTTCCTTTATTTCCGAGATGTTGATCGTTGAAATTTGTGTAAATAATCCGTTTATTTTCTCAGTTACTACTGCTTTCGAGTCTTTGTTTTTAGAGACAGTAAAATGGTTTTATTTTCAAGCATTATTCTTTTTATAATCTCTACATTTATTTTTTTCTTCCCGTGTTAGTGTTTATTCTGTGTTTGGGTGAGTAGAGTTTTGATCACTATAATTTTGCGTTTCAATTTGGCTAGAGTATACTTGTTTTTCGGAATTTACCGCCTCGATTCTTGTATTAGGATTTCGTTGAAATATCTTCCTATTTATTTGTTGGTGAATTTCTAATACTTCAATGTCAGCCTAGGTTTGACAGATGGTCAGAATTATGGTGTTCCGCGTAATCTGCTAGCCTGGCTTGTTCACCCTAAAACCACACAAAGCGTTCAAGAAGAGGAAGAAGAAGAAGAACGTGGAAGGAAAAATGAAGAAAACTTTTGAACCATCATATCACACGAATCGTCCAAGGATTAGTAGAAATAGAAGAGGAAATTCAAGATGAAGCAGTGTTAGCCAATGGTCCGGGAGACCAAGGTTCAATCCCAGTTCGCATCATACCAAAGACTTTAAAAATGATACTTGATACCTCCTTGCTTAACACTCAGCAATAAAAGGTACGTATCAAGAGTAAAGTGGAGCAATCCAAGGGAAGGAGTAGGGCCATGTCCTACACCTCGGTGTAGTAGCTATTGAAAAGGGAGTGTTCTGGTCGCCCTCGACTAAAGGGAGACAACTTTACTTTTACTTGAAACCATTTGATATTGTATCAATTATGAGCATTTAATAGGCATACTAGAAAAGTATTGCAGAAAAAGCTCACCAGCATTAAATAATAGTTGACATACCGTAAATCAAACAGCATCGAATATATATCAAATATTAACCACACTGCACAGTAGGAGACCTTATTAATCTTTCCTCTTGTGTACAGGATCACAGTCATCTTTATCCAACAGTTTCTTCCTTATTAGTTTCTACGAACTTAGTTTTCTGATTATTGTAACTGCATTTCAGAGATTGACGTTCTGTTAGCAATTTAGGAGCCGGATGGAGTGAATTAACAGTATTATCTGTAGACATCTGACAGGGCAGATGACTGAGATAACCCGAAGTACCTCGACAGAAGCAAGTGTTATGTTTCGTCTTGCGTTCGGGGCAATTATTTACGGCTGAAAGTGAACCCACATTTAAAAGTGTGGGTTCGAGCCCGTCCGCAATGGTATTGATATCGTGGTTGATATCAACACAAGGATCTGGGCCGAGGAAAACAGATACGTATTTTGCCTTTATCAAGTATATACAGAAACGCAGGCTTTTCATAGTGGGAACCGCATTAAAAAATGAATATTCAAATCAGCAACATACTCACACAATACAAGAAAGAAAGCAAAAAAAAAAAAATGATAAGCAGAAGAAAGAAAGAAAGAAAGAAAAAAAATAAAGAAAGAAATAAAGAAAGAAAGCAAAATAGAGGAAGTGTTCATTACATTTGTCCATCATTACATAATTTAAAATGGTAAAAAAGAAAAACTAAAATTTAAAAAATCAGCATTAATTTTAAACGTACAACAAAAAGAGAAAAAGCATTCTTTCTCTCTCTTTCTCTCTCTCCCTCTCCCTCTTTCTCTCCCCCCCTCTCTCTCTGTATATATATATATATATATATGGTAATGTACAAATATGAAAAGAAAACACAAGATCTTCAAGGGATAATTTTACTTATTGCCAACGTTGAATGTTTCGGTTTTTAAATGTGAAAACATTCACTTTTTGCATGTGAAAACATTAGATAATCATCGGAGCGACTTTAGTTCAAATTCCACCCCTATATATATATATATATATATATATATGTCAAGAGAGAGAGACACACACTTATATATATATAATCTACATTTAGGCAGTAGATTCGCTTGAATACACACACACACACACACACACACACACACACACACATATATATATATATATATATATATATATATACTAGGTTCATTCAATAGATAAGGGGAATTTTTTTAAATAAGGGAAAATAAGTTCTTTTTATTTTGAAATTTTTTTTTCATATATGTAAACTCTGCATTGTTTGAAATATTTTATCAAAAACTATTTTAATCTCACAAAAACATTTATTTTGAGGTTATTCAAAATGGCGGAAAATCAAAGTATACCATGCTTGAACAAAGGTCTGTCATCAAATTTTTTATGGGTTAGAAGAGCAAACCAGATGAAATTTACAGAAAAATGTATGATGTATACGGAGAAAATATTTTAGTCACAAAAATGTCTACAAATAGGTTAAACATGATTTCGCCATTACAAAACTGTTTTGAATAAACAGTTTATGGAGTAAAAACACACTGACTTTCCGGTAAAGAAAAAGTTCCTGATGCAGCGATCTGTAAAGAAGGTCATGCCCACAGGTTTCTAGGAAATAAAAGGATCCATAAATACTGATTTCCTTGAAAGATTTGCAACAATAACCAGTACTTTCTATTGTCAATTACGCGGGCAAATTTTACCTTATTCATTAAAAATAACCCTCATATATATATATATATATATATATATATATATATATATATATATATATATATCTTGGTTGGCCGTAGTCAAGGGCCGTCCGAGGGTTCCTTTTTCAATAGCTACAACACCAAGGTGTAGTAGAGGGTGACACTTATTTCCCTGTATAGCCACACTTACACTTGATCCATACCTTATAATATTGAGTATAAAACAAGTTGGAATCAAGTACCATTTTTTGAGTCGTCGGTTCATTCGACCAGAAATTGAACCCGGGTCACCCAATGCCATTTGCGAATACTAACGATTATGCCAATTGGCAGGTTGCAGAATTTAATAAAACCGAGTTTAATAAACAAAAAACAAGTATCTATAATATTTTTTCGATAGCCATTAACAACGTTAATCTTAATAATGTATTAGCGAATATGTGAAAGCACATGATCAAACATTCTGTATACTTCTCACATGTCTCTTGTTTTAAATAAAGCATGTTCAATAAAATATTGTATCCTGAGTACATCATACATACACACACGCATATATATATATATATATATATATATATATATATATATATATATATATATCGACGCAGACACACAGAGACTTACCCCAGTCGGAAGATGTCGTAGAATACTCCGACTGCATCTATGCAGAGGTGTAAGACCCCCTCCCAACGAATGTCCTGCATATGACATAAAACAATCTGATGGCGAGGCTCCAGTAATGCTGGAGCTTCGGGAAATAAGGAGTACCCCTTAATTGTCATCGCTCGCAGGTCCACTTTGACCCGAACAGATAGCACCTGATTGGGTCCTGTCTATGGGTCGAATAGAACTAAACTGTGTACTTATGGTAAACTGAATTCTTTGAAATAGAACTGCTTTTACATTACTGAGTGTAAATAAAAAACTGTACTCGTATTAAACTGAATTGTTTGAAATAGAACTGTGTATATGCATAAAAATGGATTTGGCATTAGATGACCTACAATAGTTCATATGTCATTGAACAAAACCAAACCAAACCTTGCCCAGTCAGCTGGGGCTGTAGAATACACTGACCCCCCCTAACGAGTGTCCTGGATATGACACTGAAAAATCTGATGGTGAGGTTCCAGCAGTGCTGGAGCTTTGGGGAATGTGGAGTATCCCTTCATTGCCATCGCTCCCAGGTCCACTCTGGCCCGGAGTGGTAGCACCTGATAGGGCCCTATCTATGGGTTAAATAGAACTAACAGCATACTTATGCTAAAATGAATTGAGTAAACGAATAGCTTCAAATAGAAACGTTTTTGACTATTAAACCGTACTTACACTTAAACTGCGTGCTTATGCTTAACTGAATTATTTCAAATAGAACTGTTTTTCGACATTAAAACTGTATTTACACTTAACTGAATTATTACATATAACTGCTTGAATAGTTTGAAATGGAAATGTTTTTGACAATTAAACTGTGTACTTATGCTAAACTGAAATGTTTTCAATAGAACAGATTATTTATATAAAAATGGATTTGGCGTTAAATAACCTACAAAGGTTGATATGCCATAAAACCAAACCAAACCAAACCAAACCAAACAGAGAAACTGACCGACAGACAGCGGCGAAAAGAGTACAGACATGGGTTGACATTTAATAAAACATCTTTCAAACAACAGGATGAACCTTTTGGTTAACAGGATATTCGTAAGTTGCTGAAATGTTTTCAGCCTTACCAAGAAGAAAATAAACATGATGCCCAAGAAGCGTATTCTATTTCGCATATACATACCGTAGTTAAAGCCACTTGGAACATTTTTTCTCAAGTTTATGCCACCATTTACTCTTGGTTGGCCTTAGAATTTTCCAACACTCCCTTTTGCATATATATATATATATATATATATATATATATATATATATATATATATATATATTATGTAACTAGAAGAAAACGGAAACCTGGTTAAATTGTCATTGTAAATTTATTTCGGTGAAGAATATCATTATAATATACAGATGACTTTACACTCTTAATTTAAGGGTAAGCGTTTAAAGTCATCCGAAGAGACGAACAGTATAATGATATTCTCTGCCGAAACAAATTTATTAAGACAATATAATCAGGTTTGAGTTTTCTTCTAATTTCATTGTATACGGTCTGTATGGGGGTTTATTTTATAAACCTGGAGGCGAATATATAACAACT
>OY757925.1:49203280-49205780 GCA_963585895.1 Sepioteuthis lessoniana
GAGCAAAATGTAATGTAACTGGAAGAAAACTTGACCACGGTTTAAACTACCATAATAAATTTATTTCGCCGAAGAATATAATCTTCGCCTCTTAAAAAAAATGCACCCATTTTTCTAGGTCACTAATGTCTTTATTGTTTTATTCCATTTCGTTTTTTGCCAGGACATTTTCTTTTATATATATATATATATATATATAATCTTTGACAGTAAGTCATATTTACTGATCTCACCTCCCGTGTATGTCATCTGAAGAGGCGAAGATAATATTCTTCGTCGAAATAAATTTATAATGGCACTTTAACCGTGGTTAAGTTTCCTTCCAGTTACCCTATATGTATATACATATATAAACATACATATATATATATATATATATGTATGTGTGTGTGTGTGTGTGTGTGTGTGTGTGTGTGTGTGTGTGTGTGTGTGCATTTGTATGTGTATGTCTGCGTGTATGATGGTCAGCGAGGAATTCCATACATTTTCACGGAATTTGACCAAATAAGATTTATTCTTGAACAGTCACCCATGCATTTCCTTCATCAGTGTTGCAGTGCTTGGATTCCATTGGCTAAAAACATCAGGAACAACAGATATGACATCATCTTATGAACTTTTTAGCCCAATGTCATTCGTATATATATATATATATATATGTATATGCCGACTTATATATATATATATATACATACATATCCTGAATATCGATATGGTTCCTTTGCTCAGTAAGAATCTAATGATATGATTTCAATATTCATACCATATAAATACATACACATACGCAGATACGCATACAAGCGCAACACACACACACACACATATATATATATACAGGAATGTATGTAGGTATATATGTACATAAGTACCCCATATGTATTTTGGTGATATATATATATATGTGTGTGTGTGTGTGTGTATGGGTACGTATGAATGTATGGGTACGTATGCGAGTATGTGAGTGTGTGCGAGTGTATGTGTGTGTGTGTGTGTGTGTGTGCGCGTGTGTGTGTGTGTGTGTGTGTAAGAAAGGAATGAGAACAGGGTTAAGTGGAGAGAAATATTTTTTTTTATGTTAGATCCGACTCTGTCCCTTCAAAAGTTCATGGAGTGCTTTCTTTGTTAGAAATTATTGTTCTGCAATTACCTCCCCCTTACACACTTCAATTGTATGCGTTCTTTGAACAAAGTTTGGCACACTGCACACATGACTTGCTTATAGATCAGATAAGTAACGATAATGACTAATTGAAATCTCGATATATGACAAGTGGAAGTTCAGTGATAATAGAGAGCGTGTACGTGTATGTGTGTATGTGAGGGGGAGTGTGTGTATGCGTGTGTTTGTATGTGTGTTTGTGCGTGTGTTTTGTACACTCTATATTAGAGTACATTAAAAAAAAAATGAAATTTTTCTCAGGACGCCTCATGTGAAGTGGTTGGCGAGCTCGGCTAAGCAGACCTTAACGGTGGTGAGTTCGATTCTTACAAGACGCTTCACAAATCTGTGGTCGTGCCAAAATTGGATGCATTGGAAAATACAATATTATCGGTGTTTTCGCTTTTACCTCTCTCTCTCTCTCTCTCTCTCTCTCTCATTCTGTTTCTCTCTATCTCTGTCTCTCTCCACACACTCACGCACAGAAATATATATATATATATATATATATTATATATATATATAAATTTCTTTAAGAAAAAACAAAAAGCGGTCACATTAGGATAATAAATTTATTTCATTCCTGTTATGGATTTTTGATATAAATCAAAAACACAAAAAAAAATTAACAGGACTTCTTCAGGTTATATATATATATATATATATATATGTAAGCCTTCATGGTTGATGGGTTGTTATATTACTATTTAACCCATAGTTAAATGTATTCATACTTTTCCCAAGTGTATTGGTCCCGAAGTGAACACAATACCGCAACTGGATTTCAAACTCACTACAAATTCGCGGTGCAGTCCGTTACCCGCTACGTCACAAAAATTCCTTCATTTGTCTCTCTGTCAGTCTGTCTCCCCGCTTCACTTCCTCTCTCTCTCTCTCTCTATATATATATATATATATATATATACGTGTTAATAAAAGAAAAAAAACACGTTCTCAATATATTTTGACCAATTTATACATTATTAGCTCAAAGTTTCGGACTTGGGGAGCCTACATGAGAATTGTTCTTGCGAAAATCGTACTCTTCAGATGCGCAAAATTCTTCGAAGAAGTTTAGGAAATTTACTATGCGTAATATTTTTTTACATTACTACCATAAATGAATTCAATATATATAATATATATATATATATATATATACGATGATCATTAAATAAATTTCCAGACTTTTTTCGTATGGACACTTTTATTGAGAGTACACACATGAAAACTCTAGTCCCCTTCGAAGTAATCTCCTCCGGCTGCAATGCACTTGTTCTACCGTTACAACAACCTCTGGAAGGCCCGATGAAAGTCCTCTAGTGTTAACATATCATAACC
>OY757925.1:49210780-49298280 GCA_963585895.1 Sepioteuthis lessoniana
CTTTACCAAGTGCAGTGACCGATAGGAGCACATGGTGAGAGAAAGTCATAGGAATTTGTGCTGTTGGCACGCCTTGAACATGATGATGATGATGATGATGATGAATTGAATTCTAATTCCGCGGAAGATTAATTAAAAATTAAAATACGCAACAAGAAAGAAGTTTAATTAATATTAAAAATTCTACGTTCTTTTCGTCAAATTAGAATATCGCTCCGTCATATGGATAATTCAATCCCCAATTCAGCCACACCCTTACAGGAAAGTAAAATCGACCCTCCACATTTACTGGTTTCAGGGTGGAGAATACCCAAGAACGTGGGAAAAAAACGCGAATATTTCTACGTCCGCTTAATTTGCATAATATTGACCAGACCGACAAAATAGAAAATAAAATAAAATAAAATAAAGCAATACACTACACTGCAAGGTTATTCGTTAAAAAATTTATCATTTCCCCATCAATAATGTAGACTTGCAGAGAGAGATTAGAGAGAGGAAGGAAAAAAAGAGGTAGAGGAGTGATAGGAGAAGTGAATGAGAAAAAGGAAAGAAGAGAAAAAGGGGATAGAAAAAAGAGGGAATGGAGAGAAGGGTATGAGAGAGATGGAAAAGAGAGGGGGGGTAATGACGTGGGGGATAAGGTGGAGGGGTGTTGGGGATTACAGAGGATAGGAAGAAGTGACAGAGTGAAGTAGAGAGAAGTTAGAAAGAAGAATGGTAAGAGAGAGGGGTTTGAGTGAGAGGGAGAGACACAAAAATATATATATTTACCAACCTCTCCGCTCGGGCAGGATATGACACAAGGTCAATTTTTAAGCGGAGTTTAACAGGTTTGAATTCAGAGTTTTCCTTTCCTAGAGTAGTTACCTCACCAAGACAGAAGAACCTAGCCTGTCCTACTATTTACCCATAGCTGGAGGGAGAATAATTGGATTCATACCTTTCCCAAGGGTATAAGCGCTATGTGAAATGCAATCAGTCTCGTCCAGGATTTGAACTCGTGTCGCCGTGTCCATTTCCTACGATGAGAACCATTACACCACGGGCACCTCCACAAAATATATATATATGTATATACTGAGAGAGAGAGAGAGAGAGAGAGAAGAGGTAGAGATATATTGATTAGTTTTTTTTTTGTTTAATGGTATATCAACCTTTGTAAGTTATTTAATGCCAAAGCCCTCCTTCTAGAAAACATTAGTGATACTATTTAACCCATAACAGAGAGGATAATGGGGTTCATACTTTTCCCAGTGCTTTAGCCATCACACCACGAGGACACCCCAGATATATTGAGAAGTAACAGGGATAGATTATAAACTATGCCATGCAATAATTGATTTATAGTAAATAATTATGGAATAGATTTATAAAACCTACGTAAAAAAGAAAAAATTAAATATGTCATATCCCTCTCGAATAAGATCGGTCATGGCTCTCCACAGTTTCCTCCATTTGTAAATTGCGTAACACATTGAATAGTTTTGAAAAGATTGACGTTAGTGGTTTGCAACCCAGCCGGCTGGGGCTGTACAATACACCGACTGCATCTCTGCAGAGGGGTAAGACTCCCCCAACGAGCGTCCTGCATTTTGATAGTAAGACTTCAACCCAGAAAGTTTGGGGGATGAGGAGTAGCCCTTCCTTGCCATTGCTCCCAAATCCACTCTGGTTCGGAGTAGTAGCACCTGATAGGGTTCGATCTACGTGACAAATAGAACTGGGTGCAAGCAAATGACTTATGCTAAAGTAAATTCTTAGAAATAGAATTGTTTGATCATTTAACTGTATTCAAACAAATGACTGATGTTTAATTAAATTGTTTAGCAATAGCAGTACCTGGAAGCATTTAACTGTGTTCAAACGAATGAGTAATGTTGAATACAATTATTAACGTTAAATAGCAATGCTTAAAACTATTTAACTGTGTGCCTATATTGTATTATTGGTATTACATTTGATTATGTGTAAATAAATGAATGATATTGAATAGAATAATTAATGGTAAATAGTAATACTGGTAACCTCTTCAAATAAATGATTAATAGTGAATAGAATTAGTGTTAATTTTTTTTTATTTATTGCGGACTTTTTGTTCTCATCTTGGTAGTTTTTGTGTTATTTCTTCTTTCACTACGTTTCGGCCAAATTTCACCCCTGGCCTTCTTCGGGTGATTTATCGCGACCTCGGATAGAAATGCTGAGTCTTGTAACCGTATCCCCAGTAATTACTGCCTTCCATAGTTGTTGTCTATCGCACCACGTTTTTTATAAGACCAAAAAATCCATCCTTGATCGCCCTTCGGGGTGCAGAGGATAGAGGCGTTGAGTCTCTACGGTTCCAGGTGAGCATTGTCAGAAGGTAGCGGTTTCAAATCCTACCCAAACCGGCCAGAGGTTCACTTGGTCAAAAACGTGGTGCGATAAACAACAACTATGGAAGGCAGTAATTACTGGGGATACGGTTACAAGACTCAGCATTCCTATCCGAGGTCGCGGTAAATCACCTGAAGAAGGCCAGAGGTGAAATTTGGCCGAAACGTAGTGAAAGAAGAAACAGCACAAAAAACTATCAAGATGAAGACAAAAAGTCCGCAATAAATAAAAAAGTTAATTCTCAGATTATAAAGACTCATCTCAAAATGATTCCAATAAAAGACAGAATTAGTTTTAGATAGAAATATTCGAAATCTTTTAACTGTGTAGAAACAATAGCAATATTGGAGGAAAAACAAACATACAACTCCTTTTATCATTAATAACTGGGGGGATTTTTTTTTTGTCTTCACAAGACAGCCATCATTACATATTTCATTGGCATGACACCAGACAAAAGTTCCAGCATCATCACTTTGGTCAATGTAGACTTATGATTCATCTCTGAATATTACTTTCATCCAATTATGCACACACCATGATTTCTCTTTAACTCAATGCAGCTTTGCTTTCTTATGTGTCTCTGTTAAGGATGATTTACATTTGACCTTTTTGTATTTAAATCCCATTTTATTCAATCTGTTTCTGGTAATTTCTGCTTCTGCCCATTTATTTTTCATTTGTTTGGTTCTCCATTTTCTAATTGCAAAGCAAAAAGTATTAAGGGTTTTGTCTTGAGGTTTTGGTGGTCAACCAATATGCTTTCCTTTCATGATCTTTCTATTTCTTATAAACTTGGACCAAATTTTTAATATTGCATACAGGGAACAACCCATAATTTTAGCCATATTTCATGCCGACTTTCCTTCTTTTTAATTTTCTTGGTTGTCCATTTCCTATTTGCAAAACATATTACGTTAAGAATGTTATAAAGAGGCTTTGATGTCCTCCATGGAATACTAGCATGTCTTTTTTTTTCATGGTCTTATATCCAAATTGCATGGTTTGGTTTCTTTGTTTAATGGCATGTGAACCTTCGTGGATCAATTAATGCTTAAGCCATCCTTATAGAAGGGCAGCGGTGGTACTATTTAACCCATAGCTGTAAGGAAAATGGAGTTCATGCCTTTCCCAGGGGTATTAGTTCGAAACTAAATGTAATAGCATGACTGGAGTTCGAACTCGCTTACTTCGCAGTCACTGTTCACACTTTTGACACTACACTAATATAAATAAAAACCAACCAACCAACCAACCAACCCTCAGACTTCTTTGGTATTGTGCTAGATAAGGCTAAGCTCACTAAATACGAAGAGTCATTCGGATAATAATGCTAGTTATCATTGAAACGATGTAGGGTGGGGTGATAACATGACAACCAAGAAAATTTATCCTTTTATTAATAACTGGGAGAATTTTTTTGTTTTCACAAGGCAGACCATCATTACATATTTCAATGGTTACACCCATTTAAATGATCAAACAGTTCTATTTCAAACAATTCAATTTAGCATAAGTCAAGAAAGTTCAATGTGTTAAGTGTGTAAGATTTGGTTTGCTTAGGTTTCATGGCATATCAACCATTGTAGATTATCTAATGCCAAGTCCTGTTTATATATATATATATATATATATATATATATAATACACATGATTTGTAAACACATTTTGTTGATAGCATATGTAAGAGATTAGTTTGTCGGTAATTTCATTTTTAAATGAGTCAGAACTAATTTATTTGCGCACTCGTATTAATGTTTATTCTACACAGTTAAATAGTTTCAATTGTTGCTATTTAACACTGAGTATTCTATTCAACATTACTCATTTCCTTGTACGTTGTTAAATGGTTCCAGGTATTGCTATGTATCACTATGAATTCAATTGAACCTTAGTCCTTTATTTACACACAGTTAAAGGATCAAACAGTTCTATTTCAAACAATTTAATTAAGCATGTTTGTTTGCTCTCAGTTTAAATGTCAAACAGTTCACTTTGACCCAAAGATAGAACCCTATCAGGCGCAGCAACTCTAGGCCAGAGTTGACCTGGGAGCGATGGCAATGAAGGGTTACTCCGCATTCCACTGGAGCTTTCACATGAGATAGTTCATTGTCATATCTAGGACACTCGTTGTTGCAGGAGAGGGGGAGGGATATACGATCCTGCAGAAATTCAGTCGGCGAATTCTACTGTTCAAGCCGACTAGACTGTGATGTCTTTGAGCTTGGAGATTTTCATATCATAGCGGATATATATTTTTTACATAAATGAAGATTACTGGAACTTACCCAGTCATGTTGATGGAAAGGAGGGTGAGTTCTGAGTTTTTCCTTCCCCTCGACTGGTTGCCCAATCAAAGCTATTGAGACTACCCTAGTATTTTACCCTCAACCAAAGGAAGTAAAGAGATTGATTCGTTCTTTTTCCAAGGACTATTAGTGCAAAGTTGATACTAACAGGAGGAATTTTAACTCGTCTCGCTGATCCCAATTTCCGCAACCGTAACCGTCACACCATCTGAACATACCGGAGATAACTATCAAAATTTAATCATAAAGTATTTCTCTTAATTATTTACACGCAATTGATTATAATACAAATTCAATAAATGTAGAAAATAATAGAGTAAAATGAAATATCTAAATACTAGAGTGAGTCAAAAGTTTTGCAAGGGAGAGAACCCTTGGCGTAGTGGTTAACGTGCTGGGCTGTGACATCACTGAAAACGAGTTCTTATTCTTCTCAGTTGTGGATTAAATAGTACCACTACTGTTCTTATAAAGGATAACTTTGGCATTAAATAATCCATGAAGGTTATGCAATTAAACAAGGAAACCAAACCAAAATTTTACAATATTTTACTAGTTTGTCACGCGCATATCGAATAACCGAAACAGTTCAAGCCGAAGGAGGAAACTGCAATGGTTGGTAGTATTGTGGTAGTCAGTGCGATGACACATTGCACATTGTACTTTGCTCTGTGAGTGATCTGAAAGCTGCACAGATAAATGTGATGCGTAGTCTAATTTGAGAATTAATGCTTTACAAGTTTTAAGTGGACCATAACAGCACCGAAGCAACAAAAAATACATGTTGATCACGAAACAGAACCCCGACGACCAGGCAAGATCAGGTAGGCCTAAAATGGTCGATTTCGAGGCTTTACTCCAAGGCATAAAAGCAAATCCGGCGAGAAGTACTCGGAGAGTATCAGGCAAGCTTAGGATCTCACAGACCAGTGTGGTTCGTCAACTTTAACAATCTCGGCAAAAGACTCTGGAGCTGCCGAATTGTGCCTCACATACTACCAAAATATTGCAAAACTTTTGACTCACCCGAGTAACTATGGATGATAAATCGGCAAAACTTAAACCATTCGAATGTAAAGCTAAATGATGTCTTCAATAAAAACTTAACGGTTGAAATATACGATAATGAAGTGGGTTGTAAACGCATGAAATTGAACATGTGGACATAACTGTTAAAACAGATCTATCATTATCATCATCATCATCATCATCATCATAAGCATCATAGTCATCATCATCATCAACAAAACAATCTTCATGATTATAATAATATCAATACTAATTATATTCATCATCAAAGTGAGCCATCCGTCCCGATCGAGCATCGCTCATGAGTTCGTCCTTATTCGATTAGCAGTTCCTGGCATGTCATCTTCTATAAGTGGTTTGTGAGATGGGAGGTAAATAGCCGTACAACTGTTGTTTTGTAAGGTGCTGCTACCAGGATTTGCCGAAAATAGCACCCAGGATCCTCAAGTAGTTCCCATCAAACTTTTCTCTCTCTCTCTCTCTCTCTCTCTCTCTCTCTCTCTCTCTCTCTCTCTCTCTCTCTCTCTCTCTCTCATTCTTTCTTTTTTTCTCCTGGCCTTTCTGTGTAGTGGGTGGGAATTTTATGCAAAATATATATTAATCTTGTAGACATTCTTCGCAATATTCTCATTGAGTTGTACCAAACCAACTTTGAATGGCAATTGTCTCACCCATATTATGCACCCGTATATTTAACACCCCAACCCACCCATCGTAATGTTATCCCTTTTATTTTTGACACAACAAGTCATAAAGAAATTCCACTCCCACCATTTCTTTTAAATCTTGAACCATCCACTTAGATATTCAACCCAACCTTAAACTTATATATATATATATGCGTGTGTATGTGTGTGTGTGTGTATGTGCTTTTTTACATGTGAAGATGTCTGTATCTGAATGCATATATTTCTGTGTACGCAGGAAAACCCATAGACGCGCACTGACATAAATGAGAGGCGTTTGTCGTGTAACGGTTATCGTCGTTGAAAATGAACCCGGTGACTCGAGTTCAAATCTTGAACGAGGCTGTTTGCATTTCACATAGCACTAATATACTTAGGAAATGTATGAAGCCAACTACTCCCATTCCCACAACTATGAGTAAGAAATAAAGATTAATAACTTTGGTATGGCAACCGGTCGAAGAGAAGGAAAACTCTGAATTCTACCCAGTTGTAGACCTGGAAGGGGGTGGGTTCTGCCAGGCAATTCGTACCTGAGACACGCATCTTGAGTAGCGTCCCCACAACCAAATCAATTTGTCACTGAGAGAAATAAAAAAAAAAAATACGAACAACAAAACGTTGGAAAACTCCAAGATGCTCGTAGAGCCAGTCTGTTGGATATTTTTTGAAAAAGTTTGAAGACTTTAGAGCTAACTTGATATATGGTAGAAAATATGATGAATCTATTGTTGAAAATATTTTAATTTTGAAAAAAGTTTTTTTCGGATATCCTTGATAAAATGTGCATGTGTCTTGATAATTTGCCTATGCATCATCTTAGTCTATACACGGAGTAATATCATTTGATTTTGATATCTATCTATCTATCTATCTATCTATCTCAGTCTTCTCATATCTATCTATCTATCTATCTCAGTCTTTTCAGTTCTATCTATCTATCTATCTATCTATTACAGTCTGTGCAGATCAATCCATCTATTTCAAAGTATTCACATATTTTTTCTGCGTATCATATTTTATTTGTATCTATCTATCTATCTATCTATCTATCAATCTCAGTCTTTTCAGATCTATCTATCTATCTATCTATCTATCTATCTATCTATCTCAGTCTTTTCAGTTCTATCTATCTACCTGTCGAGTTATACCCATCCATTTATCTATCTATATGTGTGTGTATGTGAGTGTGAGTGTGAATGTGCGAGTGTGTGTGTGTGTGTGTGTGTGTGTGTGTGAGTTTTATTTATCTATCTATATCTCAGTGTATCAGATTCTATTTATATTCACTATCTCTCTCTCAGTATATATATATATATATATATATGTATATATATATATATATATATATATATATATATATATATATATATATGTATATATATATATCAATTTCTTCATATATATCTGTCAGTCTGCTTATATTGATTTAATAAAAACCTTACATTTATCTATCTCAGACTATTTAAATTTTCCTTTCAGTGTAGTTCAATCTATCTATCTATCTATCTATCTACACACACATACACGTATATATATGTCTCTCACTATATCTGTCTGTCTATATATTTCAAACTAATCACACACACACACACACACACACACACACACACACACACACACACACACACACACACACACACATGTATTTATATATTAGTGAGTGTATAGGTGTGTATAAATGTATCATAGACTCTTCGTTTCTATTCTATCTACCTAGCTCTCTATCTTGGACTTTAAATAACCCACGAACGTTGATCTGCCGAGCAAAGAAACCAAACCTATTAACTATTTAAAAACTACAATGTGTATAACATTCTATGAATCCATATCTATCAGAAATTATTCACATCTTTCCCACTGTACGCGTGTATATAAAGGACTACTCAATTTTGTGTGCCAGTCTACCTCAGACTATTTATATCTTTCTGTGAATCAGATTTCATTCATATCTATCTATCTAGCTAGTTAGCTCGCTAGCTAGCTTGTAGTCTGTTTATATCTATCTATCTATCTATCTATCTATCTATGTTCACATATATCTAACTCAGCCTGTTCATATCTATCTATCTATCTATCAATCTATCTATCTATCTATCTATCTCAGTCCTTTCATATCTGTCTATCTATCTGTCTATCTCAGTCTTTTCAGATCTATCTATCTATCTATCTATCTATCTATCTATCTATCTATCTATCTATCTCAGTCTTTTCAGATCTATCTATCTATCTCAGTCTTTTCATATTTGTCTATCTATCTGTCTATGTCAGTCTTTTCAGATCTATCTATCTATCTATCTATCTCAGTCTTTTCAGATCTATCTATCTATCTATCTATCTATCTATCTATCTATCTATCTATCTCAGTCTTTTCAGATCTATCTATCTATCTATCTATCTATCTATCTATCTCAGTCTTTTCAGCTCTATCTATCTATCTATCTATCTATCTATCTCAGTCTGTTCGTATATAACAATTTTTTATCTGTCTTCTCGCACCGCAATATACACTCGACATTTTCTTTTACGCCATATTTCATTGAGTCTTACACTCCCCTTCTCATTTCTCACTTTGTTCCTTATCTTCCCCCTCCTCCTTCTCCCTACCCCCACTTCTCTCTTTTACTCCTTTTCTTCGTCTTTTACCATTTTAACCCCCTTATCAGTATCTTACACCAATCAGCGTTTGGCCCGTCCCCTCCACATTTTCCCACCCACTTCAATTTCACATCTACCCCACCATCGTTGCCTTCGACCCTTCCCTATTTTAGATTGACACCCCTCCGACATTTTTATGTCATACTCGATTTTTTTAAATTTCTTCTCTCCCAGCAGTTTTCTTTTGCTTTGCAGCTTCTTTGATTTATGACGGCTTGTCTTCTGATTGGCTGTTCTTCGAACCAATAAGATTTAATAGCTTTGATATTGGGCGGGACAGATTATAATTCGTCAATGACGTCATCGGTCGCTTTTGTACAAAAACTCGAAACTCCGCCCATTTTGACAATCAACGCTGATTTTAGTTAGCTTTTCTTTTCTTTTCTTTTTATTTTTTTTCATTTATTTTCCTTTTTTTTTTGCGCAGGTGGG
This sequence comes from Sepioteuthis lessoniana, assembly GCA_963585895.1. Lineage (NCBI taxonomy): Eukaryota > Metazoa > Mollusca > Cephalopoda > Myopsida > Loliginidae > Sepioteuthis > Sepioteuthis lessoniana. Next base: position 49,220,277 of record OY757925.1, read on the forward strand.
GGTCGTTCAGTGTTTGCGAAATTAGTTCGAAGAAGACCGTTAGCGACTGTTTAGATGAGAAAAAGAACATTTTCGTCTTTTGAAAAGGCTAAACAAAATCTTGGACTGAAGTCAAAGTCTCTCGTTTGAAGGCAGTTTTTTTTCTGGAGAGAAGAAAAATATCTGAAAGAGTGCGTGAATTAGCAGGATTCTATTTCTGAATATATATATATATATATATATATATATATATATATATATATATATATATATGCAACCCTGTTGATGAGGTTTAGAATATGCTGACAGTACCCCCAATAAAAAGGTACCGATCTCCAAAAAATGGCTGTCTCGCGTATGAAACTAAATAAAATCTGATGGTGAGGCTCCAGTTCTGGAGATCGGGAAAGCTTGGAGTACTGCAATATTGCCATTACTCCCATGTCCATTTTGACCAAAAGTGGAAGTATCTGTTAGGGGTCAAAAAGGGTACTAAAAATATTTGCATTCGATTGAAGCATGTGCAAAAAAAAAAAAAAAAATCTAAAGAAACAGCAAAAAATGAAAAAAGATCGTCTAATGAACACGATTCCCTAACATAATCATACAATAACCATAAATGGTCGACATGATACATCAACACTTAACGTGCAGAGCTAAAAAAATCCTTTTATATAAAGACAAAAAGAAAAAAAATCACTTTCTTCGTATCATTATAAATTTATTTCAGGTTCTAATCCGTTTTTTTTAATAAGAATTACTTTGATTTAAAATTTTTTTCTAATTTCATTTTCGCCGGAAGCAATATAAAAACATCAAAATAAAAATTTTGAATTTCTCATCTGAGGAAGGTGTTCATTGAAAAAAAAAAAGCAACAACTGATAAGAACCTGAAATAAATTTATAATGATACCAAGAAAGTGATTATTTTCCTTTTGTCTTTATATAAAGGTTATATATATATATATATATATACACACACACACACACACACACATGTATATATATATATATATATATATATATATATATATGAGCTGAGTGGTAGCTTAACCTAAGTCTTTAACTGGTTCCAAAGAGGGTGATATTATTTAAAAGAGACGCGAATCAAGAAACTTTCCCCATTCAATTTATTCCAGACACCTAAAAATAATGGTAGCTGTTATTCTGAGCACCCCTTCTCTCTCTCTCTATATATATATATATATATGTAAGTTGGCCGACCGGAGTTGTGGGTGATCCGAGGGCTTCCCTTTTAATAGCTACTACAATGAAGTGTAGAGGTGGGCGCTTCTCCTTTCTTTGGATTGTTCCACTTACCCTTGATCCATACCTATATTGGTGTGTTAAGCCAAGAGGCATCAAGTGCCACTTTTTGAATCTTTGGTATGACTCGGGCTGGAACTGAACCCCGGTATCCTGGCCCATTGGCAAACACTCTTATATATATATATATATATATATATATATATATATATATGTGTAAAAGATACAAAATTTCCCCCGACAGAATAAGCGGCTCTCTCTTTCTTTCTCTCTCTCTCTCTCTCTCTCTATATATATATATATATATATATATAAAGTGGCTTATTCTGTTGGGGGAATTTTGTAATTTTTTCTCTTAATGGCCCAGTCATCTACAAAGAATGATTAAACAAAAAGCTAAAAATATGAAGGTAAATGGCGATGTGCTAAAGGTACCAAATACAAGGTAAAAGGTACATGGTATCAGGTAAAAGGTACCAGATACCAGATAAAATGTAGCAGAGACCAGATAAAAGGTACCAGATTCAAGATAAAAGGTAGAAGGTACCAAGTAAAAGGTACCAGATACCGGATAATATGTCGTAGAGTCCAGATAAAAGGTAAAAGGTAGAAGGTACCAAATAAAAGGTACCAGATACCGGATAAAATGTCGTAGAGTCCAGATAAAAGGTACCAGATTCAAGATAAAAGGTAGAAGGTACCAAGTAAAAGATACCAGATACCGGATAAAATGTCATAGAGTCCAGATAAAAGGTACCAGATTCAAGATAAAAGGTAGAAGGTACCAAGTAAAAGGTACCAGATACCAGATAAAATGTAGCAGAGTCCAGATAAAAGGTACCAGATTCAAGATAAAAGTTTGAAGGTACCAAATAAAAGGTACCAGATACCGGATAGAATGTCGTAGAGTCCAGATAAAAGGTACCAGATACAAGGTAAAAGGTAGCAGATACCAAATAAAAGGTACCAGATACCGGATAAAATGTAGCAAAGATCAGATTAAAGGTACCAGAAACAAGATAAAAGGTACAAAGTAAAAGATACGAGGTTAAAGGTACCAGATTCCTAGTAAAAGGTAAGAAATGTGACAATTAGAATACGCCACATGATATATGATGCGAACCTGGAATGTGTTTCTTTGTTTTAATGGCATATCAATCTTCGTGGGTTATGTAATGCCGAAAACAATCGTTGTAGACCAACAGCGAAATTGTTTCCGTAAGTGAACGTAATAGCGCGAGTGGAGTTCGAACTCGTTTAATTCGGGGTTGTAGCACTTTAGTCATTAAACCGAGAGGATTTCTCCGTAATCATTAATCATACTATAATTAAGATGTCTTTGTCTAAAGGTAATATGCCAGATGTAAGATCTAATAGTTTAAAGGTAAAAGATGAATAATGGCTGACAGGTAAACATCTGTAACGAGCCTTGATAAGTCTAACCTACAGTATCTATTCTTTCTGACCGGGCATTGCCCTCCCAATCAAACCAGTTCATTCTAAAATACCGAGCTGTGAGGGTTTGGATCAATCGTAATTAACTTTGGATGAATTACAATTTTTGTGGACATAATTCTTGAAATATCGGTTAGCAAAACTGTCAACAAAAAGAATCCATAAAAAAAAGTTATTTAAGGACCTTGGCTAAAGTAGAAAATCTCGCGCCGAAACTCAAATTCGGATATTTTTAATTTGCAAATTTTTCATGTGTTCATAGCCATCTTGTCGCTAAGCGAGCTAATCACTTTTCAGAGCCCAGAGCAAAGCAACTGGAGTCGTAGCAAATTCGCATGTGAAAATGATATTGTGATTTCGGTTTATTTTAATCGTTTCATTTGACATATTCGTAAAAAAAAAGGAAGGCTGTGTTGCACATAGTTAGGTATGGGGGAGATGAATCATCTTCCAACAGGACATCAGGTATTTCCTGCTCTGAGGTAACTACTCCTATAAGTTCGGGTTTTTAGAGAAAAAAATCATTTCCAAGCTCACTGTTTTTCTCTTTAAAATAATTTATAATAAACGATTTGTTATTCTTATAGAAATGATAACACTAGCCGATAAAAAAAATATTACCCCATGGGACATTTCAACCTTTTTCTGACAATTTTTTGGTGCTGATTTTTTTAAAAATGATATTTATTTTTGCCAAACACGTCTGGACGTTTTGCCACAGAAAATTACAATGTATTGAGAAAAAAATTCTATTTACGTCGCTGAAAATATAACTTTTTCATCAAATCAGAGATGTTTCTTCGTATTTCACGAAATAAAGCTAAAATTAAAAGATCCTATTTACCAAACCCTCCGCTCGGGCAAGATATGACACAAGGTCAATTTTTAAGCGAAGTTTAACAGGCTTGAATTCAGAGTTATCCTTCTCCTAGACTAGTTGCCTCACCAAGGCTGAAGAACCTAGTCTATCCTACTATTTACCCATAGCTGGAGGGAGAAGTATTGGGTTCATACCTTTTCCAAGGGTATTAGTGCTATGTGAAAGGCAATCAGTCTCGTCCAGGATTTGAACTCGTGTCGCCGTGTCCATTTCTTATCACGATAACCATTACACCACGAAATATATTGGGTGAGAATTTTCTGAGAATCTTGTTTGTTATTTTGTGTGTTTGTTTGTTTGGGTTTTATGGCATATCAACCTTTCTAGGTTATTTAATGCCAAATATATTTTTATACAAATGAGCAATTCTTATTCAAACAATTCAGATTAGTACAAATATAGTTTTTGTTCACACACAGTTAAATGTCATAACTTTTCTATTTCAAGTAATTCAATTTAGCATAAGTACGCTCTTTAGTTCTATTTGAACCATAGATATGACCCAATCAGGTGCTACCACTCCGGCCAGAGTGAAACTGTAAGCGATGACAATAAAGGGGTACTCCACATTCCCCAAAGCTCCAGCAATACTGGAACCTCACCATCAGATTTTTTTAGTGTCATATCTAGGACACTCCTTGGCGGGGCAGGGGTCTTACCCCTCTGCAGAGAAGCAGTCGGTGTATTCTACACCCCCAGCCAACTGGACCACCAGGACACTCGTTGTGGGGTGGGTGGGGGTTATACCTCGGCAGTCAGTGTATTCTACAGCCCCAGCCGACCGGTCAAGAAAATCTTGTCGATTAGATTAAGGCTTTTCTTTTCAAAAAGACATAAATGAGAAAAAGTTATCAAAGAATCATCACACATCATTCATTCAATTAAATAAATTCGTTAACGGTGGAACATTTCGCAAGTCTTCAAAAGTTTCTCAAAAAATTCAGATACGTTTCTATATCTCTAAAATATCAGAGACAGCAATATTGATATAAGAAAAAGAGATAAAATTAAACAAGAAGTCTAAGAAAATTCTTTTAAAAATTCCCAAATTTAAATAAATCTCAATATCTATGAAATATCAGAAGCAATAAAATTGACATAGAAGTGAAATGCTAAAATTTCCTATGGAGTTTTAGAAAATTCTTTTAAAAGTTCCCAAATTTTAATAAACCTCGTACTGTATTGTTTAAGTGATTTTCCCGTCGACGGGATAAAATGAAGTGTATAAAATAATCATACTTCGAACAAAGTTACAGCAATACTCAAATTCATTGCCACATTTTTAATATCCTTAAACCACGCAAAAATATTCAATTCTGCAAAATACAATGAATCATTAAATCAAAGCAGAAAGAGAAAATCTACAAAATAATCCTCTTGTTTTCATTCTGATTAGTTTGGTTTCTTTGTTTAATAACAAATCAACTTTCGTTTTTATTATGAAATTCATACAATGACATTTCATTTCATTACATAATCCGGAAGGAACAATGCCACTGGAATCACCAGAACATAATTTCATCCCAGCTCTGATTTTGCCTGATATACGGTATTTCAGTCACACAAAAATGAGACAGATAAAGATAGACTACATTTACGAAATCAACGCAACAAAATTAGTAGAAAATACTTCGAAATATTCATGATGTAATTTTATTGTTGGAAATTTGTTTTTAATTTTAATTTGTATTTCTTCGATTTTTATTGTCTGCTTTTAATTGCAATTACTCATGCTGTGTAACTCAGAATAGTGTGTGTGTGTGTGTGTGTGTGTGTGTGTGTGTGTGTGTGTGTGTGTGTGTGTGTGTGTGTGTGTGTGTGTGTGGTTCCATCTTAACAGGTGATTTTACATTACTGCATAATTACGATTTATCGGCAACTTTTCTCACTTCTCTGTCTGATGATTGTGCACCGCAAATGAAACTTTAAGTAACTGACTTTGTTTCCATAATTTGATATTCACCATCTTCTCAGTGATTGGAGAAAAGAAAGACTAAAGGAATATAGAAGGTGGGTGAATTGCTGTGAGTTAAACACATGGTTTTTAAACTAAAAAATGAAGCCAATGCCTGAAACTTTCATCTGGTGAATTCATTACATTTCACTCTCTCACACTCTCTCTCTCTCTCTCTATATATATATATATATATATATTTATATATATGTGTGTGTGTGCGCGTGTGTGTGTGTGTGTGTGTGTAACTTAAAAGAAATTATCTCGTCTCTTTATTTCAGTTTTACTATGGTTGGTTTGGTTGAGTTTTTACGGTATATCAACCATCGTTGGTTATTTGACACCAAATCCTCTTTATGCATGTAAATCAAATATATTATTTGCAAACAGATTTTGTAGATAACTTTTTAAACGAGCCTGACCTCTTTTTCTTTTTGGCACACAGTTAATTGGTGTCAAATATCTCTATCTGACACGAATAATTCTATATACTACAAACAAGAAGTGGATACAAGTATTGCTATTCATCACTGATAATTCTATTCAACATTACTCATTTGCAATTTAAACGGTTCCAAGTATTGCTATGTATAACTAACAATTCAATTAAACATCAGTCATTTGTTAATGATCAAACAGTTCTATTCCCAAATTCTGTTTAACATAAGTTATTTGTTCGCACACAGTTTAGATATCAAACAGTTCTATTTGACCAATAGATAGGACCTTATCAGGTGCTACCATTCTGGGTCAGAGTGGACCTGGGAGCAATGCCAATGAAGGGGTACTCTAAATTCCCCAAAGGTTCAGGACAATGAGATTGGTTTGTGTCATATGCAGGACACACGTTATGGCGGTGGTGGTGGTGGTGGGGTCTTATCCCTCTTCAGAGATGCAGTCGATGTATTCTACTGCTCCAGCCACCTGGGATGCATCTCAACTGTTTTACTAAAAGTTTCCTGCACTGAAAAAATAGAAACATCTGATGAAACGCACGAAGAAAACGGACGAAGAATTGATTAACAAAATTAATTAATCAAATAATCCTCGCACTGTACAATTAATGGTGCATGACATAGTTGTGAAAGTAAAGAAAGGAAGGTGGAAAAAAATGTTACAATTTTTATTTTTATTTATTCATTTATTTGTGTTTTTTTTTTTTTGCTTCTTCTTTTTCTGTAATTCGGATGAGTTTCAATTCTTTTTCTGATATCAAATACTTCCAGTATCCTTTCCACGTTTTCAGTGACCGCTCTAATCACGCTAACTACGATTGATATAAACCGTCAACCTCATATTTTACAGCACTTTTTTAGCTCTCTGGCAAGATCCTATACTTGTCTATTTTTCGCTCTGATGTTACTTTTTCTGGTTAATTGACATTGAGTCTGGTCTTCTGGCTTGGAAAAGGTGATCTGTTTAAAATTTAAAATCCCAAAGAATTTTATGTGTCACATTTTCTTGGACAGATTCTCGTTTGTGCATATTACATTAGTCAGTATTGCAAGATTTTGTTTTTTTTATATATCTTGCACAATTTCCTAAAAGGTCGTGCCTAGTCTTGTATTTTTTTATACCAGTTTGTTGTATTAGCTTATTATGTTATTAACTGTCTCACCTCTATCACAAGATAACCTGAACTTGCAATTCTTCTTCTTCTTCTTCTTATTATTATTATTAGAGTTTTTTATATCAGCGTAAGCTGATGGTCTTTCACTGGAGATTGAGTGACAGCAAGTCTCCTCAAGTCTCCAGGACTCTTCTAAGTATTCTGGCCGTTTTTCAATAATGCTGTTGTTTGGATGGTCTCCACTCGCCCGCCAACTTTTAAATCTTCCAGGCCCTTTAATAATCCTTTAGTTACCGTGCCAAAAGTATCAATCACAATTGGTATAATTGTCACATTGTTCCATAGTTTTTTTCAATTCTCTAGCAAGGTCAAGGTACTTATCTCTCTTTTCACATTCTTTCAGTTTTATTTTGTGGTCTGCCAGGACAGCAAAGTCGACAATTTTGCAGATTTTCTTTCTTTTTGTTGATTATTATAATGTCTGGTCTTCGGGCCGAGATTAGGTTATCAGTTTGTATATCAAAGTCCCACAGGAGTTTGTGCGTCTCATTTTCTAGGACAGGTGCTGGGTTGTGCATATACTATTTGTTGGCATGGTCAAATTTCAATTTCTTGCACATTTCTCAGTGGATCACCTTGCCCAATCAGTCGTGTCTAGCCTTGTACTCCTTCTGTGCCAATCTGCTGTATTCGCTTATTATGTGGTCGATGGTTTCATCTCTGTCACCGCATAGCCTGCATTTGCTATTTTGTTGTGTCTAATCAATTCTCGCTCTGATATGATTGGTTCTTATGGCGGTGTTTTGTGCTGCTATTTGGAGAGATTCTCTTTCTCTCTTCAAGTTTCCTTTTCTTTGCCAGGTCCATGTTTTCTCGTGAGAGATGTTGTTTATGAGTCGTTTAAAAAGCCCATTGAGTTGTTTTTCTTCCCATTTTTTTTCTAATTATTGTCATTCTGTTGTTGTTCAACAGAATGACAATAATTAGAAAAAAATGGGAAGAAAAACAACTCAATGGGCTTTTTAAACGACTCATAAACAACATCTCTCACGAGAAAACATGGACCTGGCAAAGAAAAGGAAACGTGAAGAGACAACATGTTGTCAGTATCGTTTCTGATAGCTGTAGTCAGTCCTCCTTCGTGTTTTTCTATGAATTCTTCGAGTCGTATCGATGCGTCAACGCTGTCTTCAATGCTGGCAAGTCCTCTTCCTCCCTCTTTTCTTGGGATGTAATGCCTTATGCATGGTCATTAGTTTTCTTGTTCTTCGGTCCAGTTGTTTAAGTTCACTTGAGGTCCACTTCAGAAAGGGTCCCGAGTATCTAACGAAGGTTTCAGCCCATGTATTTATTCCTTTAATTAGGTTTCTGTTAGACAGTTTTGTCTGGAGTAGTTTCCAAGTTCGCCTGAAATATTCTTTCTTAATTTTGTCTTTCATTTCCATTTGTTTGATGGTGTCAGCCTCCATGATGCCCAAGTATTTGTAGGTTTCCTTTCTCCGAGCGTTCAAATCTTGTCTTGATTTGGTCGTTCAATTCCGTCAGTTATATGTTTTGCCACTTTTCATTACAAGCATGGCACATTTTTCTATGCCAAATTCCATTCCTATGACCTGACTGTATATTTTAACTGAGTGTATTAGAGTTTCCTGTTCTTTTTCATTTTTTGCAAATAGTTTGATGTTATCCATATATATTTGGGGATTGATCTTTTCCTGCAATCTATTGAGTTTGTGTCCGGCTGTGCATTTTCTGAGTATGGGGTGAAGTGGCATCATGGCAATTATGAATAGTAACAGTGATAGTGCATCTTCAAAAATACCTCTTTAGATTTTTGCTTCAGCTAAGTTCCTTCCTCCTGCTGTCAATTCCACTCTCCAAATTTTCATGGTTTTCTCGATAAAGTTTATGACTTCATCTGAAATTTTGTATATTTTGAGGCAGTTTATTGCCCAGCTTTGTGGAACCATATCATTATGCCTTTTTGTAATCAACCTAGGCCTGGCCTCCCTCTTGTTTAGAATGTGCTGATCTGTGTAAAGTAACACTTCTGATCCTTAGCGGCATCCTTTCTGTTCCTCGGGGAACAATCCGCAGCTCTTCCCTTATCTGAGCTGTTAATATTTTCCACATCATCGTCAGGCAAGTTATTGGTCTGTAATTGTTTGGGGCGGTTCCTTTGCTTGGGTCCTTTTGGATCAATGTGGTCCTTCCTTTCATCTTCCATTCAGGTACATGTGCTCTTTGAAGGAATTTGTTCATTTCTTTTGCTAGTCTGTCGTGAACGGCGGTAAATTTCTTGAACCAGAAACCATGTATTCCACCATGGCCTGACGTTTTCCAGTTTGATATTTTTCTAGTGTCGTTTTGAGTAAATCGATGAGTATTTCCGCTTTCGGGCTTTCTTTGAGTCTTTCTAGTTCTCTTGTCATATTGTTTATCCATTCAGCTTTTTCGTTATGTGTTTTTGGTTGCCATATTTTAGTCCAAAATTTTTCGCTTTCTTTTGCATCCGGTTGTTGGTATGTTTTCCTGTCATCAATTATTATTATTATTATTCCTTCGGGAGCTTTTCACACCAGCATTAGCCGATGGCTTAGGGATTATGTGATCTGTTTGTATCTCAAAATCCCAAAGAATTTTGTGCGTCTTATTCTCTATGACAGATTCTGAGTTATGCATATACCACTTGTTCGTATGATCAAATTTCAATTTCTTTCACAGTTCCCAGTGGATAACCTTCCCCACCCAGTCGTGTCTAGTCTTATAACTCCTTTGCGCTAATTTGCTGCATTCGCTTATTATGTGATTGATAGATTCATCTCTATCACCTACATTCGCTATTTTGTTGTCTTATCTATTTTTGCTTTAAAGTAGTTAGTCCCTCTGGCGTTGTTTTGAGTGGCTTTTAAAAGATATTCAATTTCTTTCTAAAGATTTCCCTTTCTTAGCCATGTCCACATCTTTTCGTATCAGATTTCGCTTGTTGACTGCAATTTAGTTGAATCAGCTTTTAGAATCTTAAGTGTTCGGGTGGTTTAATATGTATTTACTTTCCTTAAACTTGGAAATTAGTTCTGATCAATTATTTAGGATATTGTTTTGTTATGAAAAGGTGATTATGTTCATTTTTTCTTATTGGGAAATATCACAGTATTTCAGGTGTCCTTTTATATATATATATATATATATATATATATATAATTGAATAGGTACACATATGAATTTGGTTTGAGATTTTTTATTTCTTGACTTCTACACGGGTTTTTGACTTTAGAACCGTCTTCAGGAAGTTAATGATTGATTTGGAGGCTCCTTTTTTCAATAGTGGCGTCTATTTTGATAGAATGTTGGTTCTTTTTAATTACAGGATTTGTGTCTGTGAATCTCCTGTTAGATTTAATTGTCCGTGGCAGCCTTTGGTCTCAACAGATTTATTGTGCGTGTGTAAGTGCGTGTGTGTGTGTGTGTGTGTGTGTGTGCATGTGTGTGTGTGTGTGTGTGTTTAGAAGAGTGTATTCTCTGTGTTTGCGAATATGCGTGATTTATCGTATCCAAGTATTTGAATGAACATTTTGAGTTTTTTGTTTGCTTTATTTTCCCTCCTCCCCTAAATAATGACATGACATAAAAGCAACAGACAACTAACCTTCCTCCCTTAGTGATTCTGTTTGTTTATATATATATATATATATATATATATATATGTGTGTGTGTGTGTGAGAGAGAGAGAGAGAGAGAGAGAGAGAGAGAGAGAGAGAGAGGGTGTGTGTGTTTGCAGTTAGGTTCTGTTCAATGTAGGTTTAATTTTATCCATTATTTTTTTCTTTTATTCAGAATAATCATAAATCCTCTGTTTCGTATGTTGGCATTATTTTAAACATTGCATTACTTACTGCATTCGTAAAAGTGTTTTCTGGTAATTTAATGTTGCTTCTATGTAAGGATACTCTATTGTTTAGAGTTTGAGTTGATTCTATGTATACCTTTTTACAGTTAGAACATTCGATTACGTAGACTACGTTTTTAAATTTGCAACTTAGATTTTTATTTACTATGAATGTTAAACGCCAAAGGGGGCACCAAAATCTAACATTAACTTCATGAAGACTGTTAAGTCAGAAACACGTATAGAAGCGAAGAAATAAATTTAAAAAAAAAACTAAAACCAAATTCACTTGCCAACCTATTCATTTAAAAATTTTTTTACCTTTCTCTCATTGGACCAACAAAGAAATAAAAAAAATTGGCAAGCTTAGTCGAGGGTGACCCAAATGTTCCTTTTTCAATAGCTACAACACCAAGGTGTAGGGGAGGGCGCAACTCAATTCTCTGGAGTACTCCACTTTACCCTTTATACTTACCTTATAGTGCTGAGTGCTAAGCAAGGCGGCTTCAGTTATCATTTTTGGAGTCTTTGGTAAGACTCGACCTGGGATTGAACCCCGGTCTCCTGGACCATTGGCGAACACTCTACTCATAATGCCAATGGCTGGTATATATATATCAAAACTTGTATTATACATATTACGAATTTTTTTTTTCTTTTTCTCATTCAGTAACTTACCTCCTTAATATTCTGTTTTATACAGTTTCGATTTCATTTGCTTATTTCGTGTCTTAAGTATTAGAAAATTTAACCCTTAAGTGAATTTTAAGATTCCATCTGGGCAGCATTCTTTATATCATGTAGCAATTTATCAGGAACACTTCTTCTTCTTCTTCTTCTTCTTCTTCTTCTTCTTCTTCTTCTTCTTCTTCTTCTTCTTCTTCTTCTTCTTCTTCTTCTTCTTCTTCTTCTTCTTCTTCTTCTTCTTCTTCTTCTTCTTCTTCTTCTTCTTCTTCTTCTTCTCCAAGAACCTCCTTTTTAATTATTCTAAAATTTTAAATCCACTTCCCTACCAGTCAACACATTCATGGAAAATTAATCCCCTCCTCTTTCTGCTAAGGATTTCCGCTCCTGCGCCGTATTGTAATTCATTTTCCTCGATGCAGCCAGGAATTTTTGGTATGTATATTTCATTCTCTTGTCTATTTCCTCCAAAAAAAGTTTCATCAGTCAATTGAGTCTTCTATTCTATTGAACACAAATGAAACTATTTGTCATGAGACAAAGGCAAGAAGGTGTGATCTTAATTCATTTTAGTTTACACTCAGCATATATATATATATATATATATATATATATATATATATATATATATATATATATATATATATATATATACGATATAAAAGAAAAACTTTTTAAATTACTCATATTTTTTGTAATAATATTTATTTCAGCAGACTCAATATTTTTAGAATGGTAGATCTGCATCTTCAGACAAAGAGAAAAAGAAATTAAGATCTAACATTTTAAAGATATAGGGTCTTCTAAAATAAATATTATTGCAAAAAATATGAGTAATTTTTTGGTATATGGAATTATTTGCTCTTTAATTGGATTTATTATTATTATTATATATTGAGCTCTCTTTTGGATTTTGAATAACATGGATATTAAAGATAGAAAATTCGAAAATATAATCGTTCCCACCATTGGCATTGGATTATATATATATATATATATATATATATATATATATATTAAAATAGGTAGGTCCACGAAGAGATTTGTATTTTTTGAATTTATTTATTTATTCATTTATAAAACTATAAAATCAATAAATTTAAAAATACAAATCTCTTCGTGGACCTACCTATTTTAATTATATATATATATATATATATATATATATATATATATATATATATATATATATGTTCTGCTAATCTATCTATCTTTATCTGTTCATATCTCTCGTAGCCAGTTCAGATCTGTCTATTTATCAATCTATCTATTTATCAATCTATCTATTTATCAATATCTCTATCAAGTGGCACTCCTGCTTCTTCTTACGATTTCCGCTCCTGCGCCGTGTGATAATTCATTTTATAGCGGAGGGATTCTTCATGGCATTGTTGATAATGTGCAAGACTGTGACGCCGTAGTTAACGAGTTCGAACTCCAGTCTCACTTACAGAGAGGTATAAACCCCCTTATCCCACCAGCTATGGGTTAGATAGTACCCCCACTGTCCGTCTTCAAGAATGGCTTTGGCATTAAATAACCCTCGAAGGTTGATATACTATCAAAACAAAGATACCAAATCAATTCGAACCATTGAAACCATCACTGTAGAGCACTCAGATAGGAATATTTAGTATTTATAAATAAAGAAGTCATTCACGAGAAAAAAAGGAAAAAGATATCCTATTTACTTCTAGTTTTCATTGTGCTCAGCTGGCCAGCATTTGAGTACTTTTGATTTATCAAACACTTTTTAAACAACTGTCTATTCTGATCTTTTTACATCATATATATATATATATATATATATATATATATATATATATATATATTGTGTGTGTGTGTGTGTGTGTGTGTGTGTGTGTGTGTGTGTGTGTGTGTGTGTGTGTGTGTGTGTGTGTGTATATATATAAGATATTATTCAATCCAGTAAATCCAGAGGAGGGAATAATTCTGATCAGGACTTATAAAATATTCAAAAATATAATATTAATTTCAAATAATCCGGGTAAAGAGCTCGATGCAAATAAAATCCATTGACCTAGTGGGTAGAGTGTTTGCCAGTAGTCCGGGTCCTGGGTTCAATCCCAGGTCGCATCATACCAAAGACTTTAAAGATGGTACTTGATACCTCCTAGTTTAACACTCAGCAATACAAAGTACGTATCAAGGGTAAAGTGGAGCAATCCAGAGAACGGAGTATCGCCCGCCTCTATACCTCGGTGTAGAATCTATTGCAAAGGGAGCCTTCTGGTTACCCTCGACTAAGGGAGACAACTTTACTTTACTTACTATTGTAATTTGGAGAGGGGTTACCTAAATTAACATTAGTTTTAGAATTTTTAGTTATTTCTAACGATGAAAATTGATATACAAAAATTAGATTGTCTTTATAAATGTTTGAATTTTTGACATGTATTATTGTAACTGTAATGTTTGCCTTTGTTAAATTTGAAGTATGATGAAACCGGATGTTGTTTTACATGCCATAATATTTTGATACTTATTGTTACTCGAAAGTTTAGGCTTGCTTTAATACATAGAAGAAATAAAGTTTTTTTTTGTCTTTGTATGGTTGTAAACGAGAAAAAATATTTTAATCCATTTCTTGTTTGATCTGAAGAAGTCCTGTTAATTTTTAGAGCATTGATTTGTATCAATGCTTTTAACAAGATGGATGTAAATTTGTTATCTTAATGTGACCGATTGTTGTTTTTTAAGAGAAAAAGATATATATATATATATATATATATATATATATATATATGTGTGTGTGTGTGTGTGTGTGTGTGTGTGTGTGTGTGTGTGTGTATTTGTGTATGTATGAGCATGTATGTTTATTTGTGTGTGTATATGTGTATTTGTGTACATGTATGACTGTGTATGTGTTGAATATTGACTTTAAGATCCTTTTCATATGCCGCATAAATTGTGAGGGTGGCATAACAAGAAATGCACCTGTTGCCTAAAGTAAACAGGACTTAAATGCCCTTGCGAAAATACCAGGTAATTTGCGTGGGTTGCATGGTAGAAGGGTCAGATGCAGGAAGCAGAACTTCAACAGGAAGTATTCCTGTTTTCTAAAGTAAACAGGACGCAAAGACCCCAGTGGAAACGTCGGCGGAAATGTAGCGTAAATTGCGTGGGTGGCATGCTTAAAGAAGACATGTCAACATGCAACGTGTAGGCGGGAGATGTGATCACAAGGATTGCGTTGGCATCCAGAAAATTATGTAAACCTGGGAAGATTTCGACGCAAAAGAACGAAGCAGAAAGGCAGAAAGGTTTCAGCGAAAACCCCCACTGTCGTCCCTGTGTATATATCTCAGTTGTCTCCGACTGTCTCTCTCTCTACCCATACATACATTTCGGGTAATAAAGAAAGACAAGAAAAGAAGCAGATTATATTTCTATACATCAGTGTTGCTGTCTTTCTCTAGTATACGACATATTTGTGCGAGCGTGTGTGTGTGTGTGTGCATGTGTGAGTGTGTCTATCATATTTACCCAACCCCTCCGCTCGGGCAGGATATGACACAAGGTCAATTTTTAAGCGGAGTTTAACTGGTATGAATTTAGAGTTTTTCTTCTCCTAGACTAGTTGCCTCACCAAGGCTGAAGAACCCAGTTTGCCCTACTATTTACCCATAGCTGGAGGGAGAATAATTGGATTCATACCTTTCTTAAGGGTATTAATGCTATGTGAAATGCAATCTGTCTCGGCCAGGATTTCAACTCGTGTCGCCGTGTTCATTTCCTACGACGATAACCATGACACCACGGGCACCTCCAATGTGTATGAGTATGTGTGTGTGTGTGTGTGTTCAAGATGGTGGAACCACTGGTCTTTGGAACGCAGAAACACTGGTCGTCTGAAATGCTTTCAAACAATTCGAATAAAGGAAAGAAAGGAGAAAATAAGGAGAGTAAAAAAATTAAATAGATAAATAAAAGAAAACGATGGAAGTCCCTATGGTGTAATGGTTAACGTGCTGAGCTGTGACAATGTAGTAAGCGATTTCGAACTCCAGTCTTTTTCTTACATTCATGTTCGGACTGATAACCTTGAGAAAGGTATCAATCCTATTATCTTTCCAGCTATGGGTTCAATAGTATCACTGTTGTTCGTCAGCATGCATCGCTCTGGCATTAGATACCCCACGAAGGTTGATATGCCATCAAACAATGAAACCAGACCTAACCGATACAAAAACTGGGAAGAAGAAAGTGAAAATGAGTAATGTGGATGGTAAGAGAAATTCATAGAGAAAGAGAAAGAGGGAGAGGGGGGTTGCTGAAAAGGAGGAGGTGGTGGAGAAGGAGGAAAATTTGAGTGAGAGAGAAAAATAGACGGAAGAGAGAAAATGATTAACTAGTGTATTCTATCTTGCTATTACTCGTGAGAAAAATAACGAGGGTTACCTGAATTCCTAAAATACCTTTACTTACCATCACAAAGGAATTTTTCATTAACCTCTAGTGAATTCACCGTGCGTGAAAATATGTCCATCCAATTCACAGGGACGTAATGATATAAAGTACTCATTTTCTAAGCTAACCTGATTACAAAGCTATATCTATAGGAGACCGAGTGAGAATCGAACTCTCTAACCAGTGGCTGCTAGTTTTGCTTATAAATCATTACACTACGCGATGCACCCTTGTTATTATATATGGTAGTTAACAAAAGTAGTGCTTTTGTTAGTTTGTTAGTTACTGGTGGCATATGTCAATTTAGGCGGGGGGGGGCTTATTTAATACAGATGTGATGGTTGGTTAGTTGGTTGGGTTTTATGGCATATCAACCTTTGTAGGTTATTTAACACCAAATCCTTTTTCATGTAAATAATCAGTTCTATTTCAAACAATCTAATATCGCATAAGCACGCAGTTTAAATGTAAGTACAGTTTGATTGTGAAAAAACATTTCTATTTCAAGCTATTCAGTTTAGTCAAGTTGTTCTAATTCAGTTAATTCAGTTTGGGAGGGGGTCGTAACCCTCTGCAGAGAATAAGTCGGTGTATTCTTCAACCCCAGCCGACTGAGCAAAATACCGATGTGTTTTTTAGGAAGCAATTGTATGTTTTGTAATTGTATACAATTATCGATTCAAGTAACTATTCTAAATACAAATAATTTACAAACAGTAATATGATTTCATATTTTCCTATCTGTGATGTAGAAGAATGTGCCGATACCGACTCGTGGGTCGAACACAGATCTCCAGCCAACAAACACAACTGTTGAAATGGATTGTGCTACTGGGGTCACGTGACGGGAAATAGTAATATATATAAAACCAGTCATAGAGAGAGAGAGAGAGAGAGAGAGAGCGAGCGCAAAATAGCTGTGAAATGTTACAACATTCCAAGTTAGTATTGTTTGGCATTCCAGACACAGTATTCGGCATTGTACTAAAATGAAGATATAAGTATCGACCAAAATTACCCCCTCAGAGAACATTACGAAAGTAGCGACGAAGACGAGTTCCGAACAATTTAAAACTCAAATACCAATAATTTTACGCAGGTGATAGTAAACCCAAATGTAATGATAATAAGTAAATGGTTCCACATTACAGAAAACTGGAGCCTCACCAACGGATGTTGTTTAGTGATATACTTAGAACACCCTCTTTGTGTTGGGTGATTGGTTATAATCAGTAAGCAGAAAATTATCATAGTGTTTGGTGGCGGGCGTAAGTAGGAGATTATTATTGCGGTTGGTTATCCGGATGAAACAGCAAGTTATTATAGTGCTTAGTATCGGGCGTAAGTAGGAGATTATTATTGCCGTTGGTTATCCGGATGAAGCAGCAAGTTATTATAGTGCTTAGTATCGGGCGTAAGTCGGAGATTATTATTGCCGTTGGTTATCCGGATGAAGCAGCAAGTTATTATAGTGCTTAGTATTGGGCGTAAGTCGGAGATTATTATTGCCGTTGGTTATCCGGATGAAGCAGAAAGTTATTATAGTGCTTAGTATCGGGCAGGAGATTCTTATTGCCATTGGTTATCCGGTTTGGTTTGATTTAGTGTCTTTGTTTAATAGCATATCAACCGTTGCAAGTTATTTAATGCCAAAGCCATTCTTCTAGAAGAACAGTAGTGGTACTATTTAACCCATAGCTGGGAGGATAAGAGGGTTCATACATTTCCCAGGTGTATTTGTCCAAAAGTGAACGTAATAGCGCGGCTGGAGTATGAACTCGCTTACTACGATTCCACGGTCCATCGCTTTAACCATTAAACCATAAGGATACCGCTGCATTAAGCAGAAAGTTATCACAGGCGTAACAAGGAGATTATTATTGCCGTTGGTGATCGACAATAAGCAGAAAGTCATCATAGTGCTTGGTGTCAGACGTAAGTCAAAGATTGTTATTGCCGTTGGTTATCGGCATTAAGCAGAAAGTCATTTTCACTCTTGTTATTGGACGTAAGTCGGTGTCAGTCTGGAGAACAAAATTATTTTCGTTAGCATCAGGCAGAAACAGGAAATTATTAATGTCGTTTATGTACTGCCTGATGATTTGTTTCTATGGTGAAGTTTTCCGTAGAAAGAGTTGGATTTAATGACTAAAACTGAGATATATATTAATGTAATATGGGGCAGGCCTACAGGAAATAAACGAGGCAGTTCATATGTTTGTCACGGTGAAGCTCAGAGTAGAACCAGCGACATTTTTTTTTTTTTGGATGAAAAATAGTACTCAAATTTGTTACAGATTCTCCGAACATCAATCCTCAGAATTTTTCCTTTTCCTGGGTTGATTGCCAAAACAAAGCTAAAGTGCCCTGCCACACTACTGTGAACGTATATCTGGGAGAAGAAAATATGAATTCATGCATTTTCCCAAGGAGCTAAGCGAAAAATCCAGATATTTAACTGCGATTGTTATGTCTATTTTTTACAATAATCATTACGCCACCCAGCTACCATAATGCTTTCCGCCCTTTACCTAATATACACCAAAATAATAATAATAATAATAATACATGACTGGGTAGGAAAGGTGATCCACTGGGAAGTTTAAATTTGACCATACGAACACATGGCATATGACCAACCCAGAATCCTTCCTAGAAAATGAGAAGCACAAAGTTCTTTGGGATTTTGAGATACAAACAGATCACCTCATCTCTGCCAGACAACCAGACCTAGAAATAGCAAAAAAAAAAAGAAAAAAAAAAAGATAACAGGCCGAATAGTAGACTTTGCCGGTCCGGCTAACCACAGGGTAAAATTGAAGCCAAGCGAAAGAGAGATTACCTAGATATTGCTAGACAACTGAAAAACTATGGATTATGAAGGTGACGGTGATACCAATTGTAATTGGTGCGCGCAGTACAACCATCAAAGGATTGATAAAGAGACTAAGGACTCGCAAATAAGAAGGGGAATGGAAGACCATCCAACCTACGGCATTATTGAGATCGGCCAGAATACTGAGAAGTGTCCTTGAGACTTGAGGAGACTTGCTATCACTCAAGCTCCAGTGAGAAACAATCTAGCTAACGTTGGTGTGAAAAACTCTTTAAGGAGTAGATAATACTCGTTGTATATTGACCTTCGACCCGGCCAACATGCCATTCCAAAGTGATGCACCGGAAGGAAGTGACACATTCCAATGGCCAGTAATCGAAAGAAATCGCATCGGCGGATTTAGCTGACAAAATGGGACAAGGTAAAAGCCCATGATACACTCATAGACTGATGCACCGGAAGAGAGTGACCTCTGAACTGCATGACAGTTATTTCCGCCTGATGACGATCAAACATGACATTCCAAAGATTGAGTGGGCGATTGAACTATTATATAACTCGGGGAGACAGGAAGTCAATGAGTTGGAGAGCAGACGAGTTAGAGACAAGCTGTGGTAGAGAAAGCCACCACCCTGCAGAAGGGGCCCTCGGGACCCCCGATTGAGTTTGGAGACCAGACCAGTTGGTGAGAAGATGCTGGGATGAGAACATATCTCCGAGAGGCTGGTCCGACAGGCCCCCGGTTATGCAGCCCTCGAGAACGAGAAAGACACAACGCTGATGGCCATAAGAGTGGGGGTCAATATATTGCAGTCTTTGTTCAGTCTCCAACTCCCTCTCACACACAAAGTGAGTGGTATATTTTTTAAAAGAGGTCTTCGCTCGTCTTTATTCATTGCGTCAATATGTATTATGGTTATTATATGTATTATGTATTTGTATAGTTAATCATGGTCATGATGGTGGCTATACAACACTCATCAGAAGAATCCTGGAGGCCTGAAAAGACTTGCTCGCACTAAAACTCCATTGAAAAACCACCAGCTGATGTTGGTGTGAAAAACTCACAAGGAATAAAATACTAAGTCAACCCTGTCGACTAGGGCTGTTGAATGCGCTGACTGCATCTGATGGTGAGGCTTTGATTAATTTTCACTCAGATCATATTACCCATAAATAGAACCATCGCAGGAAGGGAAAGTCATCGTGGCGTAATGGTTAATGTGCTTATCTGCGACAATGTAGTAAGCGAGTTCGAACTCCAGTTGCACTATTACGTTCACTTTTGGACCAATAATCTTTGGAAAGGTATGAACCCCCTTACACCCCATTCCCAGCAATGGGTTGAATAGTAGTACTACTGTTCTTCTACAATGATGCCTTTGGCATTGAATGGCCCATGGAAGTTGATATGCCATTAAACAAAGAAATCAAACCAAGAAACAATAGTAATTACCACTCCAAATTAAAGTGAACCTAACAGTAATGGTAACAAAGGAGTGACTTCTCATTCTACAAAGTTCCAGATTTGCCAGGTCGACGGGGCTATAGAATAAGCCAACTGTACCACTACTGTCCTGGATATGACACTAAAATGCATCTGTTTGTGAGGCTCACGTCCTGGATCTATGGGAAATGTTGAGTACTCCTTCATTGTAATTACTCCCGGGTCCACTCTGCTTGGATTGGTAATACCTGTTAGGGTTCTATGTATGAGTCAAATAGAACTGTTCGATCATTTAGTAAGTGTGATATATTAACGTGACCTGTGGGTGTGAATACGGCGGATGTTGTTGACAGATAGATTGATAAGACCGGTGTGGTCACCGAAATGTCATCATGTCCACAGGTGCTGTGTATTAGAGGATGTTGACAGGATCATATCCGCTCAAGGATAATATCAACAAGGTGATTGCCGAAATGTCACCATGCCCAGAATTGTTATGTTGAAAACAGGTGCATCCGGTCGAAGATATCGGAAAATCACCGACCTGTGGGCGTCGTTGAATTCGGTGATAGTGGCAGATGCGTACGCACACAGAACCGGGCTTGGACAAGTAGCCAATGGGAAGCAGACAACATAACCAATGAAAACCAAAGAAGTGATATGTGGGCATAACCATGGTTAACGAAAAAGAGGAATTGCTGCAGGTCACGTGAGAGTTGCAGACTATGTAAGTTCCCGAATTTCGGCTAAAGTCAGTTGTTCACTGGCTCGTCCGTCTCCCGACAGCCCCTCCGTGTGCGCGAACTGTCTGAGATTGCTCTCTGCTCCACACAAGTATCATCACCGAAAATAAAAATATAATCTTTTATTTTTATATACATACGTGTTCCTCGTTGTTAATAACGATACAGTGTACTATACAACATAAGGGCTATTATTTTTAGTTATTTGAAACCATAGAGCGGTGTCATATTTATTCTTATTACATCGGAATACTTGATAAATAGAATTTCGAATGTTAAATAGCAATACTTGAAACTACTTAACAGTATGCATACAAACGATTAATATTGAATAGAATTATTTTTGAAATTGAAGTTGACAGCACTTAACGTTATGCATGTAAAGGATTAAAAATGAATGGTACTCATTGTGTTAGATAGAAATACTTGCAACTATATAACTGTCAGCAAACACATTATTGATATTAGATAAAATTATAAACGTTTGATAAGAATACTTGAAACCATTTAACTGTGTGCTAATGAACTCCAACAAAAGGTTAAAAAAAGTTACCTTCGAAATGTTTGCTAACCATATCCATATTTACCCAACCCCTCCGCTCGGGCAGGATATGACACAAGGTAAATTTTTTAAGCGGAGTTTAACAGGTTTGAATTCAGAGTTTTCCTTCTCCTAGACTAGTTGCCTAACCAAGGCCGAAGAACTCAGTCTGCCCTACTATTTACCCATAGCTGGATGGAGAATAATTGGATTCATACCGTTTCCAAGGGTATTAGTGTCATGTGAAATGCAATCAGCCTCGCCCAGGATTTGAATTCGTGTCGCCGTGTCCATTTCTTACGACGGTAGCCATCACACCCCGGGCACCTCCAAATATTAGCAAACAAATCATACATCATCATGTTGCGCCATCAGCACGGATACCCTTGACCTTCTCGCGCCACCCTTCTCTATCGTCCATCGCTTCCGGTAGTTCTTCAAGGCTACATCCTGTATCGGCACAGAGCTTTTATATGTAGATTTTCGCTGGTCGTCCTGCTTTGTTCGTCTATGTGAAGGGGTCCACAGGAGTACGTCACTTCTGAGTTCGTCCCTACTTCTCCAGCAGTGTCCCGCATGACATTAAATAACCCACAAGTGCAGGTATATCAAGCTGGTTTATCACATCATAACCAAATAGAGCAAACAAGCATAGAAGGAATACCAGTACTTGGCCGGACTGGACGAGAAAGGGGATCGATCCACTGGAGATTGTGCAAGAGATAAGAATTTGACCATTCTAACAAACGGTATATACACAAACCAGAATCCATTCTAAAGAATGAGACGTAAAAATCTCCGGGATTTTAAGATACAGACGGATCACCTAATCCCGACTTTGTGTTTATTAACAAGACCAGACGTTGAGTTGATTAACAAGATCATACCTAGTGTTTATTAACAAGACCAGTCCTAGTGTTTATCAACAAGATCATACCTTGTGTTTATTAACAAGACCAGTCCTAGTGTTGATTAACAAGACCAGTCCTAGTGTTTATCAACAAGATCATACCTAGTGTTTATTAACAAGACCAGTCCTAGTGTTTATTAACAAGACCAGTCCTAGCGTTGATTAACAAGATCATACCTATTGTTTATTAACAAGACCAGTCCTAGCGTTGATTAACAAGATCATATCTAGTGTTTATTAACAAGACCAGTCCTAGTGTTTATTAACAAGATCATACCTAGTGTTAATTAACAAGACCAGTCCTAGTGTTTATTAACAAGATCATACCTAGTGTTTATTAACAAGATCATACCTAGTGTTCATTAACAAGACCAGTCCTAGTGTTGATTAACAAGAGCAGACCTAGTGGTGCCCAGTCGACAAGAAAACACAAACTGCATCTATGCAGCGGGGTAAGATTCCCACAACAAGTGTCCTGCGTATGACACTTAACAATCTGATGATGATATTTTGGGAATGCAGAGTACCCCTTTATTGCCATCGCTCCCAGGTCCACTCTGGCCCGGAGTGGTATCACCTGATAGGGTCCTATCTATGGGTCAAATAGAACTAAACTGTGTACTTATGCTAAAATGAATGGCTTGAAATAGGACTGCTTTGACTTTCAAACTGGGTATTTTTGCTAAATGGAATTGTTTGAAATGGAACTGTTTTGTATTGTTAGATATTGAACCGTTTGATTAAACTGAATAGCTTGAAATGAAAATATTTTTGGCAATTAAAGAGTGTACTTATGCTAAACAAATTTGTTTGAAGTAGAACTATTTTCTTGTATAAAAATGGATTTGACGTTAAATAACCTAATAATGTTGATATGCCATAAAACCCAATAAACAAAACAAAACAAACAGACCAAGTGTTTATAAACAAGACCAGACCTAGTTTCATTTAAGAAGACTACACCTTGTGTCGATTAGCAAGATCAGACCAATTTTTAAAAATCAAGCAAGTGCTCAAATACTGACCAGTAGAGAAGGATTAACCTTTCTTCTTCTGTCTGTAACTTAACTAAACTTTTCCACTGTTAATATAAAGACTGCATATTCCTCAAACAATCCAGAAGATGACTGCATGGCGTAGGAACGGAAGTTGGGGGGGATACAGCTATGACAAACTACTAGAGACAGATATGAAAGTGGGTTGGACAATATAACCCTAATGATATTTCAAAATATATTATAACATGCGGTATGTATAGCGTATGTTTGGAAATGAATATGGTGATCTGAGTTCAAGTCCTGGACGAAACTGTTAATAGCCTTGCAAACAGTATGAATCTAATTAAATTCTCTCTATTAAGTAATTGGGCAGACTGTGCCGTTTAATCATGATATGGCAACTGGTCTAGGAAAAGGAAAACTTTGAATTCAAACCGAGTAAAGTCTACTTAAAAAATGTGACATTGTGTCGTATATTGATTATGCAGAAGGGTTGGGTAAATATATATGCATATATGTGTACATATACACATAATTTATATATATATATATATATATATATATATATATATATATATACGTATCTGATTTATATCTGTAATATATATGTTATATGTAACTATTTAACCAGCCTCTCCACCATGATTGCCCAATCGGCTGGGACTGTAGAATACACCGACAGCAGCTCTGCGGAGAGGTAAGACTCCTCCCAATGAGTGTCCTGGATATGACACTAAACAATCTGATGGTGAGGTTCAAGTGATGCAGGAGCTTTAGGGAATGCGGAGCACCCCTTCATTGCCATTGCACCCAGAATTCTGGTCCGGAATGGTAGCACCTGACAGGGCCCTATCGGTAGGTTAAATAGAACTAACTGCATACTTATGCTTAACTGAATTCATTGAATTAGAACTGTTTGACTAAACTGAATAGGTTGAAATAGAAATCTTTTTGACAATTAAAAAGTGTACTTACATTTAAACTGCGTGCTTATGCTAAACTGAATTGTTTGAAATGGAATTGTTTTTGACATTGAAACTTAACTTACACTAAACTGAATTTGTTGATATAGAACTTCTGTGCTTATACTAAACTGAATTAGCTGAATTAAAACTGTTTGAATGAATTGAATAGCTTGAAATAGAAATGTATTTGACAATTAAATTGTGTTCTTATGCTAAACTGAATTGTTTGAAATAGAACTGAATATTTCTATAATAATGGATTTGGCCTTAAATAACCTACAAAGGTTGATATGCCATAAAACCGAACCAATCAACCAACCATCTCCACAATGAATCGGTTGTGACACAAGGTAAAATTTTTAAGCGAAGTAAGGGCATTTACAAAAAGATTCGTCAAGTCTTTGAACTGGTTTCACAGATTCCATTTCATATATATATATATATATATATATATATATACAAGGTGGAACGATAAAATTGTCGCCCTAGAAAAGACGACATGATTCCATTTCCGTTTAATGAAAACCGGTTTTCTTTTTTTGTTGCAGACCATCTACTAGTTGGCCAGTTGTAGACAAATCCCAAGAGCGATAGGAGCCTTCTATCATGTCTGAAAGTGACACAATTTTCAACGTGCGAGATCGGAGATGCGCCGCTGTACAACTCATGCTCTCTACTGATCCAAGTTATGACAACAGGACCATTGTCAGCACCCTCAAAATGCAAATCCGGACGGTTCAATGCTTGAGGGCACAGCTCAACGCGTCGGATGACCCTTCGGACGGCAACGGTTATGGTCTTTGGTGTGGTTTCAAGTGAGGGCCACATCATGTCACCTCACATCTTCGAAGTCAACAACAAAGAAGAGTGTGGTGATCCCCTGCTGCAATCAGGTGGCTGGTGGCCGACTCTGGGCGTGGCAGCAGGACTCGGCGCCGGCCCACAAGTCCAAAGAGACCCATGCTTGGCTTTAGAAGGTGGGCTACGACTTTGTACCCTTCTCTCACTGAACCCCCTCCTCCCCCGACCTGAACCCGCTGAACTACTTCGTGTGGTCATACGTCGAGAACATCACCAACATGACCACCTACAACACCAAAACCAGCCTGGTCGCCGCCATCCGCCGAGTATTCGCCGAGCTCCCGCCGGCGCTGGTGAAAAAGGCATGCTCCCAGTTCCGGATCCGTATCGAGGCGGTGATTGAGGCTGAAGGCGGCTACATTGAATAGATGTCAGTTCTACGACATAATCAAATTACCTGAATTGGTTTTTTTCAATAAAAGTTTTAAAATAAAGCTGTAGTGTTGTTTTCTTTAGGACGACAATTTTATCGTTCCACTCTGTTTTTATATTAGTTTTTATATTAGTTTTTTTATATTAGTTTTTATATATATTTAATTGCATGGAACCTTTTCTGCGACTGCTGGTTTCATGCCGTCTTTTTACGACAATTATTCTGCATTTGATCTGCCATAAACCCACCAAAATACATAGGGACAACTATACACTGTTGTAATATTTGTACATGACACGAGTTCAAATCCTGGACGAGACTGCTTGAAATTCACATCGCACAAATACCCTTGGGAAAGGTATGAATCCAATTATTCTCCCTCCAGCTATGGGTAAATAGTAGGACAGACTAGGTTCTTCAGCCTTGGTTAGGCAACTAGTCTAGGAGAAGGAAAACTCTGTTAAACTCCGCTTAAAAATTGACCTTGTGTCATATCCTGCCCGAGCGGAGGGGTTGGTAAATAGGATATACATGAATTATAGACATATATATGCATGAGCGTGTATTTGTGTGTGTGCGCGCGCGCGTGTGTGTGTGTGTGTGTATTCATATTATCTACATATATATATATTTGCTTAAGCTCTCATACACATACTCAAAGTCACACGCAAACACACTCACCGACACACACAATCACACTTATACACACACGTAGACACGCTCACACACACACACGCATACACTCAAATACATACACACTTACTTATACGGCCACACATACACTCTCAAACATACACGCAAATGGATATCGTTGTTAAAAATGGACACGGCGACCCGAGTTCAAATCCTGAACGAGGCTGATTGCATTTCATATTGTATTAATACCCTTGGGAAAGGTATGAATCCCATTATTCTCCCTCCAGCTATGGGTAAATAGTAGGGCAGACTAGGTTCTTTAGCCTTGTTATGGAAGGAAAACTCTAAATTCAAACCTGATAAATTCCGCTTAAAACATTAACCTTGTGTCGTATTTTGATAGTACGGGGAGATTAGTTAATACACACACACACACACACACACACACACACACACACACACACACACACTCTCTATCTCTCTCTCTCTCTCTCTCTTTCTCTCTCTCTCTCTCTCACACACACACACACACACACTCTACAGTAAATTGAAGCAAGCTTAGTCTAATGGTTATTGTTGGAAATGGAATCGGCAACCTGAGTTCAAATCCAGGACAAGGCTGTTTATGTTACACTAGTGTGCTTAAGAAAGGTACGAATCCATGAGTAAGTAATATTGCAGACTGGGTCAGCCTTGGTTTGGCAACCAGACTTGGAGAAAGAAAATTCTGAATTCAAACCCGCTAATCTACTTAAAAATTGACCATGTTTTAATCCTGCCCGCACAAAAATTGATACTCTCACACACTCACAAACACACACCCTCACTTACACACACATACACATAGACACTTTCCCACCCACCCCATAAACACTTGCACACGCACACAAAGACACTCTCACACTTGCACACACACGCAGTCACACTTACACACATACACACACATAGACACTCATACACACTCACACCGATGTCCATACACATACAAATACATACATACATACACCGACACTCACACATTAAAAGGACCAGAGTAAAAATTGTAGGAGTTAAACATTATAAATCTGGTCAATGTGAAAAACGTAGACGAAATAATAAAAAAAACATCTAAAGATATTAAAGTATAATTCTCACAATTCTTTACAATGGTTAAATGGTTGGCATCGTGAACGATCAAACCAAAAAGAGAAGAAAAGAATGAAATTGGGGAGAAGATAGAGGAATTTAAAAAAGAGAGCCACATCCAAGATAATAAACAATGACGAGGGAAGGAATTTTCAAATTCCTATCGTGCCGTTCCTAAACAACTGGATATCTTTTATTCCAATAATCTCTTTCTCTCTCTCTCTCTCTCTCTCTCTCTCTCTCTCTCTCTCTCTTCACCCCTAAGTATGAATGTTTATTTTCCTGGTTGGAGGTTTTCCTTTTTTCCTCTCTTCCCTTACTTCAACTTTTTCCTTTCTTTGCCCTTGGTCACAATCATTATATAAAAATGAATAACGTGCCTCCCAAATCACTGCCAAATCATCGTTGTGTCTCCTACGTGAAACTCTGAGTCACAACAAGAAAAATGTGTTTGTATTTTAATATACAAGATATTTTTACGACTCTCTCTTTGTACAGAGAGCACTTCAATATATTTCTTTCTTTTTTTACTGCAACAATGTTTCATTATTTTTCCTGCATTGTCATTATAACACACACACACACACACACACACACACACACACATTCATATAAATATGCATGTATGTATGAACATCATCGCCGTGCTGACAGTTGATTCTCTCACGCCATCCATCCCTATCATCCATTGCTCCTGGCAGGACCTATAAGCCGTGTCCGGTGTCTGCTCAGAGCTGGGCAACCAACACTGACACGTCCACCTGTAGGAGTCCATGA
Source organism: Sepioteuthis lessoniana (assembly GCA_963585895.1). Lineage (NCBI taxonomy): Eukaryota > Metazoa > Mollusca > Cephalopoda > Myopsida > Loliginidae > Sepioteuthis > Sepioteuthis lessoniana. The sequence continues at coordinate 49,248,597 of OY757925.1, forward strand.
GAGAACGTCGCTTATCAGTTTCGCCTTGCTTCTCCAGCAGTTCCCAGCGTGTCTTGTTCGTGTTAACTGAGAGATGGGAGGTAGGTGGACGTAAAGTTGCTGTTTTCGGATGTGATGCTTCTTAGAATTGTTCACGGCTGCACACAGTATTCTTATGTAATTCTCATCTAACCTTTTCTCTTTGTGCCTCCGTGTGGTGCATATATATAGTAGTACGGACACAGCTACAGCTAGGAAGAAATCTCGTTTTATTTTATCAGAAAGACTAGAAATGACAATTGTTACTTTAGTCATTTCATTATATGTATCAGTGAGTTGGTGCATTCGTGTAACTATGTCTGAAATTTTACCAGAAAATGTAAATGATATAAATACATTCACTATTCCTATGGCTGTCGAAATATTATCGAAATCGCTCACATCCATGGACAGCCAAAGACATAAGCAAAAAAAAGAAAAAATAATCTGTAGGTATGCAGGTATAAGTTATTTATCCTGGTTTCCAACTAATCTCTGGACAATTATGAACCGGAATATCCATCTATTTGCGAGTTCCCGTGGCGTATTGGCTAACGAGCTGAACTTTCATATAGTAGTTAGCAAGTTCAAACTCCAGTCGCAATATTACATTCATTTTCGAGCAAATATCTTCAGGAAAGGTATAGACCCCCTTATTTCCCAGTTATGTGATAAATGGTATCACTACTGCCCTTCTAAAAGGATAGCTTTGGCATTGAATAACCCATGAAGGTTGATATGTCATTCAACAAAGAAATGAAACCAAAACCAAACCTCTCTCTCTCTCTCTCTCTCTCTCTATATATATATATATATATATATATATATATATATATTGTCGTCCACAGACAGACTGTTTCGTTGTGTCACAACTCTTCAGTGTGGGTAGACACGTAGGGCGCTTCAAGCTGGGATTGAAACCCGCTCAACTTTAGGTTTGACTTAGTTTCATATCGCTCAGACGTCAGTCAACAGACGTCGGCTCGGGAATTATAAGGCATTATGTAGTAGCATTCGTTTGTTTACATTTTGTCTCTTATATATATATATATATATATATATATATATATATATAAAGATACTAGTTTGTTTTGGCCTATCTTTCCATTTGTGTAGATGTATCTATCTAAGTATTTATAAATTTAAAAGGTAACTTTTCATAAGGATTGCATTCTAACACACACACACACACACACACACACACACACACACACACACACATATATATATATGCATGTATATATGTACCTTATAGATTTACATGTATATGCATGTGTTAAAAACATACATTCGCAAACGCACAAAAACACATATGGAAGCATAGGTATATTATTTGTTTATTATATCATGTTTTAACGTATATATATATATATATATATATATATATGTGTGTGTGTGTGTGTGTGTGTGTGTGTGAGTGCAATATGTATTTATGTGCACATACATGGCCTGTGAAAGTATATATAATGCGTGATAGATAATGATCATGTGTATATGTATATTTATATTCATAGCCAACCATATATATATATTCTTTACACACACACACACACACATATATATAGAGACATTAACATCAATATTTACTATATATATATATATATATATGTATATATATATATATATCAGTTAATGATGGGAGTGGTTTGATAAGGCTGGAACCCAGCATCTTCAGTCTTCACCGACCACAACTGGCATTACCCATTAATTGTCCATTGCCTTAACTATGTCCCCACCCTCAAGAAGTCTCCCCACACAAGGTCCCTCTCCAACAACCACATTTGAGGTTGATTGTTGTTGTCTCTCTTCTTCTCCTGTCTCTTCCTCTTTTCTCGACTGACATTGTTTATACAAATTTTGCAACACAATTTCGTTTTGATTGATGAGGTCAAATGTCGCCAATTAGAGGGGATTTTATAAGACATTCGTCGCCCCATCCACAACGCCCAGCAAAAAAGTACGTAATAATGAAATAATAAAAACAGTGTAAACTGACATCTGAATCATATTTAACGTAGATATTATCAAGATAAGTATATATATATATATATATATATATATGAATTCGTACATATGTGACCAGATGAAAACACACACATGTGTATTCATATATATATAAAGGCAAGAACATATGTGCTTAAATTTGTATATATATATATATATATATATGTGTGTGTGTGTGTGTGTGTGTTAATGCTTATATGTATGCGCGTATGCATAGGAGTGTACATATGTGCGTGTGTGTCTACGTGTGAAAATATTGCCACACACAATCAAATTTCACTATTTCCTTTACTTCCTTCTCAAAAATGTACATTTTGTAAATGCCCCACGAACCCATATATATATACATATATTAGATAATATATATATATATATATATATATATATATATATATATATATATCTTGATGTACATATATATATATTACGTAACACACACACACACACACACACACGTATATATATATATATATATATATATAGATCTTGCCCCAAATTTTGGAGAATGTGACTGAAAGTCACCCTCCACCATGATATTGAATTAGTTTCTTTGTTTTCCAACTCGTAGTGTCATAAAACGGACTGCTTACAACTGCATGATAAGAATTTCACCAACGTTGTTCAAATTACCCAAGTATTTGGGTACCACTTTGCATATCTATCTATCTACACACACACACACACACACACACACATATATATATATATATATATAAATATAGAAGGTATCTTCCTCTCCTCTCTTTGCATTGCTACCGGCCACAACTCCAGTCTTGAACTCCTCAAGTATCATTTCCACGGTATAAAATTCTCTGATGAGACGTAGACGAAACATAAAATTCTTTTAAGATATTTAAATCGGTTTTAAAATATTTTATGTATTTCAAAATGAACACGCTTTTAAAAGCTTTATTCCGATATATATATATATATATATATATATATATATATATATGAAGTTGGGGACGGTTTGTCTCTTAAAAACAACTAATGAAATTGACTGACTAGAGATTTCGGGGACATCTTAACACCGAATCCTTACCAATCATGTCCTGATTTCCTCCAGAAAAAATAAGTTTGGCCGCTGTATTTCAGCTTCCTCATTCATTTTTATATGGCCTTATTCCTACACCGATGACACATTTTTATGACTGACAAAATTTTACAGTGACATTTTAATTCGTTTGGTTTAGTTTTATGACATATCAACCAGTGTTGGTTATTTAATGCCAAATCCAGTTTATAAATATGTATTACATATATATGATTTGTAAACTTTAGTCAACAAATTTAAATGGTTACACATATTGCTATGTGTCACTTACAATTCAATGAGACATCAGTCATTTGTTTACACACGGTTAAATGATCAAACAGTTCTATTTCCAACAAGTCAATTTAGCATTAGACAACAAAGTTAAATGCTTCCAATGATTTCAATGTATCACTAATGATTCAATTAAACATCAGTCATTTGTTTACACACCGTTAAATAACATACACTTATATTTCTAACAATTCAATTTAGGATGAGTTATTTGTTCACACTTAGTTCCAATGTTAAACAGTTCTATTTGACCCATAGATAGGTGCCTATCAGGTTCTACTACTCCGGGCAAGAGTGGACCTAGGAGCGATGGCAATGAAAGGGAACTCCTTATTCCCCAAAGCTCCAGCATTACTGGAGGCTTGCCTTCAGATTGTTTAGTGTCATATATAGAACACTCGTTGGCAAGGAGTCTTACCCCTCCGCAGAGATACAGTCGGTGTATTCTCAAGCTCCAGTCGACTTGAAATATCATTAAAGAATTTAAGTGTATGATAAATATAGAGGCAATTCTCTAATGGTTAACGTAATCATTACGCTACTGCGTTTACTTTTGGAGTAATACCCTTCGAAAAGGTGTGAAGCCTCCTATCTTTCCAAAATGTACAAGATATCAGATGAAGTCACAAACTTTATCGAGAAAACGATGTAAACCTGGGTAGAATTGACAGCAGCGGGGAAAAGCTTAGCTGAAACGAAGATCCAGAGAGGTATATTCCAAGGAGATGCGTTATCTCCATTACTATTTGTAATAGCGATTATGCCACTCAACCACGTTCTCAGAAAATACACAGCCGGATACAAACATACTAAATCGTAGGAAAAGGTCAATCACGTAATGTCTGTGGATGATTTCAAACTGTTTGGCAAAAACGAAAAGAATTGGAAACTCTAATACACACAGCGAGAATATAGAGTCAGGACATAGGGATGAAATTTGATACAGAAAAGTGTGCCATGCTAATAATGAAAAGCGGGAAACATCACATGAAAAACGGAGTAGAACTACCAAACCAAGAAAAGAATAGAAAGAACGGTCGGGGAAAACAAATCCTACAAATACGTGGGAATACTGGAAGCTGACGCCATCCAACAAGTGGACATGAAAGAAAAAATTACAAAGAGTATCTCAGAAAAACGAGAAAGCTAATCGAAACTAAACTATATTGTAGGAGCCTTATGAAAGGGATTAATTCCTGGGCTGTCCCCTCGTAAGATACTCGGGACCATTCTTGCAGTGGACCAGAGAAGAACTTAAACAATTGGACCAGAGAACAAGAAAACTAATGACCATGCATAAGGCATTGCATCCCAGAGATGACGTTGACTGACTATATGTGTTAAGGAAAGAAGGAAGAAAAGGAGTTGCCAGTATTGAAGACAGCCTTTATGCATCTATATAGCGACTCGAAGACTACATTGAAAACGCGGAGGAAGACTGGTCATAGCCACCAGAAACAAAACAGACAACACGAGTACCAACAGAACGGAAATAATCAGAAAACAAGAATGGGAAGGAAAACAACTTCCCGGACGTTTAAAACGACTAACAAATGATATCTCACACGAGAAAACGTGAACGTGGCTAAGAAAGGGAGACCTAAAAAAAGAAATTGAATCTCTTCTTGCAGCACAAAGAAACGCCATAAGGACTAATCATATCAAAGCAATAGATAAGACGCAACAAAATAGCAGGTGTAGGTTATGTGGAGATAGAGACGAAGAGATCAATCACATAATTATCGAATGCCGCAAAAAAAGCACAGGAGTATAAGACTAGACACGACTGGGTGGGCAAAGTGATCCATTGGGAATTGAGCAAGAAATTGAAGTTTGACCATGCAAACAAATGGTATATGCACAACCCTCGAGAAAGAGACGCATAAACTCCTCTGGAATTTTGAGATACAAACAGATCACCTAATCTCGGCCTGACAACCAGACCTTGTGATAATCAACAACAACAACAAAAAAGATCTTGCCGAATTGTGGGCTTTGCTGTCCCGGCTTACCACAGAGTAAAACTGAAAGAAAGCGAAAAGAATGATAAGTACTTGGACCTTGCTAGAGATTTTTAAAAAAAACTGAGGAACATGGAAATGGCGATTATATCAATTGTAATCGGTATTCTTGGTACAGTCACCAAAGGTTTGGAGTAGGGACTAGAAGACTTGGAAAAATGGAACAAGTGGTGACCATCCAAACCACCGCATAGTTAAGATCGGCCAGAATACTGAGAAGAGTCCTGGAGACTTGAGGAGACCTGGTGTCTCTCAAACTCCAGTGAGAAGCATCGGCTAACGCTGGTGTGAAAAACTCGAAAAGAATTAATAATGAATTAGCAATAATGGTTATAAGTTATTTTTGTATTATTAGTGATATAATTATAAATGATTCATTATTATAATGATATAAATGATTCTAACGGTAATCAGAATGTCTGTGTTCAGGATTAAAAGATATATAAAATTATCAAGACATTCAATAAAGACTATTTTTCAATCTTAAATAGAAATCAGATAAAACCCAAAAGAAATGTTTAACTACAGGTAAATTTGCTATTACGAATAGAACTTATTGCCAAGTTTTCCTTAATAAATAAATGAATAAATAAATATATTTTTTCTTAAAATAAAACAGGTTAACTTATTTAAAGATTAAAGTTGCTATAAGTTCTGTTAGCTTTCTTAAATTCTTTTTAGATACATAAAGATACATAATACCAGACATTGACATTACATCCAGATTGGTTTCTTTCTTTATCATTTTTTTTTAAACGAGTTAGAATTCCTTGAAAGAATATTTTATAATTTTTTTCTCTCCATTATGTGATGGCTATCCGAAGAGGTTGGTTGCTCTTATGAAGTGGTCAGCTTAAACAAATTTATGATAGCTAAATGACACTCTGTTGAGTTTTTCTTCCAATTAACGCAGTTTCTTCCAGGCAACGGTCGTATCGATACTGCTGTATGGATGCACTACTTGGATGCTAACTAAACAGCTGGAGAAGAAGCTAGACGGCAATTACACAAGAATATTGCGAGCAATATTGAACAAGTCCTGACAGCAACACCCCACAAGGCACCAACTATACGCCTATATGCCTCCCATCACGAAAACTATCGAAGTTAGACGAACTAGACATGCAGGACACTGCTGGAGAAGCAGGAGCGAGCTCAAAAGTGATGTACTCCTATGGATCCCCACATATGGCCAGGCAAAAGCGGGACGAACAGCTCGAACATACATACAGCAGCTATGTGAGGATTTGGGATGTAGTCTTGAAGACCTGCCGGAGGCGATGAGCGATCGGGAGAAGTGGCGAGAGAGGGTCAGGGATATCCGTGCTAGCGGCACGACATGATGATGATGATGATGATATATATATATATATATATATATATATATATATATATATATATATATATATATATTATAATAGTGTTGGTTGTCACTAAATCACTTCGTGGGTTTGTGTCGAATCTAGTGCAATATAATATGGAGAGTGCTCAATATCTACGATAGAGCAATTATACGATAATAATGAATAAATATCTATTAGATATAAATAAATGTCTGGTATGATGCATCTTTATGTATCTAAAAAGAATTTAAGAAAGCTCTCAGAACTTATAGCAACTTTAATCTTTAAAGAAGTTAACCTGTTTTATTTTAAGAAAAAATATATTCATTAATTCATTTATTCATTAATGAAAACTTGGCGATAAATTCTATTAGTAAAAGCTAAATGACACTCTGTTGAGTTTTTCTTCCAATCATATATATGTATATAATGGTTAGAAGCTTTGGCTTGGCGTTTGAGTCAACCGGGTTTCGATCCCAACTAGGGGAGGCTACTGTCTAGCCACACTGATGAGTTCTGATAGAACGAAACAGATCTGTCTGTGGATGACTATATATATATATATATATATATATTATAACAGTGTTGGTTGTCACTAAATCAGTTTGTGAGTTTGTGTCGAACCAAGTGCAATATAATATGGAGAGTGCTCAATATCTAGGATAGAGCTATTATATAATAATAATAATAATAAATAAATATATATTAGATATACATATTTAATTCGTGGAATTTAGACAGCGACCCTAGGGTTTCATGGAGTTTTTTGCAAAACCACAATAATCAGGCTGTTAAGAAAACGAAATGAATCTAAAATAGAAAAATACAGTCAAAAACCGTTGTGATTTTGTATGATTTTTTTACGCGTGGTTGTGAGTGAGAGTGTGTGTGTGCGGGGGGGGGTATAGTTGCGTATTAATGTGTTTGTATTTAAGTGAATTTAAAAACGCAGCGCGTTGTATATGCGGTTGTAGATTCAGAGGTGTATCTTAATATTTCGCAACATTATTTTATTTTGGTTTTTGACTGTATTTTTTCTATTTTCGATTCATTTTATTTTCTTAAACGCCAGATGATTGTTGTTTTGCAAAAAAACTCCATGAAACCCATGGGACGCTGTCTAAATTCCATGAGTCAAATATATATATATATATCAAATATATGTTTATTCATTATATATATATATATATAAATATATATATATATATATATATATATATAGGATTTGTTAGCGAATAGTTTCTTAGTAACATTCTTTCTAAAAAAAGGTAAAGCTCATTATTATCCCGTATCCTCACATAGTTGCTGAATGTATGTTCGTGCTGGTCGTCCTGCTTTTGCTCGGCCATGTGTGGGGGGTCCATAAAAGTGCATCACTTATGAGTTCGTCCCTGCTTCACCAGCAGTGTCCTGCATGTCTGGGTCGCTTAACTTGAATAGTTTTCGTGATAGGAGGCAGGTGGCCGTACAGTTGGTGCCTTGTGGGATGTTGCCGCCAGGACTTGTTCAAGATTGCTCGCAGCATTCTTGCGTAATTGCCGTCTAGCTTCTTCTCCAGCCGTTTTGTTAGAGTCCATATATATATATATATATATATATTATCAAGTCACGCTGCTAGCACGGATTTCGGTGACTATCGCTCTCTCTCTCTCTCTCTCTCTCTCTCTCTCTCTCTCTCTCTCTCTTTACACATCTCTATCATCCAATGCTCCTTTCAGGTCTTCCAAACAACATCCTGTGTCAGCACAGAGCTGTTGTAGGTGAGTTCTTGCTGGTCGGCCAACACTAACAGGACCAAATGAAGTAGGCCATTTAAGAATGTCACTAATGAGTTCGTCTTTGCTTCTCCAGCAGTGTCCCGCATATTTTGTTCGTCTTATTTGGATGGTTTTAGAAATGGGAGGTACGTGGCCGTATATGTGTTGTTTCGAGGGGCGATCCGTCCAGAATTTGTTAAATGTAGCTTGTAGCATTCTTTTGCAGTTTCTGTTTCTTCAGCGTCCATGTGGTGCATCCGTACAGTAGTATTGACACAACCACTGCTTGGAAGAAATACTGTTTTATTTTATAAGATTGATCAGAGTTCCATATGATCGATAGCCCATGTAGAGCTTTCCAGGCCTTCACAAGCTGCATATTGAGATCACTTTCAGTCAATGAGACACTCCTGCCGATGTACCTGATCTTGTCAACTAATTTCAGAGGACCACCTCTTAAAAAGGGATGGCTTTTAAAACAGATGTACTCCAATTTGTTTGCGTTCATGAAGAGACCAATGCCTCCTGCTGCCTGCTCCTGGCTATGCTGTAGAGATTCGGTTTGGGTAAGCGTATTTGCAAGAAACGCTGTCATCGACATAGTCAGCGTCCGTTATAATTCTTACAGTATATCCTCAGCTTCTTCCTATTTTTGGCGTTAAGTCATTTTCTTTTATTAGATCTATCAACGTTCAATGTTCGTAAGTATTTTCCAATGGCAAGGGAGACCCGGGTTCATTCCCAGGTCAAGTCATACCAAAGACTCAAAAAATGGTACTTGATACCTCGTTGTTTAACACTCAGCATTATAAGGTATGTATCAGGGGTAAAGTGGAGCAATCCAGTGAAAAGAGTGGCACCTTCCTCTACACCTTGGTTTAGTGACTATTGTAAAGAGAACGTTCGGGTCGCCCTCGACTGCAGTTGCTAACTTTATTTAAAAATAGATATCATGCCAATATATCATCTTGCAGAACACCTGCAAGAATGTCGAGGAAATCTATGTCTAAATCAGGTGAACGAACTTTGACTTTCGTGTTTATATAAAGCTTCATCATGGCTATAAGAGTTTCCTTGGGGAGACTATAAGCTAGAATTATTTGCACTATCTTCCCTCTGTATAGCATCAAATGCCTTGGAGCCATCTATAAACAATAGAGTTGCCTCAGTTTTTTGTTTATTTGTTTGTTTTCTTTTCTTTTTCTTTTTTTGTTTTCTTTTTGTTTTTTGCTCGAACTCCTTGGATCGTTAGAATCTGTGATGTGGATCAAATTCTCCGAAAACTGTATTGATTTTTTGTAAGAATTTTCTTAATTTCAGGTTCAATTGAGAAGCAGAGTATTTTAAACCTCAACCGCTATAGAAGAAAAAGTCATACCTCCGTAGTTCTTGGTGATTCCGAGGTCACACCATTCTCAGGGAATGAGAGGACACAACATTTTGTCCATCTCTCTCTTGAATTTTGTTTATATAAGGCGTCGGGAAACCGAAGAAGTCGGTCACCAAATTTCATTGTCTTCCATACTTCTAGAGATATCTTTTCAAGGCCAGGTGCTTTTTCTACTTTTAACTATGTTGAGTTCTTGTTTAAACTGTCCTAGTTTAAAGTCTATTTGACGATTAATAATTTTTGTGATAGGTTTATCTGTGACTATAGGAGAGTTTCCAAGCAGATGCTTGCAAAGTTCTTTCCACATCTGAAATTGTGTAATATTCTCATGTGTCGTATCATAACGACACAATAGTAAAGACAGACGAACGAAGACGTCTTTAACAAAATATTACCTCTCACCTTAGTGCAAGGGTTCGAAAGGGTTGTTCAAGGTTTGCGTGTGAGAGAGAACTGGAGATCGAACATAACAGCAATATTTTGACCCCCACTGTTATTACCGTCACGTTGTGTCTTTCTTGTTCTCTTGATGCTCAACCGGAGCCCTGGGGTCCGCTCTGCTGGGTGCTGTCTTTCTTTACTGCATCTTATCAGCATCTTCTCTGGACCCCAACTCATCAGAGCCCCAAGCCCCTTCGGCCTGGTGTGGCTTTCCCTACCACATCTCCACTCCAACTGGCTGCAACTCAACTCGCTCGTCGAACTCAACTGAATTATATAATCGTTCGACGCCCACTCGATCTTTGAAATCGAATGTTTAATCGTCATCAAGCGGAAATAACTGTCATGCAGTTCAGACAGTTCTTCCGGTGCATCAGTTCTTGAGTGTACCATGGGAATTTTTTAGCTCGTCCCATTTCATCAGTCAATTTCCGCCCACGCGATTTCCTCTCATAACTGCCATTAGAATGTGTCACCTCCTTCCGGTGCATCACCTTGGAATGGCATTTTTGGCCGGGTCAAAAGGTCAAAATATAACAATCGTTCTTCTTGGCTAGCAGCTTCTAATTTTACTCTCGAAGTGCTCTTCCTTTTACTGACTCCATAAGTATGTATATATCTTTTTTTTTATGTATATATCTTTTTATGTATGTATATATCTTTTTTTTTCTTTCTGTCTTTTCTTCCTAGATGATCAGTTGTGACACATTGAGACAAAAATTACATTTGAGTTCAACGCAAGTGATGATACTTCATATAACCGGCGAAGTTATGAGGCGCTGAGTAAGGCAAGATGGTTCTTTTTTGCCAGATGGAGGTTTTCTTTGCGTTTCTATTATATATTTTGACCTGGCTTATGACTGAAATAGTTGCACCTTTCCTACCAAGGTTAGTAATCATTGTTCAAGTTTAGGTAAAAATCCAGTTGTCTAAATGCAGATTTTCAAGGCAAGTACTTAACATTTGGAAAATCCGCATAACACAATCTTTCAAATCTCGACTTTTATTTGTGCCAAACAAAGCCAAGCTTTATCAATTGCAGACACTCTTTATATTACTCCTTGAGAGTTTTTCACGCCAGCGCTAGCTGATGATCTTTAACTGATGTCTGAGTGACAGCAAGTCTTCTCAGGTCTCCAGGACTCTTCTCAGTATTCTGACCGATCTTAAGAATGCTGCAGTTTTCATGATCTCGTCTCATCCTCCGGTTTCCAACTTAACTTGATAATCAGTGAATCAGTTGGGTTATTTTAACAGTTGTATAGTCACAACTTTTTGGCTGCTGTGCTCTACGGCCCTATTCACAGGTCAGCTGTATTCGCAAAGTTTCTGGGAGTTTTCATATAAACATTAACTTTGCAGAATTCAACTTCATAATCATTCTGCGATCGGTCTCTTGATAAACTAGTCTCATTATATATGTTTATAAACAAATGAATATGTTTAGTTGACCACATTTGGCCTATCCATCAGAAAAAGAGTTAAACAATTTTTTCTCCCAAAAATTCAATTTGATTATGTTTATATATATATTATACAAAGGATTGACTAAACCTTGAAATATAATTGTTATTGTCTTGTTTATAAGATTGATGAGTTTTTAAGAGAATTTCTTGTTTTCCTCTTGCTTTGAAATCCTTCATTAGAATAAAAAGAAAGACTTCAAAGTCTTTCGCTCCAAGACTGCTTGGTTGCTGGTGCTTAGAATACGCTGAATGTATATCTTCAGAGGGGTAAAATCGGCACAAAGGATCTGAGCTGAGTATGACACTAATCTGTATCTACAGGCGATGCTTTAGCTTTTTGAGATCTAGGGAATTTGGAGTGTCCCTTCATTGACATTACACCCAGTTTCACTCTCGTCTATGGGTCTCATAGATATATTTCAAATTCATTTGGTTTGGTTTTATTTTATGGTATATCATTCATTGTTGATTAATTAATGCGAAATACACATTTTACATATATATTGAATATATGATTTGTAAACTCATTTTGTTGACACGCACAGTCAAAAGATCAAACAGTTCTATTTTTAACGACTCAATTTACCATTAGTCAACAAAGTTAAATCACTCATTAGTTTACACGCAGTTAAAGGATCAAACAGTTCTATTTCTAACAATTCAATTCAACATGAGTCATTTGAATGCACTCAGTTTAATTATCAATTATTTGAAAGATAGATAATTATCAATTATTTGAAAGATAGGTAGGACCCTATCAGATGCTACCACTCTGGGTCAGAGCGAACCTGAGGGCGATAGCAATGAAAGGGTACTCCGCATTCCCCAAGCTCAAGTATTACTGGAGGCTTGCTATCAGATTGTTTAGTGTCATATTCAGGACACTCATTGGGGAATCTTACCCATCTACAGCAATGCAGTTGGTATATTCTGCCGCCCAAGTCGACTGGGCAAATATCCTGTTTATGTACATATGCTAGATATATGATTTTAAGCAAATAGTTTGTAGGCAATATTTTTTAACAAGCCAGAGCTCATTTGTTTTCACATAGTTAAACAGTTCCAAGCATTTTAATCATTCAATTTAGCATTAATTGTTTGTTTGCACATAGTTAAATGGTTTCAAGTAAAGAATATAGATAGAATAGATAGAATTGTCCTGTTTTACGCATAGATGAGACCCTCAAAAATGCTTCTACATAAATTCTGAGTGGCTCTTGATGTAATGGCAATTAAGGGGTAATCCTTATTTCCCCAGCTCTCAAGGACGGACTGGAGCCTCTTACCTCTCTGCAGAGATGCAGTCGACAACTTCTGCCCGATCCAACATTGTGAAATAACTTCAGTAGTAAGACACTTGTTGAGTTGAGGTGGGGACTCTTACCTCTCTGCAGAGATACAGTCGACGACTTCTGCCCGATCCAACATTGTGAAATAACTTCAGAAGTAAGACACTTGGTGTGTTGTGTTGGGGGGGGGACTCTTACCTCTCTGCAGAGATGCAGTCGACGACTTCTGCCCGAGCCAAAATTGTGAAATAACTTCAGAAATAGGACACTTGTTGTGTTGAGGTGGGGACTCTTACCTCTCTGCAGAAATACAGTTGGTATATTCTACAGCCCCAGCCGACTAGACTAAAATTTATTTGTAGTAGATTGGAATATAACAGAAAATTATTAATACAAAGAATATTATTAATATTAGGAAAATTATTAATACTAATAATTAATACTAGGAATAGTTAATTGAAATTTGCATGGTTTTCTTACCGTTCCAAAGAAATATATGCAAAAAAAACCAAAAAAAAACGAGTTATATTAATTAAAAGTAATTAAAACTATATAAAAATTATATAATTAAAACTGTAGAATGATCAATATAAGGAAGGGATACTTGAAACTATGCAACTGAGGACAAATTTTTTGTGTTGTTGGTTGTATAATTCTTTGGCAAAAAAAGAAAAACTAAAACAACTGCAGGAAAAATACGAATATAAATCTACACTGAACGCGATTCCTCAACCTCTATTCAAAGATCAACTTAAATAATAACACCTAAAACAACACCCTCGTCTTTTGTCGTTGTTTTATCCTGTTTTCTCACGCCTTCACAGTTTTATGGGGATGAATAACAAGACCCTTTTCCTGTGCCCATAATTTTATTACTTCGACAACTTTTCTTATACATACATTACATTGTTCGTGAATCTTGGAGAGCCAGTTAGATCGGAGATGTAAAATACACAACCGCCCTCTCTGCGGTTTCTCTACTTATTATAGTAAAGTTCGAATCCAACTTCTAAATTTCTAGGATTACTCGGCCATGTGACTGATATTATCTAAAAGGGAATTTATCCCAACTGTGGCTGTGTCAGTATTGCTGTAGGGATGCCCTATTGGATTCTTTCGAATCAGAAAAAGCTAGATTAGAACTTCACAAGAATGTTACGCTCTTTTTCAAACAAATCCTGGAAGTAACACTCCACAAAATATTAAGTGTACAGCTACCTACCTCCGATCTCCCAAAGCATCCAAGTGAGAAGAATAACTCATGCAGGTAACTGCTGGAGAAAAAAGGATGAACTCATAAATGACGTTCTCTTTTAGACTCCAACACAAAATTACAAAATTTCTTACAAAATGTCAACCATGATTGCTCATTTTAATGCAGTTTACTCAGTATCTTATTCAAGCAAATACACCTTCTCGAGCCGAATCTCGAATGCATCACCTGGAGCAAGCAGCAAGAAGCACTTATCTCCACAGGAATTTAGATAAAGCAGAATTCATGTGTCTTTTAATCAAGATGACGATATCGTCTCCGTATTAAATGGCAAATATTTGAAACTGGTAAACCTGTCCATATGCCTTGGTAGGAATATCTCATCTACTGAAAGATAGCTAATGTTGCTTGCGAAAAATAGCCATATAATGTTTAAAAGTATTGAGTCAATTTTAATTCTAAAATAATAAAAGACAACACAAAAGATAACTAAAAAAAAAAGAATAGAATTAATATTAACTTCTTTCCCCATTCAAATACATTATATTTTTCCCAAATTGGCCAGAAATAGTAGTTTTTACCTTAAACTGTCATATGATGACCTTTGTTGATCTCGAAGTACAGCGCCAAATATTCCATGCTCATTCTCAAGTCATTTGACTGTCCCTAAGATACATTCAGCTCAGCAACTGACGACTTTATCAAATATTTACTAGCAGAAGTACCCGGCGTGGGAATGGAATAAAAACAAATATCCAAAAGCCCATTTTGTTTAAAAGAAATTTCTTCCTCTTTGCAAGATTATCTCCCCATGCATGTGCGTTTATCGTAAGAAATACTGACCTAAGACTTTTGAATAGGACTTCAAAAAGAAAATAAGTTAGAATTATTTCAAATGAAGCCGAAGAATACGTCGACTACATCTCTGTGCTGGGATAAGCCTCCCCATAACAAGTGTCCTGTTTATGATTTTAAATGATTTGATGGTGAGGCTCCAATCTTGTCGCTTTAATATGTATATTATATATGTATGTATGTATAAACAGGTTTGTTGCTGGGTTTTATGGTATAGCAACTTTTCTAGTTTAATTAATGCCAAATCTTAAATATGTGATTTGTAATTGAATAAGTAAAATTGGAGACCGTAGTCGAGGGTGACCCGAAGGCTCCCTTTTCAATAGCTACTACACCATGGTATAGGGGAGGGTGCTACTCCATTCCCTGGATTGCTCTACTTTACCCTTGATCTTTACCTGATAATGCTGAATGCTAAACAAGGCGGCATCAAGTACCATTTTTTTGAGTCTTTGGTATGACTCGACCTGGGATTGGACCCCAGTCTCCCGGACCATTGGCGAACACTCTACACATTAGGCCAATGACCCGGTGTGTAAACTAATACTTTTTAGATAATATTTTAAAATTATCCAGAGCTCATTTCTTTGCACACTGAAGGTTTTTAATATTCTTATCGAACAAGAATCTGGCTCATTCTCGCCGCCCGTCTCTTTCGTCTATTGGTCCCGGGAGGTCTTCAAGGACATATCCTGTATCAGCACAGAGATGTTGTATATAGGTTCTAGCTGGTCGTCCAACTTTGCTCGTCCATGTGAAGTATGTACCTTATGAGTTTTTCCTTGCTTCTGCTGCAGTGTCCCGCATGTCTGATCCGTCTAACTTGGATAGTTTTGTGATGGGTGGTAGGTGGCCGTACAGCAGCTACTTTGTCGGGTGCTGCCTTCAGGATTTCTTCATTATTGCTTGCAGCATTCTTGTGTAATTGCTGTCAAGTTTTTTCTCCATACATTTACTTAGCGTCCATGTAGTGCATCCATATAGCAGTATCAACACGACCGCTGCTGGGAAAGAACTGCATTTTATTTAATCGGTCATGTCTGATTTCCATATGACCGATAGCTTATCGATAGTTGTCCATGTCTTTGCTAGTCGCGTGTTGATGTCAGTCTAATATTTACATTTTGTTTGCACAAAGTTGAATGATTTCAAGTATTCTAATCTAATTCTCAATATTATATGTTGGAATCCTGTTATAGCAGCCCAGTTGTCTGGGACTGTGGAATACCCCTATTGCATCTCTGCAGAGTGCTTAGACTCCTGCTCAACGAGCATCCTGCATATGACATTAAACAGCATTTGATAGTAAGGCTCCAATCCTGGAGCTTTATAGAATGTGGAGTACCCATTCATTACCATTATTCCCAGGTCCACTTTGACCCGAAGTGGAAGTACCTGATAGGACCCCATCTATGGATTGAATATAACTGTTTTACCATTTAACTGTGTGCGAATAAGTGACTGATGTTAAACTGAATTGGTAGTGTTAAATAGCAATACTTTGAACCATTTAACTGTGTGCAAACGCATAAGTACTGTTGAATAGAATTATTAGTGTTAAATAGAAATACTTGAAACAATTTAACCGTGTGCAAATAATAGCAATGATTTAACTTTGTGCAATAATTGAATTATTGGTATTTCATAGCAATACTAGAAACTATCTTTTTGACTGTGTGCAAATAAATGAATAGTGTTGAATAGAAGAATTACAGTTGAATAGCATTACTTGAAACAATTTAACCGTGTGCAAATAATAGCAATACTTGATTGAGTGCAAACAAATTGGCACGAACTTTTTGAATGGGAATTACCTACAAACTATTTACTTACAAATCATATGTAATACCATTTAACTTTGTGCGATCAAAGGACTAATGTCAAATTACGTTGTTAGTGCTACATTGGAATTACATTCAACTATGTGCAAACAAATGATAATTATTACATAGAATTTTTAGTGTTAACTCGAAAACCTTGAAAGAGTGTGCAAACGAAAAAAGGTCTAGCTCGTTTAAAATTTTTATCTATAAATATTATCGTTTAAAAATATTATCTATAAATTGTGCGATTGCAAATCATGCATTTAATATGTGTACTATATAAACAGGTTGGTTGTTTGGATGGTTGATTGTATTTTATGGCATATCAACCCTTGTAGTTTATTGTTAATCATGTTCATATATATATATATATATATATATATATATATATATATATATATATATAAGGTGCATTGCGGATAGATGTACACAAATACATATGTTCACAATGCATGTAACGAGATAGATAGATAGATAGATAGATAGATAGATATGACTTCAGTTATAAATCCCCACTATAATCGACCTTCGGGTCATTGACCTTGTGTCAAGTCCTGTCTGGTGGGAGGCAGAGACAAATATCTAGCCCTAAATATGACCTGTGGTAAACCTCTCTAGATACTATCGATTGGTTTAAAAACATTAAAAATAAAAAGAGGTCTACATTCATCCAATTCGATATCATAGTTTTACCCGTCGATTACTAGAGAATTGTAACTAAAAAGCCTGAACCACGCTAGGGAAATTCAAATTATTATATATATATATATATATATATATATATATATATATATATATATATATATATATATATATATCTGTGATTGTGTGTGTGTGTGTGTGTGTGTGTACTCTCTGCTTAAACTCTACTTAAAAATTGACCTATCTATCTATCTATCTATATATATATATATATATATATATATAGATAGATAGATAGATAGATAGATGTGTGTATGTGTGTGTGCATGTGTGTATGTGTGTTCAATATAATTAAAATCTTATTGTCCCAGAAAATCCACCGAAGGCAGTTAAACATCTTACTTTGTCCATTGATAAACAGATAGATAGATGAATATAAACAGACTGAGATAAATAGATAGATAGATAGATAGAGAGAGAGAGAGAGAGGGAGAGAGAGAGTGAGTGAGTGAGTGAGTGAGTGATTGTACATACTGATATAGACAATTAAATGAGTAAATTTAAACTGAAATCGTTTTGGTTTACCCAGCAAATTTTCACGTCAAGATAGTTCCGTTAAATGTCGGTCAGTCAGCCTGATTGCCTTGGTCAGCTAGTGACCAAACACTTCATACTTGAAACCGGACCCTCAACCTGATAATGAAGTCTGTCAGTTTTGATGGCTTGGATAAGACACAACTGCTAATTTACCGCACCCACCCCCCGCGTTTTTTTGTTTGTTTGATTGCTTTCTTTTTTTTTTTCCTTTAGTCTTCATGTAAATCCTTCTTTTCATCTTTGATTAAACTTTCGTTTTAAATCTTCCATACGTTGTCTTTCCTTCACCATTTCTTTTCTTTATCATATTTACCCAACCCTCCCCTCGGGCAGGATATGACACAAGGTCAATTTTTAAGCGGAGTTTAACAGGTTTAAATTCAGAGTTTTCCTTCTCCTAGACTAGTTACCTCACCAAGGCTGAAGAAACAGTCTGCCCTACTATTTACCCATAGCTGGAGGGAGAATAACCAGATTCATACCTTTCCCAAGGGTATTAGTGCTATGTGAAATACATCAGTCTCGTCCAGGATTTGAACTCGTGTCACTGTGTCCATTTCCTACGACGATAACCGTTACACCACGTGCACCTCCATTTCTTTTCTTTATCATTGTTTAACTTTTTAATTTGTTTCTTTTCGGGGGTGAAAGCATATTTTTTCTTCTATTTTCTTCTCATTGCTTTGCATTTTTTCTTCTCTTTTTGTTTGTTTGTTTGTTTTTTATGGCATATCAACCTTTGCAGGTTATTTAATGTCAAATCCATTTTTATACAAATAAAAAGTTCTATTTCAAACAATTCAGGTTAGCATAAGTACACAGTTTAATTGTCAAAAACATTTCTATTTCAAGCTATTCAGTTTAGTCAAACAGTTATAATTCAAACAATTCAGTTTAGCGTACAGTTTCAATGTCAAAAACAGTTCTATTTCAAGCTATTCAGTTTAGTCAAACAGTTATAATTCAAACAATTCAGTTTAGCGTACAGTTTCAATGTCAAAAACATTTCTATTTCAAGCTATTCAGTTTAGTCAAACAGTTATAATTCAAACAATTCAGTTTAGCGTAAGTACAGTTTAAATGAGAAAATAGGTCTATTTCAAATAATTCAGTTTAGCATAAGCTTGAAGTTTAGTTATATTTGACCCATTAATAGGACCCTATCAGGTGCTACCACTTCAGGCCAGAGTGGACTAGGGAGCAATGGCAATGAGGGGTACTCCGTAATCCCCAAAGCCCCAGTATTACTGAAGCCTCATCATCAGATTGTTTATTGTGTTATCCAGGACACTCATCGGTGTGGGGTGGGGGTCTTACCCATCTGCAGAGAAGCAGTCGGTTTATTCTACAGCCCAAGCTGGCTGGGCAATCTTCTATTTTTATTTTTCTTCGCTTTTGTTCTTTCGCTTTTTTCTTTAAAGTAAAACGTAAAGTTGGCGACCATAGTCGAGAATGACCAGAAGGCTCCCTTTTCCAAAGCTACTTCTTTTCCTAGATTGCTCCACTTTACCCTTGATACGTACCTTATATTGCTGAGTGTTAAGCAAGGAGGTATCAAGTACCATTTTGAAAGTCTTTGGTATGACGCGAACTGGGATTGAACCCAGGTCTCCCGGACCATTGGCTAACACTCCTTCTCCTTCATCTTCTTGCATATCCTCTTCTATTTCTACTAATCCTTGGACGATTCGTGTGATATGATGGTTCACAAGTTTTCTTCATTTTTCCTTCCGCGTTCTTCTTCTTCTTCTTGAACGCTTCGAGTGGTTTTAGGGTGAACAAACCAAGCAAGCAGAATACGGTTGGTGTGTTCCATCATTACGCAGAACTCTATAATCCTGACCATGTGTCAAACCTAGGCTATGCTTTCTAAGAAATGTGTGCCTAGCTTGACAAGCCAACCATTTCGGAAAGTTCGATTCTCTGGGTGCGCCATACTTCTGGCCTTGAGCCAAACTAAGTTTAGTAAGTTATTAGCTGTGCTTCAGATGATTGAATGGCTACAGAGCGAATAATTCTTAGTGAGTTCGAATCTCACTGGGTGATCCTTCTGGATTAGTGCCACAACCAAAACAAGCTAAACAAAAAAGTGTTATTCGTGTGGAATAATGATCAATAAGCTAAAGTAGGAGAAAATTTATCATATTTACCCAACCCCTCCGCTCGGGCAGGATATGACACAAGGTCAATTTTTAAGCGGAGTTTAACAGGTTTGAAATCAGAGTTTTCCTTCTCCTAGACTAGTTGCCTCACCAAGGCTGAAGAACCTAGTCTGCTCTACTATTTACTCATAGCTGGAGGGAGAATAATTGGATTCATACCTTTCCCAAGGGTATTAGTGCTATGTGAAATGCAACCAGTCTCATCCAGGATTTAAACTTGGAGAAAATTTATTGAGTTCGATTCTTACTGGGTGACTCATACTTCTACTAATGGGTCAAAACTAAGCTAAAACGAATTAAATGGGTATCTTGTAAAGAGTAATAATTAACGAAGCAAGATAGGCTACGATTTAAAGATTGATTGATTTTAACGGCACTTCAACACGTCTTGGATTAGTTTATGTCTAAAGTTTAGGGAATCACGCTCATCGTACATTCATATTTACATGTTTGTGCACTTAATTCTTAAGACTGATTGATTGATTTTAACGGCATGTCAACCCGTCTGGGATTATTATATGCCAAGAGGTTGGACGTTCATATTAAAATATTTGAGTAGCTATTTCTTTATTGAGTTTTTTTTTCTTTTTGTTTCCGTTTCCATCAAATGCGAATATGTTTTAAAAAGATCTATTTGTCCCATTGATTGGAACCTAAAAGATATCACAAGAAGAGAACAGCTGGAGGTATCCGTGGTGTAATGGTTATCGTCACAGAACATGGACACGGTGACACGAGTTTGAATCATGGACGAAGCTAATTTCATTTCACATAGTACTAATATCACTGGGAAAGGTATGAACCCAGTTATTCACCCTCCAGCTATGGGTAAATCTAGATTAGACTGGGTTTTTCAACCTTGGTAAGGCAACCACTCTCGAAGAAGGAAAACTCTTTTAAAAAAAAATTGACCTTTTGTCGCATCCTGTCCATGCAGAAGGGTTGGTAAAATTCATACAACAACGGATCCAAATAAAACTTGGAGTAATGGCAATGAGGAGGTGCTCCATACTTTCCAGATCTACAGAACTGGAGCTTCACCATCAGATGCAGTTCAGAGTCATGTCCAGGAAACACCTTTATTTTTTCTGCAGGGGATACAGTCAGTCAAATCCCGTTCCCTATCAACAGGGTGCACAATGGATCACTTATTTTGTCCTCGTGCAAAAAAACTACGCAAAAGTTGGAAAGAAATGATTGCATTGCTTAGTGTGTTGTCAAGCGAGTTTGACCAGATGAGAATTTAGTGAATTTGATTCTCACTGAGTGGCCCATACTTCTGAGTTAGAGCCAAGCTAAGCTTAGTAGATTCAAGTTTTTGCTTTTATTTCTTTCCTTTTTTTCTTTTTTTTCTGATTATCGCTTCGTCATCTTTTTATCCTGTATAAATATCCTCTCCTGCATCTGCTTCTCATCTGTTTGCTATTTCCTTCTTTTTACATCTTTTGTGACATCTTTTTTTTACAAATTTTTCGTTTCCGCGAATTCAAATCTAATTTTCTTTTTCCTGCTTGCATTTTCCTTCCTCCGTTTCTTCATCTCCTTTCATCATTTTCATTGTCCTTTTTCCCATCATCTTTTTCTCTTTCCTCTAATCGCTTTCCTTCCCTCAGCATCGTCTTTTTTCTTCTTCTTTTTTTTTTATTTGTCATAATTTTTTTTTATTAACATTTTTTTTTCTCTTTTTCTTTATTTTTTCATTTCGTTCTCGCACAGTCTTCTTTATTCATTTCTTTTTTCTTTTCCTCATCCCCTTTTTCATCTTCTATCTTATTACCTAATCACTTCTTCTTCTTCTTCTTCTTCTTCTTCTTCTTCTTCTTCTTCTTCTTCTTCTTCTTCTCTCTTTCATTCTTTCCCAGTATACTTTATTCATTTCCTCTTTTTTTCTTCTAATTATACTGATCATTCACTTTCCATTTGATTCTTTGTTTAAACTTCTTTATTCATTCTTTTTTGTTATATTGCTGCTGCTGCTGCCGTTGTTGTTGTTGTTGTTGTTGTTCTTCTTCTTCTTCTTCTTCTTGTTTTTGTTGTTGTTTTTCATCTTCTTCTTCCCCTCGATTCTCCTCTTTATTTTAATTTTTTTCTTCTTTCACAATTATCTCATTTTATCCATTTTTTATTTACTTTATTCATTTCTTCTTCTTCTTCTTCTTCTTCTTCTTCTTCTTCTTCTTCTTCTTCTTCTTCTTCTTCTTCATTTTTTTTTCCTTTTTCTTTTTTCATATTGAGATCTTATTTTTCTCCATTCTTGCTTAATCTTCTTTCTTCATTTCTTCGTTGTTGTTGTTGTTGTTGTTGTTGTTCTTCTTCTTCTTCTTCTTCTTCTTCTTCTTCTTCTTCTTCTTTTAATTGCTTTCATCCCTATCTTCCGTTTTTTATTCCAAATCACCCTTTCAATAATACACATCATTTCTCGCCTTCTTCTTCTTCTTCTTCTTCTTCTTCTTCTTCTTCTTCTTCTTCTTCTTCTTCTTCTTCTTCTTCTTCTTCTTCCGGATACCTTAAAACGCCAAATCGAAAATTATCCCATCTCGCCCATCAACAGTCAATTAGGAAAAGAGACTCAAAAGATAATAACACTGGACAGAGAACAATTACAACCTTCAGAGATTCTTTCCCGACGTTGAAAATATTGTAAATAAGGAATGCGGGAGACCAGATTTTTAATGTCCGATAGAGAATGGCCCTCAGCTGACAGACCACAAGCGATGTGACGCGATGTGAAAGAGACTGGCTACATCATATCAGAGTGGGCGGCCAGTCAATCGCCTCTTCCAATCCCCATCCATACACCCAAAATTCGCTCTCGGCCCATTTTTTTTTTTCATACCCCGTTGCATGCCCCAACGGTCAACTTACAAACAATTCTAGGACTGTCCTTCATGGGAAAATAAACAAATCGCCCTTCTGTAACAAAAAGATAAAAAAAAATAGGTTTGTTTTATAAGATGGGGTCAGGGATTTCTTTTTCTTTTTTTTTTTTTAATTTTTAAGTTTTTGTAGCGCCTTTATCATTTCAAGAATTTGTTTTTTTCGTATGGAACGGAATATGAGAAGGAAAGAGACGATTTTTAAACGAACGTTTTTTATTTGTTTGTTTCGTTTTTTTCGTTTCTTTTTTTTTTTTTTTGTTAGTTTTTTTGTTTTTTTTTTTTGTTTTGTTTTTAATTCAAGATATAGTGGTAGATGTAGAGTTGAAGGAAATATAGAGGAAGAAGAGAAAGGAAAAAGAAAGACTAAAGACTGAATAGAAAGAATGGACAAAAGACAGCAATAAAGAAAAAAGATGAGAAAGAAAAAGAATAACAAACGAGGTAAAGGAAGGAAGGAAGGAAGGAAGGAAGGAAGGAAGGAAGGAAGGAAGGAGATATGATGGAGTAAAAAGAAAGAAAGAAAGAAAGAAAGAAAGAAAGAAAAGATTGGACAGTGAAGAAAAAAAAGAAAGAAGCAACCAACCAAACAACTACATTCAAACAGGAAGAAAATGAAGAAAGGAAAAAGGAAAAAACAAAAAGAAGGGAATAGAAAAATAGATGAAATGAAAAAGGTAAAAAAAAAGCGAAGAGAAAGAAAAGATAGATATGTACAAACGATTTGAAAGAAGGAAGGAGAGAAGAAAAGGATTGTAGCAAAGAAACAGAAAAGAAAGAAAGAAAGAAAGAAATTATGAGTGAACAGCTGAAAGCAAAAAATAAATAAATAAAATAAATAAATAATAAGTAGGAAAATTAAAGAAGGAAATTTAAGTAAAAAAAAAAATTAAAGTGAAAAGCGAAATTAAAGACATCTTTCGAAAAAAAATCTCGATTGTTGATTGAAATAAATTATTTGAATTAATATGTTCCATGAAGCCAATAACTTTGGCTATCGAGTAAAAAAGTTTTTTTTTTCTCAAATTTGTTTTTTCTCTTTTTTCTTATTTAATAGATTATCGATAACGGGAGAAACGTTCTGTATATATATGTTCACGTATTTTGACAGGCATTATATATATATATATATATATATATATATATATATATATATATATATATATATATATATATATACATATATGTATATATATATATATATATACATTTATATACATACACACACAGGCATATATATATATATATACACGCTCACGCATACCACACACACATACACATACACACACACACACATAGTATTTCAACCTTTGTAGGTTATTTAACGCCAAATCCATTTTTATGTAAATAATCTGTTCTATTCCAAACAATTCAGTTTAGCATAAGTACACATTTTAATTATCAAAAACATTTCTATTTCAAACTATTCAAGCAGTTATATGTTACAATTCAGTTAAGTGTAAATACAGTTTCAATGTCGAAAAACAGTTCTATTTGAAATAATTCAGTTAAGCATAAGCACGCAGTTTAAATGTAAGTACGGTTTAATTGTGAAAAACGTTTCTCTTTCGAGCTATTCAGTTTACTCAAACAATTCATTTTAGCATAAGAATGCTGTTAGTTCTATTTAACCCATAGATAGGGCCCTATCAGGTGCTACCACTCCGGGCCAGAGTGGACTTGAGAGCGATGACAATGAAGGAGTACTCTGCATTCCCCAAAGTTCCAGCAGTGATGGAACCTCACCATCAGATTGTTTAGTGTCATATGCAGGACACTCATGGTGGGGGTCCTACCCCTCTGCAGAGAAGCAGTCATTATATTCTACAGCGCCAGCTGACTGGGCAATACACAGAGTTAAATGTCAAACAGTTTTATTTCAGATAATTCAGTTCAGCATAAGTACACATTTTAGACGTCAAAAACAGTTCTATTTCGAGCAATTCAGTTCAGCACTAGTACGCAGTTCCAATGTCAAAACAGTTCTATTTTAAACAATTCAGTTTAGCATAAATACGCAGTTTAAATGCAAAAATCAGTATAGTGAAAGAAGCACGGTTTAGTTCTATTTAACCCATATATAGGACCCTTATCAGGTGCTACCACTCCGGGCCAGAGTGGACCTGGAAGTGATGGCAATAAAGGGGTACTCTGCATTCCCCAAGGCTCCAGCATTGCTGGAACCTCATCATCAGATTGTTTAGTGTCATATCCAGGACACTCGTGGGGGGGCTCTTACCCCTCTGCAGAGAATCAGTCGGTGTATTCTACAGCCCCAGCCGACTGGGCAAGGCGCTTTTACATTCACTTACCAACTAATACCCTTGAGAAAGGTATGAACTTTCTTATTCCCCGAGCTATGTGGTAAATAGTACTATTACTATTCTTATACAAGGATGGCTAGATGATATGCCATAAAATAAAGAAAGCAACCTAACCAAAATTCTGTCAAAAGTCAAAAGTCAAAAAAAGAGAATGACCGAGTGAGCAATTCCTTCTCCCATAAATAACTGACCTGCCTGGCTGTAGCAGCAAAAATTGTTGCATTCTGAGCCAATCTTGACTGTGGCCCTCCAAGGTATGTGTATGTTTACTCGGCCATCTTATTTTCTTTTCTCTCTTTTTTTCTTTTTCGCCAACTCTACACGGGAAACTTCTAGTTGTGGAGATCAGCTTACTCGTACGTCTTCACTAACATAGAGTCTCTTCTTGGCGTGGATATCTGTTCAGTGACAGTATTTTGAGACCAGACTATCGTGTTGCCTTCAGATGTCGAGACAAAAAAACCTGCAAAAGCAAATAAGTCAAATAAATATTTCTGACGGTAAACTTCAAATAAACGGTGATACCTGTAATTGATACGTCGGAAATCAAGTCGACATATCGAAACGAATTAAAAAAAAAAACTACACACGCACACACACACACACATACGCACACACACACACACACACACACATATATATATATATATATATATATTGGCTGGGAGTTAGTTTTTTCAGTTCATGGATTTTTAATTTTGTAATATTGTGGCCGCAAAGTTTTCCTGTTATGCGGTTATAAAGTTTCAAGTAACTAATATTAATATCATATAGTTTCAATAATATTATATAGTTTCAAAACAACTAATATTAATAATATATTGTTTCGATAATATTATATAGTTTTAAGTAACTAATACCAATAATATTATATAGTTTCAATAATATTATATAGTTTCAAGTAACTAATATAGATAATATTAATAATAATAACTAATATTGATAATTAGTAAATTGTTACAGCTTCAAGTAACTATTCTTAATATAATTAATTTACAGTTATCAGGTATTTGAGTATCTACGTTTATATTTACATTTTTTTTTTTTTTTGGCAAAGTTTCTTAAGTTTTGCACTCAGTTATATATCATTGGTCTTATGAGTAGAGCATTTGCCAATGATCCGAGAGACCGAGGTTCAATCCCATGTCGAGTCATACCAAAGACTCAAAAAATAGTATTTGATGCTGCTTTGCTTAACATTCAGCATTATAAAGTAAGGATCAAGGGTAAAGTGGAACAATCCTGAGAATGGAGTTGCGTTCTCCTCAACTCCTCGGTGAGTAACTATCGAAAAGGGAGCCTTCAGGTCACTGTCGACTATGGTCGCCAAATTTGTATATATCAAGTATTCCTATCTAATACAAATAATTTGTATGATTACAAGTTGTATGCTCTCAAATATTTCAATCTAATTAGTTTTAGGTTTCAAGCAAATATTTCAATTCAATAATAACCATTTGCTTGCACACAGTTATATGGTTTCAATTGCCTAATAATAATTATGATAATCTTTACTAAAAACTCCTCACTTTAAGTAACTATTCATTATACAAACAATTTTCGAACACTTATATGATACCAAGTATTCCTATCTAATACTGGTCCTGTCAGCGGCAGCTCTACAGAGGGGTAAGACTCTCCCAATGAGTGTCCTGGATAGGACACTAAACAATCTGATAGTGAGGCCCCAGTAATGCTGGAACTATGGAGATTGCGGGTACCCCATGATTGCTATCGATCCCAGGTCCACTCTGCCCGGAGTGGTAGCACCTGATAGGGATCTATATATGGGTCAAATAGAACTAAACTGTGTAATTACGCTAATTTGAATTGTTTGAAATTGACTGTTTTTATATTTAACTGCGTGTTTAAACTGCGTATTTATGCTAAACTGAATTATTTGAAATAGAAGAGTTTTGGCTTGTAACTATATATAAACAAAAAACTGTACTCATACTAAACTGAATCGTTTGAAACTTTTATCAAAATGACTTAATTCAGCGTTAAATAACTCAAAAAGGGTTGATACGCCGTAAAACAATTAACTAATCAACCTATCTTATGCAAATAATTTGTATGTCTACAGGTTGTATGCTATAAAATATTCCAATTTAATCAGCATTTGGTTTTAAGCAATTATATCTATTCAATAATAATCATTTGTTTGCACGCAGATATATGGTTTCAAGTAACTGATTATGATTATAATCATCATCATCATATCGTGCTGGCAGCACGGATATCCCTGACCCTCTCTCGCCACTCCTCCCTATCGTTCATCGCCCTAGGTAGGTCTTCAGGACAACAACCTGTATCCTCACAATAGCTGCTGAATGTACGTTCGTGCTGGTCGTCCTGCTTTTGCGCGGCCATGTGTGGGGATGGGTAGAGTGTTTGCCAATGGCCCGGGAGACCTGGGTTCAATCCCAGGTCGCGCCATACCAAAGACTTTAAACATTGTACTTGATACCTCCTTGCTTAACACTCAGCAATATAAGGTACGTATTGAGGGTAAAGTGGAGCAATCCAGGGAGAGGAGTAGCGCCCTCCCCTATACATCGGTGTAGTAGCTATTGAAAAGGGAGCCGTCGGGTAGACCTCGACTACAGTTGCCAACTTTACTTTACTTCTATGATATCAAGAGTTCCTATCGACAATAAATAATTTATATGTTTACAAGTTGTATGCTATCAAATATTGTATACCTTATAAAAGAATGAATGACTATCACGTTTTTCTTTACAAAAATATACGCGTCTCTTTATTATTAGAAAGGGTTTAAACTTCTGTGTGAGAGAGCGACAAACACAGAGAGAGGAAGGACGCTGACACAGGCAGACAGAGGACTGCTGTATTGACCTTTTCTTAACCCACGTTGTGATTCCATATTGGGGACCTTACATCTTTGCTTCCTTGACGAGAGGTTCTCAACCGGGATCCGCCCGGTGGCAACTTGGCCCCTGTGAGCATTCGCTAGCTTTTCTCCGAGACTTTTGACTGCCCGACCAACTGACTGACTAACCGCCTATGACTGAGGGTACTTGTGTATATATAAGTTCATAACGCTGACGCGTTCAGGTAGTCCTTCCGGTTATCACCCCACATAATCTGGTTACACCCACGCATCACTTGTTTTCCGTTTATCACTTTTTTTGTACAGCTAAAACATCTTGTCCTTGACAGCTCTGTCAAAAATCAATATGCAACAATATTCCAATTTAATTATCATAAGGTTTCTAGCAATTATTTCTATTCAAATATAATCGTTTGTTTGCATGCAGTTATATGGTTTCAATATATTGGTTACAAAAAATCATCACTTTAAGTAACTATTCATTATACGAACAATTTACTCGCTGTTATATGGTATCAAGTATTATTGTCTAATACAAATAATTTTTAAAAGAACTATTCGACCGATCGACTTATAGCAAGTGTTTCTGGGAATAATGGTAATGAAGGTGTACACCACACTCCAACTGATCTCCAGAACAAGAGCCTCACCACAACTCGCAGTTTCGTCTCATTATCAGAACACCCTTTTTGGCGGGAGGACCTTACTCCTCTACGGAGATACAATCAGCATATTCAAAACCCGACAGTGGAGGAAGACGTAAAAATTGTATTTCTATCTAGTGTGACGCGAAATTGACTAAAAATCCCAAGGCGGGACTTTATTTTTCGCACGTGTGAAGACGGGGCAGGTTGGCACTTGATCCCCTATATAATAAGCCCTCGTTCAGAGTTTTTCTCTCAGGCATATAAGACCTGGCATATTACGTGAGGGATAAATTTAGGGCCAGACTGACCGCCGCTGGCAAGGTGTTCCAAATTTCACACTATCACACACCCACCAGGCCGCTAAACTTCTTACCTCAGACAACAGAAGATATGAGCCTATAGGTTTTAGTCGTAATAATATTATATTGTAGTAGTCGGCAACTCCGGTTTCCCGTGTGATATTTTTAAGGAATTAATAGGACAATTCTAAGTAAGATAACATAAGGCGAATAGAAGCTGAAAAGGAAGCACGAAGTAACAACATCGACCACGTGGTAACATAAAAATATATGATTCCTTTACTAAAGTTATATACACTTTCAAGGTGTCAAAACATATGATAATTGGACAGTCCACGAATATAAATGTCTTTTCTTGACTTTTGTTTTTCTTCAAATTAAGAGAGAGAGAGAGAGAGAGAGTATTTGGGTATAAAGAATTTGGGTATAAATTTGGGTATAAAGGAGAAATGGCCCCAAAGTTACTTATCTTATTTTTCGACGGGGTTCTTCTTTCACTGGCTAATAGACTTTGTTCTATTTTTTTACACTGGCTTGAAGAACCTGGGGTCTCTCGTGTCTCAGTTATTCTTTTGTCTTCAACCCGGAGTAAAATGGCTATGGTTCGTCTGCCACGAGCCCTGCTCAAAAACTGACTTTCCTATTATTTACTTCCGCTGAGGGGAAGGAGTCCCCACTTCCGTTTTGGGGTCCCAGCCAATCATTTGGCTTCTCTCTTCTCCCCCTTGGTGTCCGGCGACCTGAGGTTACTAAGTACCAACACCTGTTGATACCCCTCTGTAAACTACATTCTTCCTTAACGGTCACTTTTTTGACGGGTCGCCACTGTTCATTCCAACGGGAGGATAGTATTAATCTTATTTCTATCGTCTCCGTGGGCTATCACGTGACACTAGGAAGAAAGAAATACACCGATGCAAAATGATATTGCTTAACATTGAAAAACGATGCCAATTATGATAACAAGAAAACTGAAAAAGAAATGTTTTGTCCAAAATTAATAGCGGGGGTGGGGAATCCTCGTGGCGTAGTGGCTAACTATTGGATAGCGACGTTTTAGTAAGCGAGTTCGAACACCGGTCAAGCTAGTGCGTTCACTTTCAGACTAATACCCTTGGTAAAGATATGAACCCCCTGATCCTATAAATAAGGGTTAAATAGTACCATAACTGTTTTTCTCCAGCGATGGCTTCGACATTACACAGAGAGAGTGAATGAGTCTCTCTCTCTCTCTCTCTCTCTCTCTCTCTCTCTCTCTCTCTCTTATACACACACACACACACACACATACACATTTTTCCTCGGTTTAACCGATTTATTCGAAAACATCAAAATAGATGACGTTCTGTCCTTCTTGAGAGAGACACGGTTGTACGAAAAAATATGACGAATTAAATCTGGTTAATTTCGTGCAAACAAATGAAATCCTACTAATAGATATTTTACCTACTCAGTGTTCGTTCAGAAATCTTTGGTTGAATGTATATACATATAGACAGAATTTGGCGTTAAATAACCAACAAAGTTTGATACGCCCTAAAACCCAAACAACCTGCCAACCATTCAACATTACAGTCCTGTAGGCTTGGCTGTGAAATAAGCCGACTGCATGATTACAGAAGAGTTAGATCCCCTATTCCAAAGAATACCTGTATATAGCATTACACTATTTGATGGTGAGGCTTCAGATCCAAACACCTCTACGTTTGATTTGTTTTAGTTTGTTTTTATGGCATATAAACCCTTGTAGGTTATTTAATGCTAAATCATCTTGACACATGTATAAAAAAAGGAAAATTGGCGACCGTAGTCGAAGGTGACCAGAAGGCTCCCTTTTCCATAGCTACGACACCGAGGTGTTGGGGAGGGCGCTACTCCTTTCCCTGGATTGCTCCACTTTACCCTTGATACGTACCTTATATTGCTGAGTGCTAAGCAAGGAGATATCAAGTACTATTGCTAAAGTCTTTGGTATGATGCGACCTGAGATTGAACACAGGTCTCCCGGGCCATTGGCAAACACTCTACCCACTAGACCAATGAGAAGTATGTATTATTTGCAAATATATTCTGTTGATAACGTTTTTAAGCGAACCTAGGCTCATACTTAACACAAAGTTAAATGATTCCAAATATGGCTATGTATCAGTAACTATTCAATTAAACATCAATCATTTGTTTTTACAGTTAAATGATAAAACAGTTCTATTTCTAACTATTTAATTTAACATAAATCATTTATTTACACTCAGTTTAAATGTCAGACAGTTCTATTTAACCAAGAGATAGGATCCTATCCGGTACTAACACTCCGGGCTACATTAAATCTGGGAGCAATGGCAATGAATGTGCACTCCGTATTCCCTAAAGCTCCACCATTACTCAACCCTCACCAAGACACTCGTTTCTGGAGGGGGTCTTCCCCCTCTGCAGAGATGCAATCAGAGTATTCTACAGCCTCATCCGAATGGACTGATCACTACAAGAAGCGGTTTGATGTCTTACCCTGGACACATCTATTGCTTAGAACGCAGTCGTTGCTCCAAACGATGTATTAATATATAAGGAAATCAGAAAGCCCTTCCCACTCCGTTGGTTGGGGCTGTAGAATACAATGATTCCACATCTGCGGTGGGGTAGACAACCCATAAACGGTCAACTGCATCTGGTAATGAAGCTCCAGCCCTAGAGCATTGGGGTTTGTGGAATACCCCTTCATTGCCATTAATCCCGTGTCCACTGTGACCCAGATCGATAGTATCTGTTAGGGTCCCATCGAAGAGTCAAAATGAAAATTTCAATCTCTTACAGGGGATCATTATTAATATCAAATTGAATTATTAGTGTTGAATAGCAATACTTGTAATCATTTAACTGCTTGCAAACAAATGATCTTTGGCTCATTTAAAAGTATCACCTAAAACTTATCGTTTATAGATCATATAATGTACAAACAGGATGTGGCATTAAGTAACCCAAAAAGGTTGATATGCCATAAAACACAACTTTGATATTAAATTACCCACGAAGGTTCATAAGCCATTAAGCAAAGAAACCAAACCAAACCAAAATAAAATTATTTGTACAAAAAGAGTATAAAAGAGAAAACCAAAGTTTTTATAGATATTTAATGAATATCAAATAGTTAATATGTAAATATTTATTTATCTATTTCCCGAAAAATCCACCCTGCTGAATTCTTTATTTAATCACCTAATAAAATATAGAATCAAGTTTGGTTTCTTTGTTTAATGGCATATCAACCTTTGTAGGTTATTTAATGCCAAAGCAGTCTCCTAGAACAGTAGTGGTACTATTTAACCCATAGCTGGGAGGATATGGGGGTTCATACCCTTTCCCAGGGGTATTTGCCCGAAAGTGAACATAATAGCGCGACTGGAGTACGAACTCGTTAACTCGGATTCCGCTGTCCACTGCTTTAACCATTAAACCACGAGGACACCGCCACTCTTTAAAATTTTCCTATATTTTGCTTCCGTATTTATATGGCACAAGGTCGTATGAATGGGGGCATCCAATGAGACTCGAACTCACTCGTGGTGGTTTATCTAGTCGAGCTTACTAACCATTACACCACCGAAACGCCCATAGAATCAGTAGAAATGCAAAAGATTCTTATATTTGAATATGAGTAGAAATTAAAACTACAATGATTGTGGCCAAAAAGTGTATAATTTCTAAACGACGTGGTTTCTAAATTGGATAGTGAGGTTCCATAACCTTAAGGATCCCATATATAGCTCGAATAGATTTGTTTGAAAATTATTAGTATTAGAAAGGAATGCTAGAAACCATCTAACTGTGAAAACAAATGATTATTATCAAAGAAAATTATCAATGTTAGAGAGGAAGACTTAAAACTTTTTGTTTAGATATGAAAAAGGGGTGCTCTCTATGCAAATTAGTTCTAAGAAAAGTCTCTTGAAGCTATAATTGTTTACTAAGGATTATTATTATTTGTTACTTGAAAGCATATAACTGCTTGCATCTTTTTGGTGTTGGATGGGAAACCATATAACTGTGCCAACAAATAGCATTATCAAATAGGTTTTGTTGTTTGGGTTTTATGGTATATCAACCCTTGTTGGTTATTTAATGCCAAATCAATTTTCATAGAAATAATCAGTTCAACTTCAAACAATTCAGTTTAGCATGGGTACACAGTTTACTTGTCAAAACATTTCTATTTCAAGCTATTCAGTTTAGTCAAACAGTTCTAATTCAAATAATTCAGCTTAGTATAAGTATAGATTTTGTTTACACACAGTTAAATGTCAAAACTTCTATTTTAAATAATTCAGTTTAGCGTAAGTACAGTTTCAATGTAAAAAACTGATTTATTTCAAACAATTAAGTTTAGAGTACAAAAAAAGTTCCATTTCAAAAAATTCGGTTTAGCATAAGTACGCAGTTTAAATGTTAGAATACTGTTTAACTTGTTGAAAACATTTCTATTTCCATCTATACAGTTTAATCAAACAGTTCTAATTCAAACAATTCAGTTTAGCATAAGTACACAGTATGATTTTATTTAACCAATTGATAGGGCCGGATCAGATGCTACCACTCAGGGCCAGAGTGGACCTGGGAGTGATAGGAATGAAAGGGTGCTCCACATTCCTCAAAGCTCCAGCATTACTGGAGCCTCACTATCAGATTGTTTAGTGTCATATCCAGGGTACTCGCTAGGTGGGGTGTCTTACCCCTCTGCAGAGAAGCAGTCGGTGTATTCTACAACCCCAGCTGACTGGGTAAATTATCAAAAAGGATTAATTACATTCAACCATGCAATTTTGTGTAATTTATTAGTATTAGATAGGAATACTTGGAACCATAAATTAGGAACTAATCAAGGACCACAAAGGATAGAGTATTTGAATTACATTTATTGAATGGTAAAAGGATAAAATTTTAGGACTTGCAATCATTTCATCTCAAACATCAAGCAAAAATGTCAAAAGAATCCCTAAAGTTTATGCTTCATATGTCCGCGGTTCTTCGTCACAAAAAATCAATACTCAAGAACTCTGATGACATTCTTATGTAGTCAGATTGTTAACGGACGCTCAAATGATGTAAAAACTAATTCGCTATTATCTTCAAACATGCCATGAGTTTCAAAGTTCTTGGCTAACTTGAAAATCTAACTCCTGTTTGTAAATGTGTAGTAATTAAACTTGGTTTTTGCACTTACAGGAACAATTTTGAAGGATTTAGCCTTGTTAAATGTCTTTATACAAAAGATCTTCTCCATTGTCCGAGCCATAACTTTTTCAAAAATTTTGGTTTAAGTACATCAAGATGTTAACTATTTCCTAGCAATAATCTGAAAAGAGATACAGAATAAAATCAAGAAGAAAGATTTGAGTAGTCGCTGCTTTGTTTCTTCAATTGTGAAACACCCTGCAGTGATTACAATAAAACATTATTTTGTTAGGAGGTGCCCCTGGTGTAATGGTTATCGTCGTAGGAAATGGATACGGCGATACGAGTTCAAATCCTGGACGAGTCTGATTGCATTTCACATACTACTAATAATACTCTTTATTAACTTCATAACAGAATTTAATACCCGAAAAGAAAATATATAAACAAAGTTTAAAGATAGTAACACATTATCATTTGTTATAACAAGAGAATGTGATTTGAAATCAAACTATGACTTGGGCAACTTTCCATCTTTGATTAACGAAACTGGGGTGCCAGTGGTGTAGTGGTTATCGTCGTAGGAAATGGACACGGTAACACGAGTTCAAATCCTGGACGAGTCTGATTGCATTTCACATAGTACTAATACCCTTGGGAAAGGTATGAATCAAATTATTCTCCCCCCAGCTATGGGTAAATAGTAGAGCAGACTAGGTTCTTCAACCTTGGAGAGGCAACTAGTCTAGGAGAAAGAAAACTCTGAATTCAAACCTGTTAAACTTCGCTTAAAAATTGACTTTGTGTCATATCCTGCCCAAGCGGAGGGGTTGGTAAATATGAATAAAACATTTTTAAATGAATTAAATTCATGCATTAAACGATCCATAAGTAGTTAATATGCTGTTAAACAAATAAACGAAACTAAAAGAACAAGGGGTTTCCGCGTGGTGTTATGGTTAAAGCGATGGACTGCGGAGTTGTAGTAAGCGAATTCGAAACCCCGTCGCGCTATTACATTTACTTTCGGGTAAATCCCCTTGGCAAAGGAATGAACCCCTTATCCAACTATGGGTTAAATAGTACCACTATTGTTCTTCTCGAAGGATGGCATTGACATTAAACAACCTCAAAAGGTTGATATGCCATTAAACAAATGAAAAACTATTGCTTAAAAAGTTCCAAATACATCAGATTATCAATTTTCTCAAGCCATTAATTTTAGGCATAGAATTATGTTTTATGTAGTGTAGAATAATTTGAAATTTAATATTAAAAATGTATTTATATATCTATAAAACTCTTACACACAATGGAGAGTTCCCAAGGCGTAATGGCTAAAATATTAGTCTCTGACCTCGAAGTAAGCGAGTTCGAACTCCAGTCACACTATAACATTCACTTTCGGACAAATCATCTTCAGGTCGCGTTGACAACACAGATTTCACTGACTCTCACTCTCTCAATCCATTTGTCTCTATCATCGATTGCTTCGGGCTGGTCTTCCAAACTGCATCCAGTGTCCGCACAGAGCCGATGCCAGTAAGTTCTTACTGGTCGACCAACACTAGCGCGTCCATGTACAGGAGTCCATTGAAGAACGTCACTGATGAATTTTTCGTTACTTCTCCAGTCATATACTACATGACTACTTACTTGGATGGGTTTCGAGATAGGAGGTAAGTGGTCGTACAGTTGCTGTTATGCGGTGCGTTATTTCCAGGATTTCTTCAAACTAATGTTCTCGAGAAAAATATGAACCCCATTAACTCTCCCACACATGGATCAAATAGAATCACTGCTGTTCTTCAACAAGGATGGTTATGGCATTAAATAACCTACGAAGGTTGATATGCCATTAAACAACCAAATCTACTTTTATCAAACATAGAAAAAAATCACTATATATATATATATATATTAGAATTATCATTTCCTGGAAGCAAGGTTTAGAATACACAGTGTATCGCCTGTACCAAAACTTAGTGTCCAGGATATAACACTATATTGCATCTGATGGTGAGGCTTCCGTCCTGGATCTCTTGGGAATGTAAAGTCATTCCTTTATTTCCACTACTCTCACGTCAACTCTGATCATAATGATAATACCTGTTAGGTACTATCGGTCAAATAGATCTGTTTAAAGATTATTCATATTCAATCCTATTTACCAACCCCTCCGCTCGGGCAGGATATGACATAAGGTCAATTTTTAAGCGGAGTTTAACAGGTTTGAATTCAGAGTTTTCCTTCTCCTAGACTAGTTGCCTAACCAAGGCTGAAGAACCTAGTCTGTCCTACTATTTACCCATAGCTGGAGGGAGAATAATTGGATTCATACTTTTACCAAGGGTATTAGTGCTATGTGAAATGCAATCAGGCTCGTCCAGGATTTGAACTCGTGTAGCCGTGTTCATTTCCTACGACGATAACAATTAAACCACGGGCACCTCCGATTATTCATATTCAATAGAAATACTTGATACCATATAACTAAATTATTTGTATTAAGAATTGTTACTTAAGGCCATCATTTTCTTAACTAAGGATCATTATTATTAGTCACTTGAAAACCGCATAACGGTGGCAATATTATGTACACATGTAGGACACATAGCGTAACGGTTATAAGCGTTGGTTCCCTAAGCTTCTAAAGAGACACACATCAGCAGGTTGCAGGTTCAATCCTGACTGCAGGCTAGTAACAATACAGGAATACTTAACACTTGTACCCGGTTATGGCTAACAGAATCAGAACAGGCAGCCCCTGTGGATTCAATAAAGGACGTAGTTCGAAGTTCCGTGAAGGTTCCCGAATTCGACAAACAACTGAAGAAGGCCGGAGGACATATAAGCCGAAACGTTGTGGAAATAACAACAAAGATGAAGACAATAGTCCGAAAACCCTTAATGATAAAAATACTTATTTTGGGAATTACGAACATGAGTCAAAAGTTTCGTATTATTTTAGTAAAGTGAAGCACAATTCGCCTACTTCGAATGCTTTTGCCGAAGGGTGAGGGTGGAATATGAGATGCTGAGCTCGCCTGATACTCTCTGTGTGTGCCATTTGCCGAACTTGCCTCTATTTCTTGAGTATGGCTTTAGAATAAACCATTTTTAGGTTGACCTGAGCCTGCCTGATCGTCGATGTTCTTGCAAACCGAAAAAAATTTATTGAACCATCTTCTTATCGTTCTGTGATTAACTGCACCTTCACTTTTCGTCCAACAAATGTTTTTAGTTGCTTCTGAACTGTAATAGCTCGCCAAACGATCGTAGCCGTGAAACTCAGAGTCATGAGTTTTTATCCTGTCTAATGATGATATATTTTGATATTATATTTTTGTATATAAAGCATTGTAAAGTTTTTTTTACGATTTAGAGGCTTATTTAGCGTTAGGCCTTAATTAAACACACACACACACACACACATATATATATATATATATGTGTGTGTGTGTGTGTGATTTCTTCCATAATCTGTCCTCGACGATAAAGTCATAGATGAGTGCCCTCAATCTGAAGACGTAGATGCGATGGATATCATGACTGACAAGGAGAGGGTTAAGATTGCAATCAAGTTGATAGATACTGGCAAGGCATCAAATATCGATAGCATTCCATTCGAGGTCATAAAGCATGGGAGTGAGGTCATGGTAGATTGCATAACTAGCTTAATTGTAGATGTGTGGAATGGACCACCAGTTCCACGAGATTGAGTTGATGCCAAATTAATATCATCGTACAAAGGAAAGGGTTATAAATCACATCCAAAAGGTTTTGGAAGGATTTTCTTACATTGCAACTGTTGGTAAAGATTTCGCTTGACTGTTTTTGGATCATTTGCAAACACACATCTGCGCCATTATTGTCTTTGAATCTCAATGTTGGCTTCAAGTTGTTAGTAGCCCAACAGATAAGATTTTCACTGCCAGACAACTACAAGGGAAATACAAAGAGCTGTCGTGGGCAAACTGCAGCCTACGAGCTTCATGCGGCTCCGGTGTTTAAATAGAAAAGATGTTTTTGATCGCAGAGGGAAAATAAACTTTTAACGATTTCTAAAGCATATATCGTCTACTATAATACATTTCTATAATGAATTTCTAAGGCGTATTTAGTCTTCTACAAAAAGATTTCTATAATAAATTTCTAGAATAAATTTTTAAGGCATATACATCCTTCTATAATAAATTTCCATAATAAATTTCTAAGGTATATATAGTCTTCTATAATAAAGTTCTATAATAAATTTCTAAGGCATATATAGTCTTCTATAATAAATTTCTAAGGTATATAGAGTCTTCAATAATAAAATTCTATAATAAATTTTTAAGGCATATATAAAGTAAAAATAAATTTGGAGCCTTAGTCGAGGGTGACCCGAAGCTCCCTTTTCAATAGCTACTACACCAAGCCGTAGGGAAAGGCGTTACTCCTTTTCCTGGATTGCTCCACTTTACCCTTGATCCGTACCTTATAATCCGTACCTGAGTGTCAAGCAAGGCAACATCAAGTACCATTTTTTGAGTCTTTGGTATGACTTGACCTGGGATTGAACCCCGGTCTCCTGAACCATTGGCGATTACTCTACTCATTAGGCCAATGATAGATTTCTGAGGCATCTATAGTCTTCTATAATGAAAATGCAGATTGAACATAAAATTACTTTCAATTATTTTTTTCAGTCACGCAGCTCACCTGATGATGAACCGTGTCTCATTTGGCCCGCTTCCCGAAAAAAGTTGCTCATGGCAGGTATAGCATAATACTTACCTCTTTCCTACTTCGACACCGGAAGAAGATTATCGTGATGCAACTTGGGAATGCTTAGATGTACTAAATTTGTGCATTTACGCACAAATAAAGTTCTTTTATTTCAATTTAAATATAGTTTGATCTGAGCCAATATTAATAGTGACGGTTTGACTGAGTAATCAGTTTTAACGGCATGTCAACCCATCTGCGGTTATTTTATACCAATGTGATATACTACCTAAGCTCGCGACGATGAACTTAGCAGATTCAATGCGATATCAAGATAATATCAACAAAGTGGGTCACGGGAAGGAGAAGATAAAGGAGGATGACGAAGAATATAATTTATAGTCTATGGATCAAATGACAGATATTTCCGTTCGCGGATAAGATCAACAAATTACCTGAAAACAAAAACGGAAGTATGTAAGTTCCGATAACTAGCCATAAACAGAAAATACTTGAGGTGAAGAGGATGTTCATACTTCCACAGGGGACTTGAAAAGACAATATAGGGTCTGTAATTTTGGACTGTAGGTAGAAATCCGCTAGTCGCTCAAGAGAAGGGGAGAGGTTTGCTGGTCATTCAAGGAAACGTCATGTATGTTCTCGGGCCGTCGATCTAATACACACAAAGGGTCCCCGCCACAGAAGAAAGATGTGTGCGAACTCTCTCTGGCTGTATTCCTACTTCACATACGTCGCCGTCGAAGAATAAAAATATATATCATATGTTTATATATTACGAGTCCTTCGTTGTTTGTCCTGCGGTTCGATATGCAACACCAACAGGTAAGAAGAAAGCTTACATTTTACATTTATATTTTTGTTTAGTTTCTTGCGTTTTTTGCTATAGGATATCAAGTATATCACTCTGTTACATCTTAATAATATAAATAGTGATACCCCTAAAATAATTAGTATTTATTCTTGGAATAGATGTATCATCATCATCATGTCGCGTCATCAGCATGGATCTCCCTGACCCTCTCACGCTCCCTTTCTCTATCGTCCATTGCTTCCGGGAAGCCTTCAAGGCTACATCCTGCATTGGCTCAGAGCTGTTGTATGTAGGTTCTAGCTGGTCGTTTTGCCTTTGCTCGTCCATGTGAGGGGGTCCACGGGAGTATGTCGCTTATGAGTTCGTCCCTGCTTCTTCAGTAGTGTCCCGCATGTCTGGTTCGTCAAACTTGGATAGTTTTCGTGATGGGTAGCCGTACAGCTGCTGTTTTGTGGGGAGCTGTCTCCAGTATTTGTTCAATATTGCTCGCAGCATTCTTGTGTAGTTGCCGTCAAACATTTTCTCCATACGTTTAGTTAGTGTCCATGTAGTGGATCCATACAGCAGTATCGATACGACCACTGCTTGGAAAAAACTGCGTTTCATTTTAACTGTCAGGTCTGACTTCCATATGACCGATAGCCAATCGATGACTGTCCATACCTTTGCAAGTCGTGTATTAATGTCTGTCTCGGTTGATGAGATACTGCTTCCTAGTAAGGTGAACTTGTGTACTAGTTTCGGAGATTTACCGTTTAGTGTGGAGATATCACCTGTTTGATTAAAGCACATGTATTCCGTCTTGGCGTTGACATGGAGGCCTATGCCAGTAGCTGCTCGTTCCAGACTATGTAGCAGGTTTTCGGCTTGAGCGACTGTATTTGCCAGAAGCGCTATGTCATCGGCGTAGTTTGCTTATTTCCTTTGTCTGTTTGAAGTTTACAGTAAGTAACCAATTACTATGGATATCTGTATAACACTCTAACATCATAGAATATGTCACAAGGCCGTTTTACGATGGAGGCTTCGCATAGGTTAAAACCCATGCTCAAGCAGGTTTAAAATTCTTGGCCCCGTCAGCATTCCCGCAATAAGATGCATCAGGCACCAAACAATGAACCTGGTCCTGAAAAGCAGTTAAAGCCTGGGGGTGGGACGGCCCATGAAGTTATCAGACAGTCATTTGGACTTCCCCGACGAGCATGTCAGGAGGCAGTATCCAATTACTTTGTCCTTTTCTAGATTCAGCTTGTTTCTTTATAGGCTTGAATCTGTCCATTCGTGTGGGGGTGGTTCCACACATCAAAACACATTCCAATACAAAACATTCGTAAACAAATCTATTTGACCCATATGTGGGATCCTACCATTTGGGGTCAGAGTGGATCTTAACAGGTATTACTAATCTAGGTCAGAGTGGACCTCAGAGTTATGGCAATGAGGAGTTCTCTACACTCCCTTAGAGCTCTAGAAATCGAGCATCAAGATGCAGTTTATTGTCTAATCCACAACACGCCTTTTGGAAGGAGTCTTACCGCTTTGCAGGGGATACAGTCAGTGTATTCTTAGCCCTGTCGAGAAGACGAAGCAGATAACGGAATTAGATAAGCTGGCATCTCGAACTCAACTCTTTTTTGCTGGGGGCCCATTTTGTAAAAAACTATGAGTTTGGGATCTATATTACATTCAGAAAAGTGTCTTCAGCGTTGCAGTTATTATCGTAGAAAATGGAATCATCGACCCACATTCGAATCCTTAACAAGTTTTTTTTTTTTTCGTTTCCCTCCGCGCTAATCCCCGTAGGAAAGGTATGAATCCATCTTCCTCCATCCCGCCTAGATATGTGTAAATAATAAAGCAGACTTGGTTCTTAAGCTTTGTCAGGCAACCAGTTTGGGAGAAAATAAACTTTGAATTCAACCCCGTTTTATTCCGCTTTAGAATTGACCTTGTATCCCATACTAACGGAGGAACTGGGTAAATTCATATTGAAAATGTTTTACGAAAGGTGGTCCTTAAATAATAACATGAAAGACTGTGCTGATAGGGCTAATATTAAATCACTGTCGGATACTATAAGTCCATTGGTAGCACAGAGTTGTATAGGGGTAATGAAAATATGGTAAAAGAGTACATCAACTTAGGACGGATAGTAAGTATGCACCGTGACAAGGATGTGAAGAATAAGATCAGGATGAAGGGCACTCTAACAGGATGAAAAATGAGCTCAAGGCAAAGCTTGACAAGATCCTAAACGTCAAATCTCTTCAATTGTACCGTTTTGCTTGCTATGTTATACGTAAGCTAAAATTGGTCTACCCAAAAGATGAAAGAATAAAGACTGGTTTCTACGCAGCGGAATTAGGAAAGGTCCATGCTGGTAATATCATTGCTGCTGGAGCTGGTTCGAAGAGAGGTAATTCGAGAACGGAGTGCAGTGGAATACATGATCACTGAGTACCGAATGTTCCGCTTCGCCGATCACAGACAACAGGTGGACCCTTCCAGTTTTCGAGGGGTAACAGAGAGCGGAAATAACCACTAAGAAAACCGAAAACAAACCATATGGAAGATTAGAAACAACCATTATTAAGACCGGAAACTATCATTCGAAAAACCGGAAATAACGAAATCGTCAAGCTATTCAGGACGAGATGTAGAAGAAGTGAGAGATCGAGAATGAAATGGAAATGCATTGTTGTCAACGATGAGAGAAACATCAGTCAAATTGTCCAATAAAAGAAAATAGGGGGAACATAATCTATAACTTTAGCAGGAGAGTCTTTATGACCAAGTGGTTAATGTGCATGAATATGATATCGTAGTAAGCGAGTTCTAACGACAGTCACGCTCTTGCTTTCACTTTCGGACTAATGCCCTTAGGAAAGGCATGAAACTCCTTCTTCCCACTCGCCCAAATACTACCACTACCGTGCTTTAACGAGGACAGCTATGGCATTAAATAACACTCGAAGATGAAAAATTTTTACTCGAAAACTGCTAAACAAGAAAACCAAATCAAATAACCTCAGCCAGGTAGAATTACAAAATACAAAGTGAAAGAAAGAAAAATATCTTATTTGAAAATAAACTAAAAATTAAAGAAAAAGGAGAAATCTCCATTCTAAACGGTGGTTCTCAGAAATTAGTGGACAAGTTCAACTACCTCGGTAGTATCATCTCATCTACTGAAAAAAGCATCAATATGGGCCCAGCGAAGGCGTGGACTGCTATCAATAGATAATCAATCAAATGGAAGTCAGATTATCTGATAAAATACTATGTAATTTCTTCTAAGCAGCAGCTGTGTCCATATTGCTATATCGAAGGACCGCATGGACGCTGAGTAGAGAGAAAAAGCTAGCTAGACGGCGATTGCACAAGAAACGAACTATACTGAACAAATCCTCGAGGCAACATTCCACAAAACAACATCTGTACGGCCACCTTCTTCCCATCTCTAAAACTATCCAAATAAGACGAACAAAACATGCAGGACATTGCCGGAGAAGCAAGGACAAACGCATAAATGACCTTCTCCAATGGACATCTTCACTCGGACGTGACCGTGTTGGTCGATCAACAAGACCTTATCAACAACAGCTCTGTACCGACATGGAATGTAGTCAAGAAGACCGACTGGAAACGATTGATAATAGGGACGAATGGCAAGAGAGAGTCTGGTAAATCCGTGCTAGCAATACGATGATTATATATATATATATATATATATATATTGATACACTAGCTTAAGCTGATTCTCTGTGGCATAGCCTGGTGCTGGCAGCAAGAGGCATCGGTCTCTATGTGAACTCAGATAAAACAGGTTTCATTTGTTTTAATCAAGATGTTAATATCTGTTCATTTGATGACAAGCCCGCGAAATTTGTCTGCCCAGTTGGCTGGGGCTGTAGAATACACCGACTGCATCTCTACAGAGGAGTACAACCATATCCCACATGTGTTCTGGATATGATATCAAATTATTTGATGGTGAGACTACTGTTCTTGAGCTTTGTGAAATGTGGATTACTTCATCATTGCAATTGCTTCCAGGTCCACTCTGACCGGAAATGGTAGTACCAGATAGGGTCCCATCAATGGATTAAATAGAAGTGATCAACCATTTAGTTGTGTTCAAAGAAATGTATGAGGTTTAATTGAATTGTAAGTGTTACATTGCAATACTTGGAACCATTTAACTGTGTGCAAACAAATGAGTAATTTTGAATAGAATTATTCGTGTTGAATACCAAATCTTGAAATCCTTTAACTGTGAGCAAAAACTGAATTTTTTGTATTATAAAGCAATTTTTGGAACCATTTGACTGTGTGAAAATAAATTAATGATGTTGAATAACATCATTAATGTTAAAAAGCAATACTTAGTGTTCACCAATGGCCCAAGAGACAGGGGTTCAATTCCAGATTGCGTCATACCAAAGATTTAAAAAATGGTACTTGATGCCTCCTTGCTTAACACTCATCATTATAAGGTAGGGATAAACGGTAAAGCGTAGCAATCCAGGAAAAGGAGTCACGCCCACCCCTACACCTTGGTGTAATAGCTATCGAAAAGGTAGCCTTCTGGTCACCCTCGACTAAGGT
This sequence comes from Sepioteuthis lessoniana, assembly GCA_963585895.1. Classification (NCBI taxonomy): domain Eukaryota; kingdom Metazoa; phylum Mollusca; class Cephalopoda; order Myopsida; family Loliginidae; genus Sepioteuthis; species Sepioteuthis lessoniana. The sequence goes on from OY757925.1 coordinate 49,293,261, forward strand.
CGCCAACTTTACTTACTTACTTCTAACCACTTCACTATCTGCAAACAAATGATTAATAGTGAATAGAATTATAAGTGTTAGATAGCAATAATTGAAACCATTTAACTGTGTGCAAACAATAGCAATAGTTAATTGTGTGCAAAGAAAAATTTAAAAAAAAATTGCCTACTAGTTATTCACTAATAAATCATATAACTGTGTGCAAACAAATAATTGATGTTAAATAAAACTGTTTAACCATTCAACAGTGTGCAAAAAAGACTGATGATAAATGGAATTGTTAATATTAAATTTGATTACTTGAAACCATTCAACTGTGTGCTAACAAATGAGCTCAGGCTCGTTTAAGAATGTTATCTACAAACTATTTGTTTGCAAATCGTATATATATATATATATATATATATATATATATATATATATATATATATAAACAGAATTCGACATTAAATAACCTATAAGTGTTGATGTGACATAAAAGTCCAAACAACCCACCCAACCGGTCTGAAATTAGTAGATCAGTTCATATACCTCGATAACAATATCTCATCTACTGAAAGCGATGAAAGCAAATGCATTGAGCAAGCTTGGACTGTTATGGACAGGTTATCGACTATAAGGATATCTGATCACCCTGATAAAATAAAATGGGAATTCTTCAAAACTATAGCTGTATCAGTGCTATGGTGTGACTGCACCACTTATACTCTGAAGAAACGCCTTGATAGAAGGTTAAATGGGAACTATACAAGGACGCTCTGTGTTATTCTAAACAAATTCTGAAAGCAACACCCTACAAAATGGCAGTTATGCGGCTACTTACCACCCATCTCATAAACCATCCAAGTAAGGCGAGCAAGACATCCTTGAAAAGCACGGACGGACTCATATGCGACTCCTACACATGGACACACCAGTGTTGGCCGACCAACAAAAACTTACATTCATCAGCTCTGTGAAGACACTGAGTGCCGTTCATAGGACCTATCAAGAGCAACGGCAGATAGGTACGGATAGTGAGAGAATCGGTTCTGTCGAAACACCTTGATGATGATGATGATGATGATATGTGTCTGTGCGTTAGAGAGAGAGAGAGAGAGAGAGAGAGAGAGAGTGTTGGTATTTGTATATATATATATATATATATATATATATATATAAAGAGAGAAGAGTTACTTTGATATCAAGTTAGATAAGCATTGACGGGGAGATAGATACTTCTTAGCCTTATCTCATAGTGTAGGGTCACTCACAAGCTTCTATCCGTTTCCAAATCTCCTGTACCCCCATAATCCACCCCTACCAACTGCATTACACCCCCCTCAATCCAGACTGAATTACAGGTGTGTTTTAAAGCTGTCACCCTTGAAACGCTTCAGAGTAAACTGATCCCCTCATTGTCATGTAATTGTTTAAAGCATTTAGGCAAAACGAAGCCATCCACTTGATCGGCCGCCCCGGCGACACTAATATCCTCACTTCTCCGGTCCTGTCGATTGCCTGACAAGTCTAACTAGCATATCAGGTTAATGCTCAGTTTGTCGCCATTTCGTGGCAGAGCATCGACCTGGTGGCGTCGAGTTGGTATTTACTGGATTGCCTTATCTTTGCTTGCAAACATCACCAATTGATACCGCCAAGTACTTTTTTTCTTTCTTTCTCTCTTTCTTTATTTTCCTGAGCATTAATTTATTCTTCCTTGCCCCCACCTATTTTCGTTTTTTCCTCCACATTTTCTTTCTTTCTTTCTTTCTTTCTTTCTTTCTTTCTTATTTTCCTGAGCATTCATTCATTCTTCCTTCCCGCTTCCTATGTTCGTTTTTTCTTCTCCTATTTTTCTTTCTTTCTTTCTTTCTTTCTTTCTTTCTTTCTTTCTTTCTTTCTTTCTTTCTTTCTTCTTTCTTTCTTTGTCATTTTCCTGAGCATTCATTCATTCTTCCTTCCACCCTCCTATTTTCGTTTTTTTCTTCTCCTTATTTTCTTTCTTTCTTTCTTTCTTTCTTTCTTTCTTTGTCATATTGGTGAGCATTGATTCATTCTCCCTTCTCCTCTCCCATTTTTTCTTTTTTTTTTCTCCTCATTTTCCTTCTTTCTTTCTTTCTTTCTTTCATTCAATACTGAAAATTTTGTATTTTCCTCCTCTTTTCTTTCTTTCTTTCTTTCTAGAAACGATTTCTTTATTCATTCACGCACCTTGAACACATGTAACATCATCTATGTTTATTGGCTGATTGATTGATTTTAACAGCATCTCAACCTGTATAGAGTTATATTATGCCTAGAGGTGAGGGGAATCACGTTTATTCTAGATTTCTATTTTCATTTTATATGTCGTTTCTTTTTTCCGCTAAGTTCAATCGAATACGAATAATCTTCAAACAGATGCATTTGACCGAGAAATGAGACGTTAACAGGTACTTCCAGTTTGGGACAGAGTAATGCTGAAAGTAATAACAATGAAGAAGTTCTCCTCACTCCCCAGGACTGAATCCTCACCCCCAAGATGCAGTTCAATATCTTACCCAGGGCACATCTACTACTTAGAGTGTTATCATTGCTCCAAACGATATATCATTATATCAGGTAATCAGGAATTTCCTGCTCCACCGGACCAGGCTGAAGAATACGACGATTCCTCTTCTGCAGAAAGGTAAGAGCAACGAGACACAGTCAACAGCATCTCGTAATGAAGCTCTAGTCCTGGAGCATAGATGAATGTTTAGTACTCCTTCATTGCCATTACTCCAAGGTCCACTATAGCCCGAATTGGTAGTACCTGTTAGGGTCCGATCTATTGGTCAAATGGAACTGTTAATTCATTTACTAAGTGGTGTTATTAGTCATCATCATCTTGTCGTGCCACTAGCACGGATATCTCTGACCCTCTCTCGGCACTTTTCCCTATCGTTCATCGCCTCTGGCAGGTCTTCAGGGTTGCATCCCGTATTCTCACATAGCTGCTGAATGTATGTTCGTGCTGGTTGTCCTGCTTTTGTCCGGCCATATGTGGGGGGCCATAGGAGTACATCACTTATGAGCTCGTCCCTGCTTCTCCAGCAGTGTCCTGCATGTCTGGTTCGTCTAACTTGTATAGTTTTCGTGATGGGAGGCTGGTGACCGTATAGTTGGTGTCATGGGATGTTGCCGCCAGGACTTGTTCAATATTGCTCTCAGCATTCTTTTGTAATTGCCGTCTAGCTTCTTCTCCAGCCGTTTTGTTAGCGGCCATGTAGTGCATCCATGTGCAAATAATTTATATTGCGTAGAAATGCTTCATAAATAGAATTGATAATGTTAAATGGCAATACTTGAAACCATTTAACTATATGCAAGCCAATGATTAATATTAAATGGAATTATTAGTATTAGATAGGAATAAGTGAAACCATTAATTGGGTGAAAACAAATGAGCTCGAAAAACTCATTTCAAAAATAAAGTTACTGGCACATTATTCGCTTACAACACACACACACACACACACACACACACACACATATATATATATATATATATATATATATATGAAAAAAACCTTTTTTTGTTCTTCTAAAGAAAGAAAAAGTAAATATTCTAAAATGAATGGGTCTACAAAGACATTTACATTTTTTTTAAAGTTATTTATCTAGTCCTTACACGGGTTTCCAAGTTCTTGCTTTCTTCAGAGATTTTTAATGATTTTTCCGGTGGGTGTTTGGTCTGAACAGGATTTGTCATTGAATAACTCACAAGGATTGATTGGCCATAAAACATAGTTTTCTTTTACTCACAGTTAGATGTAAAAACAGTTCTATTTCTACAAATTCAGTTTAGCATAAGTACTCAGTTTAAATGTCAGACAGTTTTATTTAACCAAAAAATAGGACCCTATCAGTTGCTACCACTCCGGCCCACAGTGGACCGGGGAGCATTCCTCAAGGCTCCAGCATTACTGGAGCCTCACCATCAGATTGTTAGTGTCATATCTTGGACACTCGTTAGGTGAGGGGTTCTTATTTTTCTGCAGAGATACAATCGGTGTATTCTGCAGCCCTCTTGCAGAAAAACTGCATTTCGTTATGAGACTCCAGTTTTGCAGTACTGAAGAAAGTGGATTACTCCTTTTTGGCTTTTACTCTCAGGCTCACTCCCAGGTTTCAATCTTATAGTCATCTTCAGGCGGCTAATCATGAGTGCATTGTTATATAAATTAAAATCTTATAAAATAAATTCACTTGCTGATCTCTTCATTTTTAAATATTTACACTTTTCTGTCTGGATCAACAAAAAAGAGAATTAGCAGTAATATACAAAATCTAACGTAAAGTTGGGTGGGTTTTGATCCCAGCTTTAAGCCTCCTACGTGTCTAGCCACACTGAAGAGTTGAGATACAACGAAACAGTCTGTCTGTGGATAACAATATACGTTCCCCACTCCGGGGGTTGAGCCCTCCGGTGAAGGAATTAACGGCTGCCACTCACGTAATGCAAAGTTCTTCAAATGAATTGAGCACTCTGGTATCCGGTAAGGCGAAATATAAACGAAAGCTATAACATAATGCCTTATTGTTCCCAAGCTGAAGTATGTCACCAGCTGACTGAGCAGTAAGATTCTAGGTCTAACGTAAAGTTGGACGGGTTTCGATTCCAGAGTCCTACGTGTCTAGCCACACTGAAGAGATGTGATACAAGGAAACAGTCTGTGAATGACACAATATATATATATATATATATATATATATATATATATATAATCAATTACTTTCACGGCACAAATATAATGAATAGACCTTGAATGGACCTGCTTTCTATTTTTTCCAGTCTCTCAGGTGTGCAACTTCAATGTGACCTTTGGTCATTGGGTCGAAGTCATCTTCTCCATTCGAAATGGTTATTATAAGGAAAAACTGGACCAAAGAAATCGATGCTATGTCTATTGGCCACGTCTTCAAGTGAGTCTTCGTATTTTCTGAGCTCTTATCGAAAAAGAGTAATGAACTTTTCTTTGATTTTTTGCGAGCCGTTGTATTTTGAAACCTGTGA
>OY757925.1:49303280-49448280 GCA_963585895.1 Sepioteuthis lessoniana
CAACTTCTTTCATTCTTTCTTTCGGTCAATTGAATGGTTTATATTCACAACAAACAATTTCTTCTTTCTATTCTTTCTTTTACTTTCTTCTTCGCTTTCGTTCGTTTGTTCGTCTTTACTTTCTTTGGTTCGTTTTTTTTTCTTTCGTCCTCTCTTTATTTTATTCGTTTTTGCTTTCTACCTTCCTTTTTTTCTTTTTTTTTTTTTTGTTCGTTCGTTCGTCTATTCCTTCTTTCCTTCCTTTTTTCTTTTCGTTTCTTTCATTCTCTCTTTCTTCGTTCTTTCTTTTCCTTCTTCTGTCTTTCTTTTGTTCGTTATTGGTTGATTGATTGATTGATTTCTTCTTTCCTGTCTTTCTTTAGTTCCTCTTTTTATTTCTTCTTTCATACTTTCTTCTTCACTTCTTTTCTTCCATTCTTTTCTTTTTTTTTTCTTTTTTCTTCTGTGATTTCGAGTTGGTTTTTTTTTTGCTTTGTTTTCGTCTATAAATTTCCTTCCTGTTTTTTCATTCCTCATTTTTCTTTCAACATTGGCAAATCTGAACGATGAGAGGTATGGCCATCAAAAATCAAGACAAAACTTTTTGGAAATATTTTATTGATAACCAATACAGAATACCTACCTATACTGCCATTCGTCATTTTCGAAAAATATTGATTTTATCGGATTAAAGAAAATGCCGACTGCACCCCTGAAATTGTGTAAGACCTCTCCAGTGAGTCTCCTGGGTATGGCACAAGACAATCTGATGGTGAGGCTCTATTCCTGGAGTACCTCTTCATTGTATTTCACCTTGGTCCATTCCGGAGTTGTAGTACTTGTCAAAGTTCAAATAGAACTTTGCCTAGTCGGCTGGGTATGTAGAATACACCGACTGCACCTCTGCAGAGTGGTAAGACCCCGCCCCAATATGTGCTTTGGATATGACACAAAACAATCTGATGGTGAGGCTCCAGTGATGCTGGGTCTTCGGAGAATGCAGAGCACCCCTTCATTGCCATTGCTCCCAGGTCCACTCTGTCCGGAATGGTAACACCTGATAGGGCCCTATCTATGGGTTAAGTAGAACTAATTGCATACTTATGCTAAACTGAATTGTTTCAATTAGAACTGTTTGACTAAACTGAATAGCTTGAAATAGAAATGTTTTTGACAAAAAAACAGTTCTTACATTTAAAGTGCGTGCTTATGCTAAACTGAATTGTTTAATATAAAACAGTTTTTGACATTGAAACTCTACTTACACTATAGTGAATTGTTTAATATAGAACTGTTTTAACTTTTCAACAGTGTGTAAACAAAATCTGTACTTATACTAAACTGAATTATCTGAATTAGAACTGTTTGACTAAACTGAATAGCTTGAACTAGAAATATTTTTCACAATTAAACTGTACTCATACTAAACAGAATTGCTTGAAATAGAACTGTCTATTTGTATAAAAATGGATTTGGCGTTAAACAACCTGTAAAGGTTGATATGCCATAAAATCCAAGCAACCAACCAATCAAATAGAACTATTCAATTATTTATTGAAATTGAAATTTTTTAACTGTGTAGGACAAATGACTAATATTAAATAGAATTATTGGTTCAGTTTGGTCTGGTTTGGTTAGGTTTCTTTGTTTAATGGCATATCTATCTTCGAGGATTATTTAATGCCAAAGTTCCTGGGAGAAGAACAGCAGTGATACTATTTAACCCATAGCTGGGAGGATAAAGGTACTGATGTGAAAATGAACGTAACAGGGAGACTGGAGTTCGAACTCACTTACTTTGAGACAGTAATCCATCAATTTGGTAAATACGCCCCAGAATTATTCATATAGAATTGCAATACTTAAAACCATATAACGGTGAGCAAACGAATGAACAATGTTGAATAGAATAATTAGCGTTAGATAACAATACACGAAAGTATTTAGTGTCTTCGGCATGACATTAAAACGATTCTGAAAACGAGGTTCCAGTCTCAGAGTTGAGAGAATGAGTATCCCTTCATTACCAATACTCTCAGGTCCACTCTGACTCGGAGTGGGAGAACCTGTCAGGGTCCCATTTATGTGACAAATATAATGTGTTCAGTTTTTGCTTAGGATCCTCATTATTATTGTTTATTTTGAACAATACAGCTGTTTTCAAGCTGTTCGTATTAGAAATACTTGATATATAGAATTACTAAAGTTAAATAGCAATAAGTTGGCGACCATAGTCGAGGGTGACCCGAAGGCTCCCTTTTCGATAGCTACTACACTAAGGTGTAGGAGAGGGCGCTTCTCCTTTCCCTGTACCTTATAATGCTGAGTGTTAAGCAAGGAGGCATCAAGTACTATTTTTCGAGTCTTTAGTATGACTCGACCGGGGATTAAACCTAATCTCCCGGGCTACTGGCGAACACTCTAACCACTAGGCCATACTTGTAACCATTTAGCTGTGAAATGTAAAGAAATGAATAATATTGAATAGAATTATTAATATTAGAAAACGATACTTAAGATCATTTAGAATTTTTGGTTCGACAATTATTGGAACCATTTCCCTTGTAAACAAATGCACTCTGTCTCGTTGGGAATAATGTAAGCAACAAACTATTCCCTTACGATATATATATATATATATATATATATATATATATATATATAAAGTAAATAATGACTGTGAATATCCAACGAAAGAGTGCACAATGCACGGCTATTTAATACAAAATATACCTGCAGAGCAAAATATATGTTTGTTTAAAAAACAAGAAATTTAGAAATAGCATTCCATTTCCATAGTAGCTCGTCAGATGGAATATATATATATATATATTTATGTGTGTGTGTGTTTCAGTGTGTATGTGTGTGTGTGTGTGTCAGTGTGTGTGTGACTACAGCATTTAGCATTAAATAAAACACAAAGGTTGATATGCCTTAAGCCACGACTTATCTCTCTATCTCTCGGTCTATCTGTCTATTTTCTTCTGTCTGTCTATTTATCTGTTCGTCTGTCTGTCTCAGTCTAATATTTATCTCACTGTTGGTCTGTCTGTCTGCCTATCTATCTATCTATCGCTTAATCCATATGCATTTTATCTCATCGTTCAATATCGACCCAATTGTCTTTGCTTTTCTCTCTGAATCTCTGCTTCATTCACATAATACTTTTCTTTCGATCGTTCGCCCATACTTTCTTATTTCCTTTACTTATTTTCGTTCCTTCTTTCTTTATATATCTTTGGGTCTCGGTTTTTCATATCCCTCTTTCTTTCTTCCTCTCTCTCTCTCTCTCTCTCCCTCTCTCTCTCTCTCTATTTCTCTCCCACTCTCTGTATATATATTTTTTTTCAGTCAATCTCAGGCTGTTAATATCTATCTATCTATCTATCTATCTATGTCATTCTTCTTCTTCTTCTTCTTCTTCTTCTTCTTCTTCTTCTTCTTCTTCTTCTTCTTCTTCTTCTTCTTCTTCTTCTTCTATCCCTCTAAGTTTGATTGCTTTTTATGAGCTCGCCATTCGCAAATGGAAAGTTTCATCAACTGTATACCCCGCCCCTGTTCTCTGTCTGTCTGTCTGTCTGTCTGTCTGTCTCTCTCTCTCTCTCTCTCTGATCCAATTAAACCGCACATCTCTTATTCCTAACAATGTGTCAAACAACTTCGATGCTCAGCCCCACCAACACTCTTTCACTTTGATATAGTGCAATTTAAGGTGTGTATGTCTGATGCAGGTGGGAGTGGAGAAATGCCCGCATTCCCATCAGTGCCTATCAAACTTGGATTCTTTTCTTATTTGCTTTTATTTTATCGGCTGCAAAGCTCATAAAATTGAAATAAATGAGTAAACAAATAAATAAATAAATATCTGTTCTAAGTTTACGTCGTCATTTTAAGACTTTATAAAAATTCTTTTTGAACCAATGAACTTAACGAGGAGACATTTTTGGGAAAAAAAAACACAGCAAAAAGAGAAAAAAAGATGGTGAAAATTGCACTTAGTTTACAGTATAAATAAAGAAAGAGTTTGTGATTAAACTTATATATCGTATATAATATACTTATATATCGTATATAATATTTAACCCCTGACAGGATGAAGGCGTTAAAAAGCAATAATAATAATAATAATGAGGAGGAGAAGATGACGCGAAAACATACCAACAACCGGATGCAAAAGAAACCGAACGATCTTAGACTAAAATATTGCAAACAAAGAAAAACACAACGGAAAAGCCGAATGGATAAATAATATGACTAAATTATTAGAAGGCCCAAAAGCGGAAATACACATAGATTTACTCAAAATGACACTAAAAAAAATCAAACTGGAAAACGCCAGGCCATGATGGAATACATGGTTTCTGGTTCAAGAAATTCACATCCATTCACGACAGACTAGCACTAGAAATGAACAGATGCTTACAAGGAACACAAGTACCTGAATGGATGACAAAAGGAAAGACCACACCGATCCAAAAGTACCCAAGCAAAGAAACCGCTCCAAACAACTACAAACCCATAACCTGCCAACAGATGATGTGGAAAATATTATCAACACAAGTAAGAGAAGAGATTTACTACTCACTAACAAGCTGCGGGTTGTTCCCTGAGAAGCAGAAAGGATGCTGCAAAGGATCCAGAGGCACAGCAGAGTTTCTTTACATAGATCAACACATTCTAAATGAGAGCAAGACCAGACGGAAAAATCCTGCTATGCCTTCGATTGACTACAAAACGACATATGATATGGTTCTGCAAAGCTGGATAAAAAACTGCCGCAAAATGTACAAAATATCACATGAAGTCATAAACTTTATCGAGAAAACCATGAAAACCTGGAGGGTGGAATTGACAGAAGGAGGAAGAAGCTTAGCAGAAGCAAAGATCCAAAGAGGTATATTTCAAGAAGATGCATTGTCACCGTTACTATTCCTAATTGCCATGATGCCACTTAACCCCATACTCAGAAAATGCACTGACGGACACAAACTTAGTAGATCGCATGAAAAGATCAATAATTTAATGTACATGGACGACATCAAACTATCTGCAAAAAAGGTAAAAGAACTGGAAACTCTAATACACACAGTAAGAATATACAGTCAGGACATAGGAATTGAATTTGGTATAGAAAAATGTGCCATGCTTGTAATGAAAAGTGGCAAAAAACATCTGACTGATGGGATGGAACTACCAAGACAAAATTAGAACACTCGGAGACAAGGAAACCTACAAATACTTGGGCATCATGGAGGCTGACACCATCAAACAAGTGGAGATGAAAGACAAAATTAAGAAAGAATATCTCAGAAGAACTAGATAGCTACTCGAGACAAAACTATGTTGCAGAAACCTTATAAAAGGAATAAATACCTGGGCTGTACTCCTCGTTAGATATTCAGCACCTTTTGTTAAGTGGACCAGAAAAGAACTTAAGCAAATGGACCAAAGCAGAAGGAAACTAATGACCATGCATAAGGCACTACATCCTAGAGACGACGTTAACAGACTATAAGTATCAAGAAAAGAGGGAGGAAGAGGACTTGCCAGCATTAAAGACAGTGTTGACGCATCGCTCAACGCCTCGAGGACTACATAGAAAAACACGAAGATGGACTGATTACTGTCATAAAAACCGATACTAACAACACGGTGACCAACAGAATGACAATAACTAGGAAACAAAATGGGAAGAAAAACAACTCTATGGGCGCTTTAAACGACTAATAAATGACATCTCGTACGAAAAAACCTGGACGTGGCTAAGAAAAGGAAACTTTATAAGAGAAACAGAATCTCTCCTAATACGAGCACAGGACAACTCCATAAGAACCAATCAAATCAAAGCGAGAATAGATAAGACGCAAAAAAAATAGCAAATGTAGGTTATATGGTGATAGAGACGAAATGATCAATCACATAATTAGCGAATGTAGCAAATTAGCACAGAAGGAGTATAAGGCTAGACATGACTGGGTGGGCAAGGTGATCCACTGGGATATGTGCAAGAAATTTTAATTTGACCATACGAACAAATGATATATGCACAACCCAGCAGCTGTCCTAGAAAATAACACACACAAACTCCTATGGTACTGACATGCAAACGAATCACCTAATCTCGGCCAGAAGACCAGACTTTATAGTAATCAATGAAAAAAGAGAACTTGCAAAATTATGGACTTTGCTGTCCTGGCTGACCACAGAATAAAACGGAAAGAACGTGAAAAGAAGGATAAGTACTTAGACCTTGCTAGGGAATTGAAAAATCTATGGAACATGAAGGTGACGATTATACCAATTTTAATTAGTGCATTAGGTACAGTAAACAAGGGATTATTAAAGAGACTGGAGGACTTGGAAGTCGAGGTCGAGTGGAGACCATCTAAACTACAGCATTGTTGAGATCGGCCAGAGTACTGAGAACAGTCCTAGAGACTTGAGGAGACTTGCTGTCATTCAATATCCAGTGAAAGAACTTCAGCTAACGCTGATGTGTAAAACTCTAAAGGAGTAAATAATAATAATTCCTTAACTCTTATGGGACTTTGAAATACACAAAAATCACCTAATCTCGGCGGCAAGAAGCCCAGACCTGATAATAACCGACAAAAAAAAAAAGAGATCTCCAAAATTGTGAACTTTGCTGTCACGGCTGACCACAGAATAAAACTGAAAGAAAATGAAAAGAAGGATAAATACCTGGACCTTGTTAGGGAATTTTTTTTTAAAATATGTAACGTGAAGGTGACAATTATACCAATTGTGATTGGTGCTTTTAGTACAGTCACCAAAGGATTATTAAAGGGACTTGAGGACTCGGAAGTTGGAGGACGAGTGGAGACCATAAGAACTACAGTATTATTGAGAACGGCCAGAATACTGAGCAGTGTCCTGGAGGATACTTGCTATCACTCAAACTCCAGTGAAAAACCATCAGCTAAAACTGAATTGAAAAACTCTCAAAGAGTAAATAATAATACAAACAAATGGTGCAAGCAGAACCCAGCAGCTGTCCAGGAGAATGAGACATAAGCTCCTTTGGGATTTCAACATTCAAACGGATCATCTAATCTCGGCGTCCAGACGACCAGACCTTATAATAATAAAAAAAAAAGAAAAAAAAAAAGAAAGAAAGAACTTGCAAAATTGTGGACTTTATTGCCCTGGCTAAAAATTGCAAGAAAGTGAAAAGAAGGATAATTACCTCGACCTTTCTAGGGAATTGAAAAACTGTGGAACATGAAAGTAATGGTTATACAAACTGTAATTAGTTCTCTTGGTACAGTCATCGAAGAATTATTAAAGGGACTGGGGGACGTGGAAATAAAAGGACGAGTGGAGACCATCTAAACTACTGCATTATTGAAATCAGCCAGAATACCGAGAAGATTCCTGGAGACTTGAGGAGACTTGTTGTCACTCAGACTCCAGTGAAATACCATCAGCTATCGTCGATGTAAAAAACTATCAAGCAGCAAAAATAATAATAATAATAATGGAACAAGAAGGTGACGGTGATTGGTAAAGGGACTGGAAGACTTGGAAATTGGAAGACGAAGAATAACATCAAAATACACCATTATTAAGGGAAATGTACTAGTTTTCTTTATGTTTCATTTGAACGGCACTAGACAAACGTTCCAGCCTCATCACCTTGACCATTGGAGATTCTTGATTAATCACTGAATATCACTTTCATCTAATTATCCACACATCTTGCTTGTTTCTCTTCAGTGTGAGTGTTAGTGCCGATTTCTTATCATTCTGTCGCAAACATAAAATCCTGTTTCGATCCTGACGCTTTTATGTCTTTCGTGGACTGCTAATATGCTTTCCTTTTTTAATCACCCTATTTCTTTTAGATATGCACCATAATTTACCCACAGCTAAGTGGGATCAGCCAACGCCTGTCGCCTTGACTCCACTGTGTATTGCTTTCTTGAAAGAGTTTTTACGATCTTTTCCATTGTTTCAATTGACAATTCTTTTGGCGGAGCCATTTTTTCTTTCAGTTAGCTATGCCCAACCGTTTATTGAGGTCTGGCGTTAACTAGGCTTGATTTAATTTGGTTTTATGGCGCATTAACCATTGGGTTATTAATGCCAATTCCATTCTAATACTTATAAAGAGTTCGATTTCAAACAATTCACTTTAGCATACAAAAATAGTTCTATTTCAAACGATTCAGTTTAGCATAAAGTACACAGTTTCAATGCAAAAAACAGTTCTATTTCAAACAATTCAATTTAGCATAAGTTCACTGTTTAGTTTTATTTGACCCATAGATTGGACACTATCAGGTGCTACTACTCCCGGCTAGAATGAAACTGGTAGGCTATCAAATTTGGAGGAGTATTAATAGGGAATGGCAGTATCAAGCTAAATGAAATGAATACTCGCTGTTTGACTTGGAGTTTTGTTTATAACAATATAATCCTATGTGTCATTTATTTGATATTTCTTCTGGAAATCAACTTCGGTGACAAAATATTAGCATTTTAATGAAAATCTGTATTATGAATATTTTCCAAACAGCCGAGTCATAACTGAAATTAATTACTTTAAATAGGTACATTAAAAGGCTTTTGTTTCAGAATAAATATCTATATGAGTACTCTTATGCATCTTGAAGGCTTTATGATATTACCATATATACAGAAAATATTTTGGTGATTTTTACAAAATCATTGACATTTTTCAGTGGTGTTACCTTAAAATCCGGTTATAAAAAGTATACTGAAATAGTTCTAACTTTTGTTATGGGGATATACCTCATGACGTCACTGCGTGGATCCCTCCCAGACGCTCTAAATAGTGACTGACTCGATAAACGAGGAAAGCGAGTCTAGTCAGTTACCGGCAACCGTTACTGTCTGTATTTCCATAGATATATACTCTTTGTGTTATTCATTTATGGCCCATCAAGACCATAACACCTTTCAGTTAAAAGAATCAGAATATTTCTGGAAATCAAAGTGGGTATTTTGTTTTAACTTAGCATATACTTTAGCTAAAAAGCCATTATTTATGCATATATATATATATATATATATATATATATAACTTACCATATACCTTATATATATATATATATTTAACTTAGTATATACCTTAGCTAAAAAGCCATTATTTATGCATATGTATATATATATATCGGACATTGATATAATGGTTAGAGTCTTCGCAAATAGCCTGGGAGACTGGGTTCAATCCCAGGTCGAGTCATATCAAAGACTCAAAAAATGGTACTTGATGCCTCCTTGATTAATATTCAGCATTATAAGGTATGGATCAAGGGTAAAGTAGAACAATCCAGGGAAAGGAGTAGCGCCCTCCCCTACAACTTGGTGTAGTAGCTATCGAAAAGGGAGCCTTCGGGTTGCCGTCTACTACGGTCGCTAACTTTACTTATATATATATGTGTATATATATATATATATATATATTTACGTAAGTATATATGTATTAAAATAGTGCTGGTTGTTACTAAATCACTTTATGGGTTTGTGGCAAACCAAGTGCAATATAATATGGAAAGTGCTCAATATCTAGGATAGAGCTATTATATAATAATAAATATATATACATTAGATTTATATATCTAATGCCATGGAAATTTGCCTGCGACCCCTGCGTTTCGTGAAGTTTTTTACAAAACTTACCAGAATTTCCAAAATAAATTTGGACGTACAAATTTTTTACCAATAATTTTTCGATAAAAATGTCGACCTCAAAACCCTGTAACTTTTCGATAAAAATCATAGGAACAAAATTTAGAAAATGTCTATGCTCCAAAATTAAAGATTAAGAATATGTAGCACAAACAATCTTCAAAAATACCCAATGTCTGACTTAATCTACTGTGTTTCAAAACCTGGACGATTTAGGAGAGATCCATGCCGTTCATGCACCATGTCAAAATCACAGTTTGAATAACCCTACTACTGAAACATTAGATTTAAGCATATTTCATATCTTTAAATAAAAGGTGACAAATGTCGATAAAGACGTCTGACACTTGTAATTGTTTGGTTTATTCCTTTTTTATGGCATATTAAATTTCGTGATTGTAACTAGATCTCGACAATTCTATCCTTTATAATTGAATCATCTTCGCGCTTTGATAGCAAGTCAAAAATGAAAAAAGAATATTCCAAATTATTAGTCACGTGACCAAGAATCATTTTGATTGGCTCTCTATGCTTAATTTAAGCGTCTATCTTCGTATTTGGAAAATTAACTTCGTTGGTAAGACTTGTAAGGTTGGTAAGACTTGTAATTTACTAACACTTGCTCTACAACGGAAGTGGGTAAAATGTGAGCTTCAAAATTTCAGACGTGGCTTTCAATCCTCACTCTTTCTCTGTCTCTGTCTCTGTCTCTGTCTCTCTCTTGCCCGCTCGCTGGGTGTAACTTTTTGTCAATGTAGAAATATAGATATGGACAGGAGATAGATAGATATTGACTTGAAAACCCATTTAACATGTCTCGTAATTTACCTGTGTGGCATAACAGGAAACGTACGTGTTAGCTAAAGTAAACAAGATTCATATGCCCCAGCGGATATGTCGCATAAGTTGTGTGGGTAGCATAGAAGGAAATGCACCTGTTGCTTTGCGTACACAAGACGCAGGTTGTTCCCCAGCTGAAATATCATGTAAATCGTGTGGGTGGCATGCTAGAAGGAAGCGGGTCCACTTGCAATGTGTAGGTAGGAGGTGTGACCACAAAGATTTGCATGGGCGTCCGGAAAATTATATAAACCGGGGAAGATTTCAACCCAGGAAGAACGAAGCGAAAGCAGTTTCACAGAAAAACCATAGCGTCACCCGAGTGTGTGTGTGTGCATCTCAGCCGTCTCTGATTCTCTCTCTCTCTCACACACACACACACACCCGACCGTACATTTTGGGTAAAAAAAGGAAAAAAAAAAGAAGCAGATTACATTTTTATACATCAGCGTTGTTGTCTTTCTCTGCTATACAACTGATAGATAGATATGGACACACTGAGATAGATATATTGATATGAACCAGGGATACATAGTGAGATAACTAGATAGATGGTTAGATATTTCAGAATGTTTGCACTCATTGGAGACAAATAACCAGCGCCTCAAGGCCTTTTCATTTATCACAAATTAACATTTTACACTAAAAATTGAGCAAATGGCCCTTGATAGATAGATAGATAGATAGATAGTCACTCATTGGACACGAATAACATGCGCTTCAATGCCCATTTATCCATCATAAATGAATTTCTTACAATTAAAGAAACGCAGTTTCTTCCAGGCAGCGGTTGTGTCGATACTGCTGTATGGATGCACCACTTGGACGCTAACTAAACGGCTGGAGAAGAAGCTAGACGGCAATTACACAAGAATGTTGAGAGCAATATTGAACAAGTCCTGGCGGCAATATCCCACAAGGCACCAACTATACGGCCGCCTGCCTCCCATCACGAAAACTATCCAACTTAGACGAACCAGACATGCAGGATACTGCTGGAGAAGCAGAGACGAGCTCATAAGTGATGTACTCCTATGGACCCCCACATATGGCCGAGCAAAAGCAGGACGACCAGCTCGAACATACATACAGCAGCTATGTGAGGATACGGGATGTAGCCCTGAAGACCTGCCGGAGGCGATTAACGATTGGGAAATGTGGCGAGAGAGGGCCAGGGACATCCGTGCTAGCGGCATGACATGATGATGATGATGATGACATGGCACTCGATAGATATATCGATAGATAGAAGTCTTTATGATAATGTCCTAATCCCAAACTCTTAACTCAAATCCACAATCGCCATTTGCGAACCATTGAGAACATGCAACAGGTGATGACAAACTAACTGAAGGCAGTGTCAGTTGAAGGAGTGGTTACAATGTTTTTGTCGGCATGTGGTTTCCTAAGGGAAAGTGATTTTTAAAAAAATTGATTTACAGTTAAGATCATAATAAAGGTTTTCGCACAAACAGTCCCTTTTTCTTTATAGATAAACGTCGTCTATTGATTGTCGAGGCAGATAGACGATGGATATTACCAAACTTTTCGGCAATTTTTCTAAGGAGAAAGAATGAACTGTTAGAACGGATTCATTAAGTTTACTTAATCCAACAGATTAATCAAGATTACTTAATCCAACATTAAGAATGCAGGACGGACAGTCGTAAAATAAGGAGACTATTTAAGTGTGAAGGGAAAAATAACATTGATTGATTGATTGATTGACAGATCCAAACAAGTCAACCTGTCAAGAGTCATTTTATGCCAAGAGGTTAGGGAAACACGTTCATTATTCGTTCATATTTACATTTTTGTGTTTTTTTTGGGTTTTTTTTGCACATGATCCAATCAAATATGAATAATTTTAAAGTAAATTTATAGATTTGACCCTGACAGGTTCTATCACGTCGGGTTAAGGAGGACCTGGGAGTAATCGTCCAATAGGAGTACACCACACTCCTCAGATCTCCAAAACTGTAGTCTCATCATCAGATGCATTTTAATGTCGTAATGAGGACACCCTATTTTTTGGAGGTAAGGCTTCTACCCCCACCCCCCACCCTCGGCAGGGATACAATCAGCACGATCTAAGAACCGCCGATAGTCTGAGAACTAAATGAAATAGACGGTGTTCAAAAGACTTTGGAAGTTTAGCACTTTTCGGATAGACATTACGAACTGAGGAAAAATCAACAAAATTGATAAATATAATCCGACCTGATCGACGTTTGTCGGTGAGAATTGTTGGTAATGAATTACTATAAATTAGCTTACTTTTAATCAAGGTTGCTAACCTGAAAAATGAAAAAAAAAAAGATCAGTCTTGTTACCTTCCAGACGCGCTCTCTATTGAGCGAGTTTTTGACAAAAAGAATAACGGTTTAATTCCATTGTCTCCTCATGGCATTGTTTTCGCTTCTTTGTTTAATGAAATATCAAACTTCGTAGGCTATTTAATACCGAAGCTATCCTTGGAGAAGAACAGCTGTGATATTATTTAACCCACAGCTGGGGGGACAAGGGGGTTCACACATTTCCCATCAGTATTAATTCAAAAGTGAAAATAATTGTGCGACCTGAGATCGAACTCGCGTACTCAGAGTACACAGTCAAGCACTTTAAACATAACACCATGGGCGCTTCCCTTGCAGTGATTGGACTATTACCTGAATAAAATTCAAATAACAACTCCGTGGTCGTCATTTGGTAACTTAAAAATATGCAGCAGTATATCAATTTATCTTAACGTCATGTCAACCCGTCTTGGGTTATAATATACCAAGAGGTTAAAGAATCACATTTATTCTACGTTCATATTTACATTCCTATGTAGCTGTTTTGTTAGATGATTTTTTGCCCAGTTATGATATCAAATATTCCTATCTAATATAAAAAATTTCCACACAGGGGTATGATTTCAAGTATTCTTATCTAATACTAATGATTATATCATACTAATATAGTAATCAGTGAACACTCACAGCATCAGACCATCACAGACACTTTCACTGGTAGTAATGGTAGTTCCCAGATCTCCAGAACTGGAACCTCATCATCAGAGGCCGCTTAGAACATCACTTTTTATATGGGGAGACTCTTACCTCTCAGCAGAAGATAGAGTCGAAGTATTCTAAGCTCCACAGTGATGAAGCAACTTAAGACAGAGTCAGTTGAAGACTTCCAACATTGTTTCCCGCAATTTTGAAGGAGAGAAAGTTGATTTATGATTAATACGTTTTTCTTACACAATCCATTTTTTTTTTTTACTTGATAAATCATTCTTTTATGTAGGGCTCAGAATAAGCTAACAGCATCATCTGCAGAGGAGTAAGATATCCAGTCGTCCAAAAAAAGTTGGGTATGAGGCTATATACTATATCATATAATACGGGAGATTTGTGTACCGCTTCCTCGTCAATTCTGACCCGAAGTGGTACACCCCAGTTGGGTGAGGCTGTTAAATACACAGACTGTATCTCTGCAGGGGGTAAGACTCCACCCAACGAGTGTCCTGAAGAGGACATTTAACAATCTGATGGTACTATTTACCAACCCCTCCGCTCGGGCAGGATATGACACAAGGTCAATTTTTAAGCGGAGTTTAACAGGTTTGAATTCAGAGTTTTCCTTCTCCTAGACTAGTTGCCTAACCATGGCTGAAGAACCTAGTCTGTCCTACTATTTACCCATAGCTGGAGGGAGAATTATTGGATTCATACCTTTCCCAAGGGTATTAGTGCTATGTGAAATGCAATCAGTCTCGTCCAGGATTTGAACTCGTATCGCCGTGTTCATTTCCTACGGCAATAACGACTACACCACGGGCACCTCCTAAGACCAGACTGAGCTCATTTTACCATATTTTCTCTTAATTTCAAAAAATTCGGTTTAGCATAAGTAGTTTTTTTTTTTACACACAGTGAAATGTAAAAACAGTTCTATTTTAAATAACCCAGTATAGCATTTATACACGGTTTAGTTCTATTTGACCCATAGATAGGATCCTATCAGATGCTACTACTCCAGGCCTGAGTGGACCTGGGAGCGAAGACAATTCAAAGGTCCCCCGCATTCTCCAAAGCTTCAGCATTACTGGGGCCTCACCATTAGATTGTTTAGTGTCAAAAACTGAACACTCTTTGGGGGAGTCTTACACCTCTGCAGAGAAACAGTCAGTGTATTCTGCAGTCGCAGCCAACTGGGCTATGGGAAAGTTATGACCCTGTTCTACCCCTAGCTATGGATTAGTACCACTACTCTTCTTGTGGAAGGATGAATTGGGCATTAAATAACATAAGAAGATTGATATGCCATTAAACAAAGAAACCAAACCAATCCTGGATACATTCGGCGTATTCTGAGTTTCTTTGACAACGCTACTGCCTGAAAGAGTTAACCTCCATATAAGGAACGTATAAGGTAAGCATAGCATTTGGCTGGTATTATAGTATACATCTTTAACCTTTTAAAAATTGCCTACTTTTTGGGAGGATGTCGTGTGTGACGAACCTGTCGTGATGCGATAAGCGAGAGTAATGGCAAAGCCAGTGTACATTAAAATGGTGATCCTCACACCGATCAAACCATGTGAATCTTTTTGGTGATGGTCTGGGGGCGGTCTGCTTGGGTTCTAAAAAGGAATTTCAGTCACAGGTATTCGAAGCTTAAAAAAAAAAAACACATGATACGTCAGAGAAATTGAAAAAAAAATACACTTAAAAAGCCCCAATTTTTTTTTTTACCTTGTTAGTGTCGCTAGAATTGAAAAGGACTTGTTTCGGAAGAGAAGAAAAAGAGATTTTAGAAATTTTGGCGGCGTTGTTAGGTGGGGATTTAATAAACATTGCTCTTGATATTATTCTTTCTTTCTTCTTTCCTTTTTTCTCCCTTCTTGTTTTCCTTTTTTACATTTCCTTCATTCATCATTTCCCTTCGACTTCATTTTTTCTCTCTTTTTTCTTTTTCGCTTTCAATTTTCTTGTCATTATTCTTTACCCTTACTTTTTTCCTCCCTCTCTCTCTCTCTCTCTCTCTCTGTCCAATCTCACCACTTTTTCCTTTCTCTTCTCTTTCCCTTATCCACTTCGCTCTATTTTCTTTCGTATTGCCTTTATTTTTTTTTTTCGATTTTCATACTTTCTTTCTTTTCCTTTCTCTCTCTTTCCTCTGTTATTTCTCTCCTCTCTCTCTCTCTCTGTCTCTCTCTCTCTCTTTTCTTTTACATCATTTTAAATTTTCTCATTCAGTCTTTCCTTCGTTTTCTTCTCTATTTCCGCTTTTCTTTCTCTTTTTTCTTTCTCTTTTTTTTATTTCGCTTTCCTTTTTCTCTTTCATTCTTTTTTCCTTTCTTTCCTCTTTCTTTCTTTACCACAATTCATTATTTTTCCTATTTTTACTCCTTTTCGCTTCTTTTCTTTCCTCTTTCCTTTATTTTAGATCTGGTTTCTTTTTCCCATTCCACTGACCACTTCTTGAATCTTTACTCACTCCTTCTTTCTTAATCCCAACTTAAAATTTTATTTCTTCTTCTTCTTCTTCTTCTTCTTCATCTTCTTCTTCTTCTTCTTCTTCTTCTTCTTCTTCGTTTCTCTTCTTCTTCTTTTCTCCTCTTATATGTCCCCTTCTTCTTCTCTCTTCTTCTTCTTCATCTTCTTCTTCTAGCATTTATCTTTACTTTCTCTTTTTCCATCTCTTTCTCTCTTTAACTTTTTTATCTCTTTCCCTTTTTCTTTCATCTCTCTCTCTCTCTCTCTCTCTCTCTCTCTCTCTCTCTCTCTCTCTCTCCTCTATTTTACTCTTTCTCTTGTTTTCATATGGCCGTTCTCTCACCTTCTTTTTCTTTTATCTTCTCCTCTTACCTCTTTGCGTTTTCTTATTTTCCTTCTCTCTTTTCTTCAACCTTTCTTTACTTTGTCGATAACTTTTTTCTTCCGCTTTCTCATTCATGTGTTCGTTTTCCTTATATCATTCTTCTGTCCTTTATCATTTCTTTTTCTTTATTATTATCTATGCTTTTAAAACTTTTTGTTTTCTTCTTTTCTTCTTGTTTCTCCTTCTCCTCTCTTTCTCTCTCCCCCCTCTCTCTCTCTATGAATATCTTTTCATTGTGTGTAACATTCTCTCCGACCTCTTCTTCTTCGCTTCTAAATATTTTTCATGTGTTCATTCCTTACTACTCTTTCATTCATTTACTTTATTTGTTTCCTCCATTCACTTCATTCTTCTTTTTCATCATTATTCACTTCTTCTTCTTCTTATTATTATTATTATTATTATTATTATTATTTTTATTATTAGTTGTAGTAGTAGCAGTAGTATTAGAAGAAGAAGAAGAAGAAGAAGAAGAAGAAGAAGAAGAAGAAGAAGAAGAAGAAGAAGAAGAAGAAGAACCATTGTTCCTGTCATTGTCTCCTTCTATCTCTCAATCCATTCTTTATTTTCCTTTTCCGGCTCAGATTTCTCTTCTTTTCTCTTTTCCAAACCTCTTCTTCTTCTTCTTCTTCTTCTTCTTCTTCTTCTTCTTCTTCTTCTTCTTCTTCTTCTTCTTCTTCTTCTTCTTCACATCAATGTGCTTTTTACTGACCAGTCTTCTTCTTCATCTCCCTCTTTTACTACACACTCGTCCCTCGATCCTGTTTCTCACTCCCTTTCTTCTCTCGCTTCCTATGTACTCCCAGACCCCTCGCTCTCCACTTCAGTTCTTTTTGGAATTCATATTCAACCTTCAAAAACATTCTTCAAATTATTCCTCAGGGTGGTCTGAAGGGGAGCATCTACCCTCACACACGCACCCAAGACGCATCTCAATTCACTCAGACATCAGATAAGTGAGGTAACTATGATAGCATATTGGCGCATAAACGCTTCCACATCAACAAACGTCCAGGTATGTGTATATATATATATATATATATGTGTGTGTGTGTGTGTATGAATGTATATATATATATATATATATATATATATACAAACGTACGCAAAGGCATTCACTAATTATTCGCACTTTTGACTTAATATTACAAATACAGGATAAAATGAAAGTAACTTCTTGAATGCAGAGTGTTTACCAATGACCCGGTAGAGACGGGTTCAATCCCAAGTCGTGTCATACCAAAGATTCTTAAAATAGTACTTGATACCTCCTTGCTTAACACTCAGCAATATAACGTACGTATCAAGGGTAAAGTGTAGCAATCCAGGAAAAAAAGTAGAACCCTACTCTAAACCTCGGTGTAGAAGCTATTGAAAAGGGAGCCTTCTGGTCGCCTTTGAGTACGGTTGCTAACTTTACATATATATATATATATATATATATATATATATATATATATATATATGTTCAAAATCATATTGATATGTTTCAACAGAAGATTTTAAGATTATCAGAATGCAAATTTACATTGACTTTGTTCAAATAATATAACCTATTAATATTTTTGTCAACATGACATTTTATATATATATATATATATATATATATATATATATATATATATATATATATTCTATAAATCTTTGAGTTAATGTGTGAAGCTGTTTTATACAAATGTTTTGATTTTAACAGGATTAATTCCCGTGCTTCTATCTATCGATAAATCTATCTGTCTATCTCTTCATCTCTCTCTCTCTCTCTCCTTTTATATATATATATATATATATATATATATATATATATATATATTCGGGGGTGCATGTGTGTGTATGTCTTTGAAAAAATGAAAATAGATAAGACAGTATAAAAAACGTGAAAACACATCCATCGTAACGTTTCAGTATGATGATGTTTTTTTTTCTTTCAAAATAAAGATACCCCTGTTGACTGTGGCCGTAGAATACACCGACTGCAACTCTGCATATGTGTAAGACCCCACCTCGCAATGAGTGTCCCAGTTATGACATTAAACCTTCTAATAACGAGGCTCCACTCAGTGAAACGCTAGGAGAATATAGAGTACCCCTTCATTGTCATCGCTCCCAATTCCACTTTAATAGGTTTCGATCCATTGATCAAATAGAATTGTTTGATATCTAAACTGTATGCAGACTTATGTTAAACCAAATTATTAGAAATTGTTTGGCCATTTAACTGAGATTAAATAAATGACAGTTTAATTGAATTATAAGTAAGTAAAATTGACGGCCTTAGTCGAGAGTGACCCGAAGGCTCACTTTTCAATAACTACTACACCAAGGTGTAAGGGAGGGCACTACTCCTTTCCCTGGACTGCTCCACTTTACCCTTGATCCTTAACTTATAATGCTGAGTGTTAAGCAAGGCGGCTTAAAGTACGATCTCCCGGGCCATTGCCGAACATATGCAAAGTAATAATTAAAACATGGAAATCTGACCTGACCGATAAAATAAAACGCAGTTTCTTCCAGGCAGCGGTCGTACCGATACTGCAGTATGGATGCACTACTTGGACGCTGACTAAACGGCTGGAGAAGAAGCTGGACGGCAATTACATAAGAATGTTGCGAGCAATATTGAACAAGTCCTGGCGGCAACACCCCACAAAACAGCAACTATACGGCCGCTTGCCTCCCATCACGAAAACTATCCAACTTAGACGAACCAGATATGCAGGACACTGCTGGAGAAGCAGGGACAAACTCATAAGTGATGTACTCCTATGGACCCCCACTTATGGCCGGATAAAAGCAGGACGACTAGCTCGAACATACATGCAGCATCTATGTAAAGATGTAGCCCTGAAGACCTGCCGGAGGCGATGAAAGATAGAGAGAAGTGGCGAGAGAGGGTCAAGGATATCCGTACTAGTGGCACGACATGATGATGATGATGAACTGTATGCCTAAATTGAATTATTGATAATACATTTGAAACTATTTCATTGTGTGCAATTGAATGAATAGTGTTGAATAGAATAATTAGTGTTAGATGGCAGTACTTGCAAGCACTTCACTGTTTACATGCAAATGATTAATATCGTATAGAAACAATTATCCCAATTAGGTTGGTTGGTTGGTTTTTATGGCATATCAACCTTTGTAGGTTAATTATCGCCAAACCCATTTTTATGCACATAGTCAGTTCTATTTAAAACAATTCAGTTTAGCAGGAGTACACAGTTTCTTGTTAAAAACATTTCTATTTCAAGCTACTCAGTTTAGTCAAACATTTCTAATTCAGCTAATTCAGTTTAGTATAAGTACAGATTTTGTTTACGCACACTTAAATATCAAAACACTTCTATATTATACAATTCAGTTTAGCGTAAGTACAGTTTCAATGTAAAAAACAGTACCATTTCAAACAATTCAGTTTAGCATAAGCTCGCAGTTTAAATGTAATTATAGTTTAATTGTCAAAAACACTTCTATTTCAAGCTATTCAGTTTAGTCAAACAATTCTAATTCAAACAAGTCAGTTTAGCATAAGTATGCAGTTAATTCTTTTTAACCCATAGAGAGGGTCCTACCTGGTGCTACCATTCCGGGCCAGAGTGGACCTGAGAGTAATGGCAATAAAGAGGTGCTCCTCATTCCCCAAAGCCCCAGCATCACTGGAACCTCACCATCCGGACACTCGTTGGTGGTGGTGTATCACAATTAGATCATAATGACTGAAACCATTTAAATATATAGAAACAATGTCGGTGATTGTATGCAAACGAGTTAATTCTATCGCATTTAAAAATGAAATTACCCGCAAAGTGTGTACAAAGAAATGACTGATGTTTAATAATGAATCTTATACATTAAAACTTGTAACCATTCAACTCTGAGCAAAAGAAAAATGAGCTCAGGCTCGTTCAAAAATGTTATCAAAAAAAGTGTGTTTATAAATAATGTATTTTTAATGTATATGTATTAACAGGATTAGGCATTAAATAAGCTACAAGGGTTGATATGCCATAAAATCCAACTAAAGAAGCCAATCGAAACAAAGAAAAAATGTTCAAAGTAAGTTAGTTCGAACTCCAGTCGCACGAACGTTCATTTTTGGGACTAATACCTTTGGGAAAGGCATGAGCTCTCTTATCCCCCAAGCAATGGTTTAAATACTATCACTGCTGTTTTTCTCAAACTTTGGCTTTGGCATTAAATTACCAACGAAGGTTGATAGGTCATTAAACAAAAAAAAAACAAAAAAAAAAAAAAAGATTGACACATTATCATATATAAAAAATACATCCTCTGAATATTGTGTTTTTCATTTTAGGTATACACTCTCGGATAAAAATATAAGACCACCCTCAAAAATGAAGAAAAATATATTATTTACAATTTTTAAATTATGAAAATCAGGTATATGAAAGATACAGCATAAAGACAGCTAAATAAAAAAATATGAAGAAATTCAATTCTTTTTTTTTATATGTATATTAGCATTTATGCTTAATTTTAAAATTTTGTTTTGACCTAAATTTAAGACCAATGAGCAGAACTATAGAATATTAAGGCAAATTTTTTATTTAATATTTTGTAAATACGCCGTTAGCTTTGATAACCTCAAAAATTCGGCTAAGCATATTATCAACAAGTTGAATCAAAGGTATTTTTCCCATGCGTTTAAGATTGCATTTTTGAGTTCAAAAATTGCTGAGTACTGTTGACCTCCTTCATATTTTTGTTCAGGGGTATATATATATATATATATATATATATATATATGTGTGCGTGTCTGTCTGTCTGTCTGTGTTTGTGTGTGTCTGTGTATGAACCTGATTAACCTATTCTCAAATAAAATTCGATTAATTAAGCATTCCTGCATTAACAGACATACATTTTCAGTTGACGCTTACAGTCGTAGGAAATAAATCAGTGTCTCAAGTTCAAATCCTGGACGAAGCTGTTCCACTAGCGCTCATGAACTGGGGAAAAATATTAATCCGTCTGTTTAGTTATAAGTAAACAGATGAGTAGACTGGGTTCTATGGCCTTGTTTAGGCTACTAGTCTAGGAGAAGATAAAATTCTGAATTCAAACTATCTTTACTCTACTTAAAAAATGGCTGCGTTCCACATCCTGTCCTTGCCAATGGTGGATAAACACATATACATACATACACACACTCACACACACATACACACACACACACACCCACTCACACACACACACACACTTTCATAAATAAATAAATAATAAAAGAGTCCTAAATTTTCATACGAAATTACGCAAGAAGACTTACCAGTCGGCTGGGGCTGTAGAATACACGGACTGCTTCTCTGCATAGGAGTAAGACTCCCACCAATGAGTGTCCTGGATATGGTACTAAACAATCTGATGATGACGTTCCAGTAATGCTGGAGCTTTGGGGAATGCAGAGTAACCGTTCATTGCCATCACTCCCTGGTCCACTTTGGCCCGGAGTCGTGCCACCTGATAGGGTCCTATCTATGGGTCAAACAGAACTAGACTGTGTACTTATGCTAAACTGAATTACTTGAAATAAAACTGTTTCGACTATTAAACTACCTACTTATGCTAAACTGAATTGTTTGAAATGGAACTGTTTTGACATGTAAACTGCGTATTTATGCTAAATTGAATTGTTTGAAATAAAACTGCTTTTGACATTGAAACTGTACTTACGCTAAAGTGAATTGTTCAAAATAAAACTGTTTTGACATCTAGCTGCGTGTAAACAAAAATTATACTTATACTAAATTGTGTGAATTAGAACTGTTTGACTAAACTGAATAGCTTGAAATGAAAATGTTTTTGAGAATTAAACTGTGTACTTATGCTAAACTGAACTGTTTGAAAGAGAACTGTCTATTTGTATAAGAATGGATCTGGCATTAAATAACCAACAAAGGTTGATATCCCATAAAATCAAACCAAACCAAACCAAACCAAACCAAACCTAACCAAACCATAAACAAGAAAACGGTAAAAGGTATCGACTGAAAATTATTAACAGCTCCTTTTTTTAATATTCATGATAATTCATGTTGTGCGTTCAATAGATTAATGGTGAATGTAATAAATGTTGAGTGATGGTAGTTTTAAGGCATTTCAACCCCCATTGAACTATTTTATGCCGAAGCCTGTTTAACACTTATAGTCTCCAATTAGATATGGCTGAAAAATATATCTTCGCAATCATTTTAAACAACATTATGAATAATGCATTACCTGAAGCAGATCTATTTCACTATTTGATTGATTTGGTTAGATTTAGTTTCTTTCTTTAATGGCATATCAACTTTCGTAGGTTATTTAAAATGAAACCATTCTTGTAAAAAAACTGTATTGGTACTATTTAACCTACGACAGTGGAATAAGTTACACCTTTCCCAAGGGTGTTTGTCCGAAAGTGAATGCCATAGCCACGATTGGAGTTCGAACTCGCTTACAACGATATCACAATCCAGTAGGTTAGCCACTACGCAACAGGAAACCCTTGGATATTAACAGATACGACAAATTTAGCTCAGAATGAACCAGAGAGTAATAGACACGATGGGGTAACGCCATACTTCTCTGAGCAACAGAACACTTGCCTTACTAAAACAGCATCGTCCAGGATTTGAACTCGGATCGCCAAATTCCTTCGTCGGTAGCCATCGTGTTATGAGATACACACACATGTATATGTGTGATTAACATAGTGACTTGAATTGGTAGGAATTGTTTGTTTGTTTGTGTTTTATGGGATATAAACTTTTGTAGGTCTTTTAACGCCAGATCCATTTTTATACAAAGAAACAGTTCTATTTCAAACCATTCAGTTTAGCATAATTACACAGTTTAATTGTTAAAAACTTTTCTATTTCAAGCTAATTCAAAGAGCTCAGTTTAGTATTAGAAAAGTTTTTGTTTACATACAGTTAAATGTTGAAATAGTTCTATTTCAAACAATTCAGTTTAGCGTAAATACAGTTTCAATGTCAAAAACAGTTCTATTTCTAACAAAGTTGTTTAGCATAAGTACACAGTTAAGTTCTATTTTACCCACACATAGAACCCTATCAGGTGTTAACACTCTGGGCCAGAATGGATTTGGGAGTGATGGCGATGAAAGGGTACTCCACATTCCCCAAAGCTCCAGCATTACTGGAACGTCACCATCAGATTGTTCAGTGTCATATCTAGGACACTCGTTGGGGTGGATTGGTTCTAACCTTCTGCAGAGAAGCAGTCTGTGTATTCTACAGCCCCAGCCGACTGAGCAAGGAATTGATTGTGACGTCTGTCCAATTTAGAGTGGACCAGAGAGTAATCGTTAGGAAGAAGTGACGTCATACTCCTTGGAACGTCAGATGTGGCACTTGACTATTGGATGCAGTTTAGGGTCATACCAAAGATAACGAGCATCATTTCCCTCTTCTCTCATAATAATTACACAAGTTATTGCCCAAAATTTCCGGAAATTTGAATGGCTTAAACATTATGCCCATTTTTAATAGTTCTAGCATTTCCCCATTCTCGCCAGATATTTCTCCTACTCTCTGAATCACTCAATCAGAAAAAATACTATAATTTCGAGAAATTTTTTTTGAAGAGGCTATTGTGCTCTTTACTTTCCTCGTATTTTTGGTTGAATTTTGTTTAGTATGGTCGACTGACTGATTGATTTATGGGTTGGTTGGTTGGTTTGACCGGCATATCACTTCTTCTAGGCTTATTTTATGCCTAGTGTTTAGGGAATCGCATTAATATATACAGTTTTGTGTTGTTTCTTTTTTTTTTTTTTTTTTTTTTTGGTTTTTGCACATGGTTCTGTCGAATACGACTAATTTTTAAACAAATCCATTTGAGCCAACTATTTTAGGTCTGAAAAAACCTGGGTATAATGTCAATGAATAGGAACTCCAGAATACTCAGATCACCAAAATTAGAGCCTCACGATCAATTGCTTTTGGTTGAAGTGGTCTTACCCTTCGGCAGGGTATGCAGTCAGTGTATTTTAAACCTTGCTGACAGAGATCGGAATTTTAATGAATCCCAGCAGATGGGATTACAATTCAGCCGGTGTGGTATCAGTGGCACGGATCTGGTCGGGTGTGTCATGTCTCTGGACATACCTCGAGCCCCGGGGTGGGGGGGGGCGTTCTACCAGCCTCTTATCCTCTTCGGAGGGGCTAGGTTTATTACCTGGTGCCTAAGGCGCCCCCTTTTTGGGTAATGCCAATGGGGTCCGAGGCATTTCTGGAATGCCGGCCTGTCTGGGCAACGGCCCTGCGCCCGGACCCACTTTAAAAAAGGCTTTGTGCTACACTCGTCCGGTTGGGCCGACGGCCGACAAATACTGACGATAATAACTCTTCTCAAAACTAGGAACTTTCTTTCATTCCTGATAATAGTAGCTTCAAACGGCCATTATTTTTTAGCTCTTCCACGCTTTTTAGTAACATGAATTTTGCTCTGAAAATGGTTATTCACGTAAGACGATAGGAAAATGGACTCAAACTTTAAGCGGTAAAAAAATCGTTGAACGGAGAAAATAAAGCGTCCTTTTTACTTTTTTATGTACATTTTGGAAAGGTTCCAAAATAATTGTGAAACATAGGAAGAGGAATTGAAATGAAAGTGGTTTATCATGAAATCAAGCAAATAAGAAAAAAGATTACGTTTATCGAAAAAATAAAATTCAGGGAAGCTATTTTGAAAAAAAAAAAAAACAAAGAAAAAAATGAAGATGGCAGTCGAAAATGATAATCTGTACATCTTTTCTAAGAATTTTAGACGCTGTCTTGCAACTGTTAATTGCCCATCTCTTAGGACTAGGCGGAAAAAAACTTGCTTTTTCTCATTTGCAACCCAATATATATATATATATATATATATATATATATATATATATGTATATATATATATATATATATTAGGTTGTAAATGAGAAACCCAATAAATATATATATATATTATATGTGTGTGTGTGTGTGTGTGAATTACTGCTTTGCGCATCTTAGTGCATTTTGTTCATTAATGTGTGTGGAAGGAATGAATAATTTGAAGCCTGATTTACTTGGTGCAATCCAAAGCAAAACGAAAAATTTTTTTTTTCATATTTTAAGGAGAAAAGTAATAAACTACATCGGGTATCTGTTCTCAAAGTGACATTGAGTATCTTGAAATGCCGGTAAATGATGGTAGACATTAGTTAAAGGATGATTTTACGAAATTTTCAAGCTAATTTAATTGAGCGATGCAACAAATATTTGCTTGAGAAATAAACATTTTATTATTGCTCTCTCTCTCTCTATATATATATATATATATATATGTGTTGACGACCGTAGTCGAGGGCGATCCGAAGAATCTCTTTTCACAAACTACAACACCGAAGTATTGGGGAGAGTACCACTCCTTTCCCTGGATTGCTCCACTTAACCCTTAAAACATACCTTATATTTCTTAGAGTTAAGCAAGGAGATATCAAGGACCGTTTTTTGAGTCTTTTGTATGACTGGACCTGGGACTGCCCGGTCTCCCGGACCACTGCCGACAAAACCGTCAAATTTTTAAAAAAATATTTGAGCCTATTCAAACATAGTACTTCAGACTTGAAGAGAGGTTTGTGATAAAATTTTTAGTGGCTTAGAAATGCAAACCAAGTGAAAACTATTGAGGAATGAGTGATTTATCCGAAGAAGTAGGTTTTAGTTAAGAAATTTAAAAAATGTGTTCAAATGGGTTTGGCACTACTGTTATATTTTGACCTTCGACCCGGCCCAAAAATACTATTGCAAGGTAATACACCGGAAGGAAGTGACACATTCCAACGGCCAGTAATCGAAAGAGATCGCGTGGGCGGATTAAGGCTTATGATATGGGACAAGGTGAAAGTCCCATTGTGCCATTACGGTCATGCACCGGAAGAGAGTAACCTCTGAACTGCATGACAGTTATTTCCGCTTGATGACGATTAAACATCCGATTCAAAGATCCAGTAGGCGATCGTGTGGGCGTTGAGTTATTATTTAACTCAGTTGAGTTTGGGTCCCAAAGCAGTTGCCAGCAGACTCCCAGAGAGTTAGAGACGAGATGTGGTAGGGAAGGCCACACCCGACCGAGGGGGACCTCGAAAACCCCCGATGCAGTTGCCAGCAGACTTCCAGACAGTAGAGACCAGATGTGGTAGGGAAAGCCACACCCGACCGAGGGGGCACTCGGAAAACCCCCGATGCAGTTGCCAGCAGACTCCCAGAGGGTTAGAGACGAGATGTGGTAGGGAAGGCCACACCAGACCGAGGGGGCCCTCGGAAAGCCCCGAGTGAGTAGACCCCAACATCAGGAGAACAATAAAGACACAACGTGACGGTCAAAACAGTGGGGTCAAAATATGAAGTTTATGTTCAGTCTCCAACACCCTCTCACATGCTAACCTTTCGAACCCTTACAAATAAAGTGAGAGGTAACTATGTTGTTAAAGAAGTCTTCTTGTGTCTTCCTTCCTGCATCTTAATTGTCACTGCGTCGTAATTATTGTGTCGTTATGATACGGCAACTGAGTATATAACACTACGAGAATGAATCAAAACGATTATCCATGGAGTAGAAACTTACTGAATCACCGGTAAAGGAAAGTTCCGAGTGCAGCAGTCAGTTAAGAAAATAGTGGTGACCCCTTTCATCTCTTCCGGGAGATGAAAGGGGTCAGTTTTATTGATTTCCTTGAAAAAAAATGCAACAGTAAACAGTTTCCTGTTGCTAACTCCTTAGACAACATTCACCTTATACACACACACACACACACACACCCACACATATATATATATATATATATATATACTTGAGTAATGAACGACTTCGGTTTATAATTTTTAGCCACAGAAAGTTGGTTGGTTGGTTTTACTGCGTATCTACCCTTTTTGGGTCATAACATTTCAGACAATTCAGTTGACTATAAGTATAGTTTTTGTTTACAAACAGTTAAATGTCAAAACAGTTCTATTTCAAACAATTCAGTTTAGCTTATGTACAGTTTCAATGTCAAAAACAGTTCCAACAATTCAGTTTAGTATATTAGTACACAGTTTAGTTCTTTTTACAATCAGTTATATTTAAAGCAATTCAATTTAACATAAGTACACAGTTTAATTTTTTTCCCCTTAGATAGGACCCTTTCATGTATTAACATACTGGGCCAGAGTGGATCTGGGAGCGATTGCAGTAAAGGAGTACTTCGAATTCCCCAAAGCTCCAGCATTACTGGAGCCTCACCATGTACCATAGCCAGATTCGGATATGTGAAATGTACATAGAAAATTTCATAACATATATACATAGAATATAGGAATCCCGAAACACGAAAAAACACGTAACGACTTCTTAGTTCAGGTACGAAACCTTTTATTACCTTTGAGTTAAAGGTTTCGACATAAGGAAGAGAGATGCACAATCTTTCTATGATGACTTTTCCATCTGCCCCACCAACACGTGTGGCACCCGCCACAAGGCCACTGGCCTGGCTTCGGCGAGCAAGCGAAAGCCAACCGTCTTCTCCCGAGGCAGAACTCAACTGACTTTTTCAAAATCCCCCAAATCCTCCGCGCGTTTCCGGTGCGTGACGTCTCCAGCACCAGCCCCGTTTTTCTATCTGGGCTATTGTGACATCTCTGAGGGACACGTCCGCTCCGCCCGCGCGCGTGAACACCTGCGTTAATGTTGCACATAAGTAACCCATGCACTGAGCCGAAAGGTTCTCAGCCAACTAAACCCAAAGGCAAAAAACGAAATCCCCTCGGCCATTATATTACAACCATCAGATTATTTAGTGTCATATCAGGACACTCGTTGAGGAAATCATACCCCTTTGCAGACAAGCAGTCGGTGTATTCTACAACCTCAGCCGACTGGGCAAGCCACAGAAACGTATTTTTATCATATATTACGTGTAATGAACAATTCCTTACTTTAGGCTATGCTAACCCGCAAAAGTATTTATGCAGTTAAATTTCAGTCTAATTTTCCGTTGAAATATTTTTGTACGTTGCCTTGCTAATGATTAAACAAAGAGATTTACTCAAGATATTGAAGTTTTTACGTAATTTTGTTTACTATTTATAATATCCTCACACGTATACACAGGCGTTATAAACAATAAAGAATGCCGAGTAGAAACTTTATCATCTTGACTAATAACCTTTGTTTATGTATAAGCTATGCGGGGACACACTTTGGATCGAAGTAGCGACAAGGTTAGGCCAAGAAGCAAAGTATGATGCAACGTCTCAAAACATGTGTAATGAACGACCCTTTGCTTTTTAAGGTGAAAAAGTTGTCATAAAAGTCGTTCCTTACACGAGTATATATATATATATATATTTATATATGAAAAAAAATATGCATCTGAATCTGACCGTATGAAGAAAGCTGAAACACAGAATAATCCAAATTAGAAGAATTTATTTTTTAATGTAAAGCCAACGTTAAACGTTTCGGTTTTAATAACCTTCATCCTGTTATCTTGACAAGCATCGATCGCTGTATGGACAATTCTCATCATATCAAAGTCCTTGGTTTCTTTATTTAATGGCATATCAAACTTTGTAAACAAAATCCTGATGAAGGTTATTAAAACCGAAATATTTAACGTTGGCTTTACATCACAATCATCATCATCATCATCATGTTGTACCATCAGCACGGATCTCCCTGACCCTCTCCTGCAACCCTTCTCTATCGTCCATCGCTCCTGGTAGGTCTTTAAGTCTACGTCCTGTATCGGCACAGAGCTGGTCGTCCTGCCTTTGCTCGTCCATGTGAAGGGGTCAACCGGAGTATGTCACGTATGAGTTCGTCCCTACTTCTCCAGCAGTGTCTCGAATGTCTGGTTCGTCTAACTTTGATAGCTTTCGTGATGGGTAGTAAGTGGCCGTACAGCTGCTACTTTGTCGGGTGCTGCCTCCATGACTTGTTCAATATTGCTGGCAGCATTCTTGTGTAGCTGCCGTCAAGCTTTTTTCTCCATACGTTTAGTTAGCGTCCATGTAGTGTATCCATATAGCAGTATCGATACGACTGCTGCTTGTAAAAAACTGCCTTTCATTTTATCACTCAGGTCTGACTTCCATATGACCGAGAGCCTATCGAAAGCTATCCATACCTTTGCTAGTCACGTGTTGATGTCTGTCTCGGTTGATGAGTCATTCTAGGTAGGTGAACTTGTCTACTCGATTCAGAGAACTACCGTTTAATGTGGAGATGTCGCCTGTTTGATTAAAGCACGTGTATTCCGTCTTGTGTGCGTTGACATGGAAGCCTATGCCAGAAGCTGCTCATTCCAGACTATGTAGCAGGGCTTCGGCTGGGGTGGGTGTATCTGCCCGAAGCGCTACATCATCGTCGTAGTCCGCATCCGTAATTGTTGCGTGGGGTATCTTCTGCTTTTTTCCTTTGTCAGCGTGAAACCGTTGTCTTTTATTTTATCAATAGACGTCTAAGCACGTAGTCTAGACAGACGATAAAGGATAAAGAGACATGGGGCTAATGTGTCTCCTTGCAGCACGCCTGCTACAATGTCGAAGTAGTCTGTGTCTCCATCTGAGGAGCTGACTTTTACTTTTGTGTTTCTATATAGCATCATTATGGCTGCGAATATTTCTCTGGATAGGCCGCAGGCAAGTAGTATTTGTTCAATCTTTCCTCTGTGTATGGAGTCAAAGGCCTTGGCGAAGTCGACAAATAATATTGATGCCTCTTGGTTTTTTGCATGTACACCTTCAAGAATTCGACGGATAGTCAAAATTTGTGACGTCGTGGATCTATTTCTCCGAAAGCCATTTTGGTTCTTCCTAAATATCCCCTCAATTTTTGGTTCTATGCGGTTGCATAGTAGAGCATTGTGTATCTTGGCCGCTATAGATGTAAGGGTTATACCTCGGTAGTTTTGGGCTATTCTGAGGTCAACCTTCTGAGGGAAGGGGAGGATGCATCCCTTTGTCCATCTGTCTATTGTGCTTTGGTTACATACGGCATTACAGTGTCGGAGCAGTATGTCATCGAATTCCCTAGTCTTCCATACTTCTGGGGGTATTTCATCAAACCCTGCTGCTTTTCTATTTTTAATTTTTCTTAGTACCGTGTCAAGTTCTTATGTAAACTGTCCTTGTTTGTTGTCCCATTGTTTACAAATAATTCGCGTGATTGGTTCATGTGTAACTTTTGGA
This sequence comes from Sepioteuthis lessoniana, assembly GCA_963585895.1. Classification (NCBI taxonomy): domain Eukaryota; kingdom Metazoa; phylum Mollusca; class Cephalopoda; order Myopsida; family Loliginidae; genus Sepioteuthis; species Sepioteuthis lessoniana. Next base: position 49,333,865 of record OY757925.1, read on the forward strand.
GGGTTTCCGAGTAAATTCTTGAAATGTTGTTTCTATAGTTGTATTCGTTCTTCTTAGCTGGTAACTTTCAGTTTAGCTTTCGATGTGCTCTTCCTTCTGCTCACTTCGTTTACAGTTTGCAAGGCTATCTTAGATTGTCCATCTTCAACCGAGTCTCTAATCTTATTGGTCTGATTTTGTATGTGTTCTGTTTGTTCTTTTAGGTATATCTTAGCTAATTCAATTCATCCTTTTTAAGTTTCAGGGCATTGGTATTGGGTGAGTTCTTCCTATTGCGTTTGGAAGCAGTTTTCACGTCTGCACGCTTTTTTTAAAACCACTAATGTCTCTCATGAGAGTCTAGGTTTAGCTCTTTGTTTAGTTGGTATGCATTCTGTTGCTGCTTCTGAGTGGGCATTAACGAAATTCTCATTTTCGTCATTCGGAGTATGTGTTTCTGTGTTGAATATTGACCTTCGATCCGGCCAAACATGCTATTCCAAAGTGATACACCGGAAGGAAGTGACACATTCCGATGGCAGTTATGGGAAGAAATCGCGTTGGCGGGCTTAGCTGACAATATGGGACAAGGTAAAATCCTGCGGTACAGTCATAGACTGATGCACCGGAAGAGAGTGACTTGTGAACTGCATGACAGTTATTTCCGCTTGATGACGATCAAACTTGCCATTCCAAAGATTGAGTGGGCGATTGAACTATTATATAACTCGGTGAAGACAGGAAGTCAGTTAGTTGGAGACAAGTTTGGTAGGGAAAGCCATTACCCAGCAGAAGGGGCCCTCGGGATCACTGATTGAGTTTGGAGACCAGACCAGTTGGTGAGAAGATGCTGGAATGAGAACATGTCCCAGAGAGGCTGGGCCCCCAGGCCCCCGGTTGAGCAGCTCTGGAGAACAAGAAAGACACAACGCTGATGGCCATAAGAGTGGGAGTCAATATGTTTCAGTTCTGTTCGGTCTCCAACTCCCTCTCACGGTAAAACCTTGAGTAACCCTTTTCGAACCCTTTCAATAAAGTGAGAGGTACATATTTTTCTAAAAGACTGTGTTGCGTGTCGTCGTTTATTGTGCGTGGATATGATTATGCATACAACATCTGTCTTCTCCTGTTGTGCATCAAATTTGTTTCTTAGTGTTAACGCATATTTATCTCTAATATCCTTGTTATTAAGCAGAAACCAGTCATAGTGTACAGTGGTTGCTGTTCGGGCCGTATTCCTTCGTAGGCTCAGTCGTATCTTTGCTGTGACAATTCGGTCATCAGAAGACACACCCTCGAAAGAGTAATACGCTTGGAAATTCAATGCACTATAATTCCATTTCTTTTTTCTACTTTCTTCATATATACATATATGTGCACGTGAGGGGTTGTGTATGGACACCTCCACTTGTGTAATGCTTAGCAAGCTTGACTAGCAAACCTGCAAGAGTGAGTTCGAGTCTCATTGGATGCCCCATTTATTTGGCCTTGTGCCATATCTAGGCGAAAATCTTAGTAAATTACAATACATGTGTGGGGGGGTTACGCAAATCTGAATATGATGGGTTTATACGTTTATATACAGATATGTAAATGAGGAGGGAATATAAGATTACGAAATTCAAACTATTCAAGGTATGTGCTTATTTGAAAATAAATATTATGCTAGATCAAACGTTTCGGCTTTTTTAAAATTAAAGCATCCTCAAGGCAATGTTAATTTGTGATGTTGGATCTTCTAGATTATATTCAAATTTTAAATGAAACGATAAAAACTAGAAAATTATCCGCAATCTATTACCGTTAGTAGTGGTCATATATATATATATATATATATATATATATATTCAACCCTTCGCAAGAGTTAGGAAATTAGCACATTTTACCTTGTTTTCGTTTTTTTACCCGTATCTAAACTAATAACAAAAATACGCAAAACATTTTGAATTTGTGAATATTCAGGCTTCATAAAATATACCTTTAACAAAGTTGATTACGTTATTTAAATCAATAGTATTTTTCCAAGTCTTTCAAAAGAAAATTGTGCGGAATAACCCAATATTTTGGGGAAAAAATCATGGAATTAATTGAGCAAAAAATTAATCTTTAATTGTTTGTCTTCGAGCTTTTATGAAAACCTTCTTTCTTTCAGTCATCGATTTCACAAATTTAAAGCAATATTCTTAAACTAAATGATTCCAACTTTCCTGAATGATAGTTCATAAATCTTCTTAGGTAAATGGAGCCTTCTCATGTACTCTTTTTTAAAAATCTCCACCATATCATTGATCATAAATGTTTTTCGTTAAAAGCTTGAATCCTCTTTGCTCTGTGACAAGACCATTTTCATCCAGGAAAATTCCTTCATCATAACCAAACCAATTTTCGATCGATGGAATGAGAAAGATGTTCAGGATTTAGATGACCAATAGTGTATTGATTTCTGAGATAATGATTGCCATCTCCTTTTGTCTTTTAAATGATTTGCAATCACATATCACAAATGATTTGGGAAATTCTTTTATTTTCTTCAGGTAGTCATCTTTATGTAATTTTCAAAGCGCTTTGCTTTGATGTGGCACTAGGCCGAATGAATGGGGCGCCCAATGAGACTCGAACTCACTCGTGTAGGTCTGCTTGTCTAGCTTGCTAACCGTTACACCACCAGAGGTGCCCAAGGTAGTCATCTTTATACGTTTCATTTAAATGGTACCTGAAAACTGTTCCAGCAAAATTATTTTGACCATTTTATGTTCTTGAATTATCACTGAATATCCCTTTCATCCAATTGTCCACACGACATGATTGTTTCACTTCAGCCCACAATAACCTTATTTTATTCTGCTATATTTTAGTGCTGGTTTCATGTCGGTTTTTTCTAAGTTAATTCCACTTCAGCCAGCCGATTTCTTTCATTCGTGTCACAAATATTGACTTCTTTTTCGACCCATTTGTTTAGCATTTGTTTTCTTGAACTTTTTCTATTTTCAAAGCATACTGCTTTTAGCTTTGCATACTGACGTATATATATATATATATGAAATGAAAATGATTTATGTCCAGCAACGTGGAAAGCAACAGAGTCCAAGCTAATAAGAAAGAGGGATATATATATATATATATATATATATATATATATATATATATATATATATATAATATATCATTCTGCGTGTGTGTATGTGTGTGTACCAAACATATGTATCCAAACAGATATACATAATTCACGAATCCAATTGGTGGGGTTTCGTTTCGTTTCGTTTTAAGACATAACAACGGTATGTTATTTTATGCCAAATGTATTTTCATACATATATATATCAAATAAATTTCTAAACACATTTTGTAGATTTGTTAACATACAGTTAAATGTAAAAACGGTTCTATTTCTAAGAATTCCCTTTAGCAGAATTATACAGTTTAAATGTCTAACAATTTTATTCGATCCATGGCCAGAGTGGACCAGGGAGCGATGGCAATGAAAGCGTACTCCACATTTGCCAAAGCCCCTGCATTATTGAAACTCACCATCAGATTGTTGAGTGTTATATACAGGACATTCGTTTGGGAGAAATCTTACCCCTCTACAAAGATGCTGACGGTGTATTCTGCAGCCCCAGTCGACTGGGCCAGCATTTGTAGGGATTAGAATATACCGTTTGTATCTCTAACAGAAGGTTAACAGCCTTCTAAAACGATATGTTCTGTGTATGATAGTAAACTGCATCTGATGGTGAGGCTCCTGTCCTGGGGCTCTGGTGAGTGTCGAGTACCTTTCCATTGCTAGGTTCACTCTGAACCAGAGTAGTAGTATCTGTTTAGGTCCCATCTTTGGGTCAAATAGATTTGTTCAATCATTTGCAAAGGATTATTATTATTATTAGTTACTTGAAAACATACAGCTGTATACAAATTATTTGTATTAGATAGGAATACTTGATATCGCATAACTGCTCTAAAAACCTCTTAAGAAACAACTACACAAAGATATAAATAAGAACATAGAATGAACATGAATCTCTAACTTCTAGACATAAAATAAGCTTTTACTGTTTGATATGCCGTTAAAATGAATGAATCAACAATTTTCACACCATCTTATTCGCTTTTCTTCTATTTCGTTTCTTTCTTTTAATGGCATATCAACCTTCATGGATTATACAAAGCCATCTTAGTAGAAGTAGATTAGCTGTATTATTTAAGGGGATAAGGGAGTTCACCTTTTTTCCAAGGGTATTTATCCGAAAGTGAACATAATAGCGCGACTGGAGTTCGAACACGTGTTCTACGACGTCACAGTCCAGCAGGTTTCCCTCTATGCCATGGTGACTACATTTCATCACTGTCATCGCCAAAACGAATCTTCTTAAACCACAAAATACGTACGAGGCAGCAATACACAAATAATACACGAATCCAACGGTAAGAATAAATTACACTTGGTTGATAAGACTTAGAATATGTTGACCGAACCTCCTGCAATGAGGTAAGACTCCACCGCACAAAAGAAGGGGTGTCCCTGTGTATTATAATTTGGGGTGGTAATTAATTTATTTGTAGTTGAAGTGCAGCGAATATATGTCGGCTATTTCAGCGATAACGTGTTCATGGAAAGTTTTTAGTAATTACGTGAGCAGTAATTAAGAGAAATATTAAAAGAAAATATTAAAAGAATTCGCGATCGGAATCAGTCAGAGTCTGGTTGGTCAGAGGGCAGCAGACAGTCGGTGAATTTGCATGAGGCAGTTTCGGACGGCCCTTTGGGAGTAGGGCCTGTTCGAGGGGAGAAAAGCAAAGTCGATGTTTTGATCGTTCGTCTCCCAAGAATAAGACTCTTAGCGTTTCTAATGAACACAAATTACTCTTTCACTTTATTTCTCTCGTTCGTACGACCATGTTGAAATAAATTTTCGTATCTAAAGAAACAGTGGAGGTTCTTTGGAATATTACACGCATTGATATTGAAGTTGATGCTGTGACTGCGAGGTAATGTTACACATCCTATAACACTAACCTTGATCAAATAATGAGGCTGCAGTTTTAGATATCTCGGAAGTATGGAGTACCAGTGAGGGTCCAATCGTCTCTTAAAAAACAACTGTAAAATAATTAGGGTGATAATTCTATTGATTATTTTACTGATAATTGATGATATTAATTATTTTATTATGTAGGTAAAATTGTATGTTAGCTAAAATCTTTGAGCGGAAATGTATGTCAAATTGGAAAGGTCAAACGCGTGCACAGAGGGAGCTAAGTTTTAACATCTGATATCAAAATAACGTTGGTGAAGACAGAAAGGTCAACTATACATGGATTCATCTCGTGTCTTAAGTTTGATTGAGGTAAAATAAAAACGTTATGAAAGTTAGGGACACGTTTGATGATCATGTTGATATGACACGATGACTTTGTGAGATGACATCACACCAATGATGTACTTAATTTTTTAATATATAAAGATTAGAGAATTTAAAAATTAGGCGGTAGAGAAGTTGAGTGGACAGTTGAGTTGAGAGTCGAGTGAAGTGCAGTCGAGGTGGTTACGGAGCCCTTCGGGGCAGTGACATAGGATGGTGGGTAGCCACGGAACCAAGGCCACAATAAATACCGTGACAAGCATAGCATCACTCAACTTAACAAAAATATGAACATGAACGTACAATAAACGTGATTCCCTAGCCTATCGGCGTAAAATAACCTACGACGGGTTTACATGCCGTTTAAAAAATTAAGATGAAATAAGAAACTGTGAATATTGAAACTATTAATTCTAAAATCTAAAATACCCACTCTTATCATCTCTTTCGAACATCACCATAAAGTTCTGGTTGAGTTTGACAATTAAAATTCCTTTTAAAATGGAATCAAAATCTTCTTCACACATCTTTCATTCGTAAACAACCATTCAATTAATCCTAGTGATCGGAGTGATACCCTTAAGAAAGGTATGAATACCCTTACGAAAGGTATGATAGTCCTTATCCCAAATCCAGGTGGAGCTTACATCGTATCACTGCTTTTTTTTTTAGCAAGGATGGTTTTTGTATAAAATAAGTGTTGCATATTGACCCTTGACTGAGCTGTCAATCGGTGATTTCTCCGCACAGGACGCACCTGTGTAAATAAGTGAAAGCAGGCATGTGGTTGAGTGGAAATGTGTGGGCGTTGTGAAATGAAATATGCTGGTGCCTACATGAGATACGGTCAGTCGTGCTGCGGTCAGTTGAGTCTAGCAGTCGGCAAAAAGAGAATCACGGACGGCGTGGGGCCATGTGGCTCAGAGGCAGCCTCCGGTTGGGTACGTCTAGTAAAGGGGGAAAAGACGTACGGTCTGAATCTGAGTGTGACACGCCGTGGTTAAGAAGAGGTTATGGGTCAGTATGGCTGTCTCTCTTCGTCTCCCTCCGTCTCTTTTTGTCTCCGTCTGTCTCTCTCACACTAATGAAGATCGACGCCTTTCAAGCGAAATGTAATATAATGGCGGAGGGGTTTCGTTTTATATATCTTGCCTTTGGGTTTAGTTAGGCTGAGAACCTTTCGGCTCAGTGCATGAGCGCAGGTGTTCACGCGCGTGCGGAGCGGACGTGTCATTCAGAGATATCACAACTGAAACCCCAGATGAAAAACGAGGCTAGGGAGTGCGAATGACGTCACGCACCGGAAGCAGGCGCGGAGGATTTTGGGGATTTGAGAAAAGTCAGTGAGTTGAGATTTTGCCTCGGAAGAAGACGGTTGATTTTCGGAGCTCGCCGAGGCCTTGCTGCGGGTGCCGCTCGTGATGGTGGTGGTGGTGGGGTAACAGATGGAAAAGTCAGCATAGAAAGATTGTGCCTCTCTCCTTATGTCGAAAAACCTTAAAGGTAATAAAAAGTTTCGTACCTGAACTAAGAAGTCGTAAGTGTGTTTTGTGTTTCGGGATTCCTGTTATATATATATATATATATATATATATGTGTGTGTGTGTGTGTGTGTGTGTGTGTGTGTGTGTGTGTGTGTGCGTTATAGACATTATGAACGTTTTGCGTACCGATATGAATATGTCTATTTCACGTATTCATATCTGGCTATGTAACAGAAATAAAGACGTATGTTTTTGGAAAAAGAGTGTTATTTCTTATGGCTGCATAACAGAAGGTTGATTTGACATGAGGCAAAGAAACCAAACCAATCCTAGTGATGATGAATCGTGTTGGAATAATGTGTTTATAGCATTCTTACCACTGATCAGTTCATTTCATTTCTAACCTCTAAGCCAAAGAAAGACGGCTCTCTATGGATTGAAAAGTATCGTTTACTTTTCAAGAAGTCTCGGTGAGATCTGGTAAATTCTTCCCAGCCTTTTAAAATATTTATCAAAGAATCATCTCTGAAGAATATTTGTCTAACTTTCACACAAGTTGACTGATTCAAACATACAAAATGTGCATAATTAAGAGGGCAGAGTTGTCGTATTCAATTAGTTGACATCCGGTGTACCGACAAGTTGAATAATCCTGTTCGTTTCTCAATTCAGAGGCAGGCACGCATACACACTCACACACATGCACACATACACACACGCGTACACACACATATACACACACACACACACCTGCGCACACATACATACTTACAAACGTACACACATACACATACACAAACACATACAAATTCATAAACACACACGAACACACACACAAACACACACACACATATACAAATACGCACACACACATACATACATATGAGGGTCATTAAATGAATATATTGAATTTTTTAAAACTATAATAAATATTTGATTTTTTGAGAATATTTCTATGAATAAAAATTCAGCATAGTTTAGAATTAGTGAATAGCAAAATTTATATTAATCTCGGAAAAAAAGTTTCTTTTGAGGCAATTAAAAATGGTGACAAATCAAACAGGTTTGGTTTATTTGTTTGAGTTTATGGCATACCAGCCGTTGTAGGTTATTTAATGCCAAATCCATTTTTATACAAATTAACCGTTTCATTTCTGTTGTGATGCTGACAAAAGAAAGACACGGGGAACACAAAAAGGGTTGATAGAAAAAAATATATATTCAAGTAACAGATGCAAGATACAAGTGAATATGGTTTAACAGTAGTTAGTCGATAGGAAGCTGAGAGTCCAGTTGTTAAATACCCATAATATACGGATATGTGAAATAGACATAATGTTCATAAAATGTTCATAAACATATATAGGAATCCGGAAACACGAAATTGGTTCAGGTACGAAACTTTTATTCACCTTTTTGAGTGCAAAGGTTTTTAGACATGTGGAGAGAGAGAGAGAGAGAGAGAGAGAGAGAGAGAGAGAGAGAGAATCTTTCTATGCTGACTGTTTTTCCATCGTCAGCTCTCAATCCAACCAACGCGCGGTGCACGTAGCGCACCAAGTCGTCTGGCCTCGCCCAGCTCTGAAAGTCAACCTTCTTCTTCCGAGGCAGGAACTCAACTAACTGCTTTTTCTCAAATCTCAGCCCACGCTTCCGATGCATGACGTCACCCAAATACCCTGGTCCCAATTCCTATCTGGGATCTTCATTTTGACATCTCTGAATGACACATCCTCTCCGCGCGTGCATGAATACCTGCGTTAATGTTGCACCTAACTAACCCATGCGCTAAGCGAATGGTTATCAGCCTAACTAAACCGAAATCCCTCGGCAATTATATTACACAGTGGGGTAGTGACCCTCCGTCCACTACACAAATGGTATCACACGTGATTATGTTGCGCTGATTGGTGAACTCCCTCTAACACTCTCGTTGACGTGCATTTATGGAGGAGGGCGAGTCCATTATGTATGGAGAATAACAATTTCAAACAATTTAGCTTAGTATAAATGTACTTTATATTTACTCACAGTTAAATGCCAAAACAGTTCTATTTCAAGCAATTCAGTTTACCATTGGTACGCTGTTTAAATGCCAAAACAATCCTATTTCAAGCAATTCAATTTAGCATTAAGTACGCAGTTTATTTCTATTTGACCCTTGATAGAACCCTTTCTGGTGCTATTGCTCCAGGCCAGAGTGAACCTGGGAGCAATGGCACTGAAGGGGTACACCGCATTCCCCAAAGCTCCAGCATTACGAGAACCTCACTATCAGATTGTTTAGTGTCAAATTCTTAACACTCATTGGGTAGGGGGTCCTAATCCTCTGCAGAGAAGCAGTCAGTGTATTCTACAGCCCCAGCTGACAGGGCAAAAATCAAATAGATTGCTCTAGGTGTGAACAGATCACGTCAATTTTTGGTGACCGAAAATTACAAACTATGTGAAATTTACAGAAGAATGTGTGATGTATATGGAAAGACATTTTTTAGTCAGAAAAATTTTAACAAATGGAATAAACATGTGTTTGTCACAAGCAGCTTGAGACAAAAGTACAGGCAGGAAATGCATTAACTTTCCGGTAAAGAAAAAGTTCCCGGTGCAGCGGTCAGAAAAAAAGGTGATACGGGCAATTTTGTGGACATCAAAGGATCCATCTCTATTAATTTCTTTGAAAAAGATTCAAATGTATAAATGATGCAAAAAGATCAAAAAAAGATCAAAAAGATGTTACAGTAAACAGCACTTCCTGCTACTGTTTCCGTGACGTAATAGCTAACGTGCTAGACTGCGGTCTCAAAGTAAACGGGTTCGAGTTCCAGTCACGCTCGTACGTTCACTTTTGGACTAATACCCTTAGGAAAGTTATGAACCCAATTATCCCCACAACTGTGGTTTTAAATAGTACCACTACTGTTCTTCTAAAGGGATATCTTTGGTATTAAATAACTCACGAGAGCTGATATGCCATTAAATAAAGAAACCAAACGGAACGGTGCTCCCTATTACCATCTTCTTCAGCAATATTTCACCTTATTAATAGAATGACCCTAATACATACATACACTCATACATATATACATACATACATACATAGGTGCATACGTAAGTATTTAAATGCAAAGATATATACACGCATACATACATAAAGGCATATAGAAATACATATACGCATACCTACACACACATACACATATGCATACCTACAATGACACATGTACACACAAATATGCCGAGTCGGCTGGGGTTGAAGCGAACACAATTTGCGTCTCTGTACACCGTTTGATTGTCAAAATTATTTCTATTTCAAGCTATTCGGTTTAGTCAAACAGTTCTAATTCAAAGAGTTCAATTTTTGTTTACACACAGTTAAATGTCAAAACAACTCTATTTCAAACAAATCCGTTTACCGTAAGTACAGTTTCAATGTCAAAAACAGTTCTATTTCAAACAATTCAGTTTAGCATAATTCCGCAGTTTAAATGTTGAAGCGGTTCTATTTCGAGCAATTCAGTTTAGCATAAATACGCAGTTTAGTTCTATCTGACCCATAGATAGGACCATATCAGGTGCTACCACTCCAGGTCAGAGTGGACCTTGGAGTGGTGGGAATAAAGGAGTACCCCGCATTCTCCAAAGCTCCAGCATTACTCGAACCTCACCATGAGATTGTTTAGTATCATATATCAGGACACTCCTTGGGACGGGGGGTGTCCCGTGGTGTAATGTTGAAAGCGATGGTCTGCGAAATCGTAGTACGCGAGTTCGAACTCCAGTCGCGCTATTACATTCACGTGCGGACAAATACCCTTGGGAAAGGTATGAACCTCCTTATCCTCCCAGCTATGGGCTAAATAGCACCACCACTGTTCTTTTAGGAGAATGGCTTTGGCGTTAAATAACCCACGAAGGTTGATATGCCATTAAACAAAAGACACCAAACCAAACTCCTTGGGACGGTCTTACCTCTCTGAAGAGAAGCAGTCGGTGTATTCTACAGCCCCAGTCGACTGGACAAGGTTCGATGTGTAGGTCAAACTGTTTGCTCATTTGCTTTACAGAAAACCTTTTAATTGTGAGCAAACAAGTGATATGAAATTGAATTATTAGTAGAGATAACAATACTTAAAAGCATTTAACTGTGTGCAAATAGACCTTGCTATCTTAGATAGCAGGACTTGAAGTCACTTCACTGTGGATTCAAATAAGCACTGGGTCATTTAAAAAATTTACCAACAAACTATTCCTTTACGAAAAATATACATATAAAGTGTGTATGTGTGAGTGTGTGGGTTTTTGTGAACAGGATTTAGCATTAAATTAAAAGGGTTGATTTGTCATTAAACACAAACAATAAAAAACCAAACATACATACATCTATACGTTGTATAACGGATATCAACGTAAGAAAATGAACTTAACGAGCCGAGTTCATTTTCACTTCCAGGTAATGCCTTTAGGAAAGGCATGAACCCATCTCTTCTCTCCGCAGCGAATTAAATAAACTATAAAGGCAGACTGAGCACTTAAGCTTTGATAGAGGAACCGAGCCTACTCAAACTCAGAGTTGTAGTACCTGACTGGGTCCTATATATGGGCCAAATAAAACTGTTTTACATTTGAACTGAGTGCAAACAAATGACTTATGCTAAATTGAATGTTAGAAATTGAACTGTCTATCATTTAACTGTGTAAACAAATGACTGATGTTATTGCAACATAGCAATACTTGGTACAATTTAACTTTATTGATTTATGTTTACAAAACATATGCATCTAATATATATATATATATATATATATATATATATATATATATATATACAAACCGGATTTTGGCATAAACTTGCCTAAAATGATTGATATGCCATAAAACCAAACTAAAGGCTTCATAAACAACTGCACAAAAATGCAAATATGAATGCACAATAAACGAGATTCTCTAACCGCTGAAAGTAAAATAACCTTAGATAGGTCAACATGCCGTTTGAATCAATCAATCAATCTGAAAATCTCTCACCATTTATTAATTTTCCTTTTTTACTAGTTTATCTTTCATCTTAATTTTGGCGCTTTTTATCACAGGTTGTCGTGAGGTTCCAGGTTTGATATTTCATATCACACCACGATTTAAAAAAAAATTATAATGTAGCAAATGCACAAAAATTTTTTTGCTCAAATCTATTTAAAAAACTTCCACAAATTTAACCATTGTTTTAAAATTCAAATATTTCAAATTCCTCTTTCATTCTTTCTCCTCTTGATGGTTTCCGGAATGTTATTTAATGTTAATGATACTCCACTTCACCTTCCTCACAGACCATATCTGACGGCAAGGAATGTACGGGTGAGATCTGGTTTGTTTTAAGTACATTTGTAACTCAATATTCAGAGGAGTGATTAGTCTATTGAAATATCACAAGCGGGTGGGGGTGTCATCGTGGTGTAATGGTTAAAGCGATGGACTGCGGAATCGTAGTACGCGAGTTCGTACTCCAGTCGTGCTATTATGTTCACTTTCGGGCAAATGCCCTTGGGAAAGGTATGAACCCCCTTATCCTTCCAGCTATGGGTTAAATAGTACCTCTACTGTTCTTCTAGGAGAATGGCTTTGCCATTAAATAACCTAAAAATAGTTGACATGCCATCAAACAAAGAAACTAAACCAAACCAAACCAAAATATCACAAGCTGTTGTTCGTAAGCCTTCTACATACCACGTAATCGATATTTTCGACCTCGTAGAATAATTTAGAAGGTTCGACAGATATTAGACGAAAAAATCTGAATTGTCAAACTCTGGGATTCCTAGAATGGTTTATATGTATAGCCCTTTGGGGGTGAATAAAGTTTTAGTATAGGGGTCCACAGGGGGAGTCGAAATAACTAATTTGAATTTACAAACCCCTTTTAGAAAAGTAAAGTTGGTGACTGTAATCGAGGGTGACCCGAAGGCTCCCTTTTCGATAGTTACTACACCAAGGTGGAGGCGAGGGCACTACTCCTTTCCCTGGAATGCTCCACTTTACCCTTGATCCATACCTTATAATGCCAAGTGTTAAGCAAGGAGGGATCAAGTACCATTTTTTGAGTCTTTGGTATGACTTGATCTGGGATTGAACCCATGTCTCCCGAGCCATTGGCGAACCCTCTAACCATCATGCTAATGTCCGGTATAAATGCCAAACGTGCCTTTTAGAAAAGAAGAACGAAAAACGAAAGCTCATGTATACTAGTTGCCAGATATCGTATGCCTTGCACAGGGCTTCTTAAAGTGGTCCACATATCGACATCTTGAGGGTGAATAAAATTTTAACGGGTTGAATAAAAAAAAATAGGATGACCACAGAGGGTGCGAATTTACAAGTTTACATCGATAAATCCTTTTATAACAGAACAAAAATTCTGTGTACCGAGTATAATATCTGTTTGGGTAAGATGGCCAATGTGTCGTTCACAAGGAACTGTACAAGACATATGAGTCAGTTATACTAATGAACAGTCCGGCTTTCACAAAAATGATTCGTTTTTTTTTACCCGTCATTAACAAGGTTTTTTTTTAAGAAAATTTTATGGAATAACTGAATATTGACGAAAAAAATCATGAAATGATCTTTTACTTTACATTCATCATAATATTTGGCAGGAGTAAGCTCTTCGAATGAATAGAGAACTTAGGTATCCGGTAAGGCAAAAATGTAAACAAACGATAATACATAATGCCTTATAATTCCCGAGCTGAGGTGGTTCGCTTACTGGCTGAGAAGTATGATACTAAGTCTAACATAAAGTTGGGCTGGTTTCGATCCCAGCTTCAAGCTTCCTACGTGTCTAGCTACACTAAGAAGTTGTGATATAACGAAATAGTCTGTCTGTGGATGAGAATATATATAGAGAGAGAGGGAGAATTACAGACAGAAAAACAGACAGAGAAAGGTGAGGTAAAGTCATTTGGTTTAATGGCATATCAACCCTTGATGGTTATTTAATGCCAAATCCTGTTTATTTATGATCTTTAGGTGAATAAATAATAGGTCACTTTTTCAAATGAGCCAGAGTTCATTCGGTGCACATAGTTCACTAGTTTCAAATATTGTATTCTAACTCTGACAGTTCTATTTGCTCACTGTTAAATTGTTTCAAGTATTGCTATTAGTAATAATTCAATTTGATATTAATCAATAGTTCTACTTGACCCTTAGAGCGGATCCTAATTCGTATTACAACTTTGGGTCAAAGTGGACATGGGAGTAACAACAATAAAACTTATTCTACATTTTCTATAGCTTCTGAACTTGTGTCTTACTATCAGAGCGTTAAATATCATATCATATCCAGAACACTCGTAGGGTGGCAGGTTGTGTTTTATCCCTGTGCAGTCTACGTATTCTACGAGCTCTGCCGACTGGGCCGATAGGCAAAGAGAGTCATAAATTCACTATGATTAAAATCGCTTTTATAAACAACCAAAACCAATGTACCATTGACTAGTTGACAGAGTTCAAAATCTTTTTCAGAGGGTCAGCTGTAATAAGGTACATTTGATCTAGCACCTCAGACCAACAGGTCTATGTTGTGATGAAAATTAACAATGTCACCGCCCCGAGGCGGAAGTGGGTGTGGGAAGTTCTGTGAATCCCAATTATATATTTAACCGTACTGACAAATTATATATATATATATATATATATATATATATATATGTATATATATATTGTCATCAACAGACAGACTGTTTCGTTGTATCTCAACTCTTCAGTGTGGCTACTCTCTCGAGATGCCTCAAGCTAGGGAGGAAACCCGGCTGATTACGTCATCATCCTTCTCAGCGTAAATGAAGGAACTTGTTACGTGTATATATATATATATATATATATATATATATATATATATATATTCGGTATCTTTTCTCTTTTGGCAGATAGGTTAAAAGATGACGAACGGAATGAAGATCCCCTCTTTGAAATGAGTTTTTCTTTTATGCTTTTCCCTCTCCCACCAACGATCAGCCATCAACCACAAAGTAGTAGTCGGTGACACCAGGTTTACGACTATGTATCGATATGCAAAAATTTTTCAAAGTGATTTCAATCACGATATATTTAAGATCTAGTCGTGATTCTACTTTAAAGTGTATGGAGGAGCTGGTAGCGTAGGGGGTTATTATCATAGGGAGTGAACACGGCTATCCGACTTCAAATCCTGTACGAGACTTTGAATTTCATGTAGGGCTTATATCCTAGGCAAAGGTATATATCCAACAATTATCCCTCCCGCTATGGGTAAATAGTAAGGCAAACTGGTATGACAACTGGCTTGCTGGTTTAATGGAAGATCAACCTCCGCTGGTAATTTAATGCCAAAGCAATCCTTATAGAAGAATAGCAGTGGTATTTTTTGATTTGGACTAACAAACGTTGAAAAGATATGAAAGTTTTTCCCACGATATTGTTCTGAGAAGGAAGATAATAGCAGGATTGTAGTTCGAACTTGCATGCTACAATTTCGTAGTCCGGCACGCTAGCCACTACGCTACGCCGCCTCCAACTAGTGGTCTAGAAAGAAGAAAACTATGTTAAGACTTAGAAATGGATGGGCTCTGGAAACCTGTCTGTGCCCCAGACATGCTATATGAGTTGCATCCCTACGATCATGCCATAGTTACAGGATCAACAACAGTAAGAACGTGGCTCTATCACAGATATTGAGTACTGTAGAAAAATACAACGTAAGTTACCTTTATTTCTTTATATATATATATATATATATATATATATATATATTAGAGAGAGAGAGATAGAGAGAGAGAAAATTTACGTAAATATCGAAAAGTAACAGGAACTTTTTTACGTCAACCATAATTAGTTTCCATTTTCTCCTTTTAAACGTGTCTATGTGATCTTCTTGCGTTGCAGGTATCAGTCCCTTGATCTGCAACTGTCTCTACTTTACTTAAAGGAAACGGTCCAAGCATTTATGTGATCTTTAATTATTATTATTGTGTTACCACGTGTACATTTTAAGTGCCTCCTCTAAAAACATCCGAAAAAAAGGAAAACTAATTTTAACACTTACAATCTTCCATATCAAATGTCGACAACTGTCCAATTCGTTGATATGAAGACTTAGTCATTATTTACTAAACTTAGCTTAGTTTGGCAAAAGGCTAGAATTATGAGTCAGCCTGTGAGCTTTTAACCACTGAACCACGGCTAACTGCGTTTTCTTTAATAAGATGAGACAGTTTCTTTACAGTCTCGTCGTTTCTTTCGTTCTCATGTCAAGCCTAGACTTTGGCAGCTTGGCAAGTGACTTTGTTAAACGTTAATATCCTTTATTATTAATATGAAATGAATGTTCTATTGTTGAATATTTAACTCTTTTCAGTTAAATCTGATGGAGAAAAAATATTTGTCTACAATAAAAGGCAACTCGGAGAAAATACAAGAATATAAAAGAGAGAAGTTCTCTCGCTCAGAAAAATTAATCTTTTCTCATACAAGGAGAAATTTCAAGTCGAATACATCAGAAATCCAAGGGAAAAAATACAGGGTTGGACAAAATAATTAAAACACCTGGAAATTTTAAACAAATTCATTTTAATATGGTTTTCTGATTGCAGCTCTCCCGTGAAATCTTGCTCTCTTACAGTTTTTGAGGATATTGAGTTCTTCAGATGGTCATTAAACTCTGCTATAATTTTCACAGTTATATTCTTGCGATCCTTCCTAACAATCCGTGTAAGAGTCCATATCAGACAGCTTTCGCTTTCTTCCAGATTGAGGAGGTTTTTTCTTCTTTTTCAAATGCTGTCATTACTCTCGAGAGTGTACTTCTTACTACACCAAATAATTCAACGGTTTTTGTTTCACTAGCGCCTGCCATACGAGCACTAACTATTTGACCTCTTTTAAAGTCAGGTAGTTCTGCCATTTTAATGAATTTTGATTAATTTCTACGGGTGATATATGTAAACAAACAATTTTAGTAAGATAAGACTATAAAAATTAATAAGACTTAAAAATGCTACTTGATGCCTTTTTGCTAAACACTCAGCAATATAAGGTAGGGATCAAGGGTAAAGTGGAGCAATACAGGGAAATGAGTAGCGCCCTACCCTACACCTTGGTGTAGTAGCTATCGAAAAGGGACCCTTCGGGTCACCCTCGACTAAGGTCGCCAATTTTACTTTACTTATAGGAGTTTCAAAATTATGATATTAAGATTCTAGGTATTTCTATTATTTTATCAAAGCCCTGTATGTTCTGTACAATACAGCAGAATTATCTCCTTCTGAATAAATTGATTATCTCTCCAGGAATGAGAAATACCTCTGTACAGAGGTAAAACAAAAATTCATCACAAAGGAACCTTTTAACGCTTTCCATTAAAATCATCACCAAAACGTTCCACGTTGGATCCTGACTGACAAAAAAAAAAAGATGCTAAAATCACATTATATATAAAATCTACTGGACTTTTCTTTGAAATTTAAGAAGAAAACGACCTCATCGGTTAAAGCTTGACCGATTGTTCAACTCAACATTCAAAATATTTTTTCTTTCTCTGCTTCAGTGGGGAGAATTTCACCAAATTCAAACGTAAAATATTTTTCTAAGACTGTTAAATTTTTTGATTAGATATTTAAAAAAAAAAGTATCTGGTCAAAATAACGTTTTTACACTCTGTGAAACCCAGGGGCTCGAAATGCACTTTAAAATATTTTTGATGTCTTTTTTTTTATAATCTGTATTTAATATTCTATATGTGGATTAGTTCGTAGCGTAAAAACACCGGGCAGTCCCCTTGGTGTAAATAATGAAGTACCGGATTGCAGCCTTGAAGTAAACGAGTTCCTAACAGCACGGTAGACTAAATTGGCCGTTTCATGGACGTTTGGATCAAACATTCAAAAAAATGATAAACCATACAATGGCCATATATTTATAGGCCAGAAATTTACCAAGAATCCACTTATGACCTCTAAATCAACACATGTTTGAAATAATTTAATATTTCTTCGACTTTTAACACACATTAAACCAAAAAAAAAAAAAATCAGAAAATTGTTTGCTTTGGGGAAGTATTAATAGCACATGGCCGTATCAAATCAAATCAAAGGAATACATTTAGTTTGATTTGGATTTTTACTTCTAACAATGGAATTATACATGTCATATACCTGACATTTATACTGGAAATCAACTTTGGCGACCAAATATTAGCAATTTAAAAACATTTTCATGATAGATGTTCCCCCCACCCCAAAAAAAGAAATAGCATGGAGGTCCTTGTTTTAGAAGATATATAAACACATGAGTCGAATGTTCTACCTCTGTGTTTTTATGATATTTCCAGATATCATCATCATCATGTTGTGCTGCCAGCACGGATTTCCTTAACTCTCTCTCTCTCTCTCTTTCTCTCTCTCTCTCTCTCTCTCTCTCTCTCTCTCTCGCCATCCACTTTTATTATCCATCGCTTCCGGCACGTCTCCCCGGCTACATCCTGTGTCCTTATAGAGCTGTTGAAGATAAACTCAAGCTAGTCGTCCAACATTTGCGCGTCCATGCGAAGGGGTCCATAGGAGAACGTCGCTCCTCCAGTAATGTCCGACATGCCTTGTTCGTCTAATTTGGAAGGTCTTCGAGATGGGTTTTGTTGCTGTTTTGTGGGATGTTGCTTTCAGGATTTGTTTAATAAAGCTCGTAGCATCCTTGTGCAATTACCGTCAAGGTTTTTTCTCCATACGCTTCGCCAGCGTTTATGTGGTGCATCCATACAGTAGTATGGACACGACCGCTGCTTGCGTTTTATTTTCCGGATAGATCTGACTTCCATATGACCAATAGCCTATCGATAGCTGTCCATGCCTTCGCTGGTCACGTATTGATATCATTTTCAGTAGATGAGATGCTTCTTCCGAGGTAAGTGATCTTGTTCACTAGTTTCAGAGAATCACCATTTTGTGTGGAGATGTCACATTTTTTTATTAAAGCACATGTACTCCGTTTTGTCTGTGTTCTCATGGAGGTCTATGCCGCCTACGACCCGATCCAGACAATGCAGCAAGGATTCGGCCTGGGCGGGTGTATTTGGCATTAGCACTATGTCATCGGTGTAGTCCGCGTCCGTAAAAGTTCGTGAGGGGTATCGTCTGCTTCTTGCCTTTTCCTGTGTAAAGTCATTTTTTTTTCATTAAATCTATCGACATCCGAAATATATAGTCTCGGCAGATTATGAACAGGTATAGTGCTAATGTGTTCCCTAGCAGCATACCTGCGACAATGCCAAAGAATTCTGTGTCTCTATCCGATGAGTGGCATTTTACTTTTGTGTTTTCATAGAAAATCATGGTTGCAACTGTCTCCCTGGTTAGACCGTAGGTTTGAAATATTTGCTCCATCCTCCCTATCTGTATGAAGTCAAATGCCTTGGAGAAATCTACAAAAAGAGTCTAGCTTCGAGGTTTTTTTGCACGAACACCTTAAAAAATTCGATGGATTGTCAGAATTTGTGACGTTGTTGATCGATTTCTGCAAAAGCCATTTTGGTTTTTCTTAAGAATTTTTTTCAATTTCTGGTTTGATGCGGTTGAGTAGCAGAGCATTGGAAGTAAGGGTTATACCCCGGTAGTTCTTGGCAATTCCGATGTCACTTTTCTTAAGGAAAGGGAGGATGCTGTCCTATATCCACCTATCTACTGTGTTCTGGTTATGTACGGCGTTGCACTATCGGAGCAGTTATCTTCGAATTTCCTTGTTTTCCATAGTTCTTGTGGCATTTCATCAAGACCGGCTGCTTTCCTGTTTTTAATTTTTGTTAGAACTACGTCATGTTCTTGTTTGATGTCTTGTTGATTATTGATAATTTTCGTGATAGGTTCATCCGTAACTTTAGTGGACTCTCCAAACAGAATCTTGAAATGTTGTTTCCACAAGTTTATTCGTTCTTCTTGGCTGGCAGCTTTTAGTTTCGCCCTCGGGGGTGCTTTTTTTTACTCACTTCATTTACTTCTGCCACGCTATCCGAGACTCTCAATCTTCAATGAAGTGTCGAATCTTATTGATTTGGTCTTGGATGTATTCTATTTGTTCTTTTAGGTACACATTAGAAAATTCATTTTGTGCCTTCGTAAGTTAATGAGCGTTAGCATCAGTTAGGTTTCTTTTATTGCGTAGGGATGCAGTTTTCACATCGTTGCGTTTATTCTCAACTGCAAAATCAATGTTTTGCTCTTAGTTTGTTGGTATGCATTATGCTACCCCTTCTATGTAGGTATTGACGAAGTTCTTATATTCGTCATTCAAAACCAGTGTTTCCGATATCTCCTGAAGTATTTCGAATTTGTTTCTTAGTGTTATCGTATATATATATATATCACAAATATCTCTATGGTTAAGCATGGACCAGTCATATTGCGCGGTTTTGGTTGTTCGCGTCACATTCCTGCTTAGGCTCAGACGTATCTTTGTCGTGACAATTCTATGGTCGGAAGACACTCCTTCAAAAGAGGAATATGCCTCAATATTTAAAGCATATTTCTTGATAATGAGGTGTAATCTATCTGTACTTTAGCATTATTTGCGTAGGTGTAGGTCCATAGGTTTCTCTTCCTTTTCTGAAATTTAGTTTTAAGGCATATTAGTCTATTTTCTAGTATGAAATCCATTAGGTGTTCCAATTTCAATTTGACGAGTTGTGTAAACTGAATTTGTTGTTTACGTTTTCACCAATTTGGGCATTCATATCTCCTCCGATGATGAGAATGTTGTGTTTAGGGATGCTACAATCAAGGGAGGATAGCTCATTATAGAAGGTGTTGAGGTCTATTTCATCACTAGCTTTGGTAGGGGTATAGCAGGAGATGATTTTGTGCTTGTCGTTGTCGTTGAACGTAGCTACCATGAATCTCGCTTCTATTTTCTTGATGCTGTTAAGTGATCATAGGGCGGTGCGTAGACTGAGAAGCATTCCATAGCCCCTATGGCGGCGTTGACAGAGTTTTTCCTTGTAGATGCTGAGAGAAGCATCCATCTATTGCCAGTATCGCAGTATTTCATTTCTACGTCACTGTGATGGTAGCTGTGTTCTTGTACTCTATGTCTATGTCGTGCTCTAATGCTGACGCTGTCAGCTCCAGTTGTTAGCCGATTCTATTTAAAGTTCTATCTGTAAATGACGCTATTTGTATAGTGCTTTTACATTTAAGTACGTTTTTGTGCTTGAGTTCTGTAGATGACTTTTCTAACACTGGGGCCAGCGCTCCAACAACAAACAGAACGTGCCCCCTTTTTTTACCTGCACGAAAGGCAATGCGGTTTGGACATATGGTTTGAGTAAGAGTCAGGGTAATCTTTTGATGGCCGTATTATAACCTCATCAATATACACCACCCTTAAAGATAGCAGTTTTCTGACTAAACAAGATCCTGGCCGTTGACCTGTGGGGTTCGGCAGCCCAGCATCTGCTGAAGCGAACCGTTGACCCGACACTGGGTTCATCCGCCATGCTTTTATATACGGTAGAAATTTTTACAAGATAAATATTTTAAGAATTACAATCTAACATTAAAAATCTTATTCACAAATAATAATTTGTTTGCACACAGTTATATAGTTTCACATATTCATAATAGAAGCACCCGTAAAGTTATTGTCGTACCGAGTGGACTCAGCTACCCAAGATCAATTCCAGGGCACCTATGGTGGTGTAACGGTTAGCAAGCTAGACTTGCAAACCTACACGAGTGAGTTCGAGTCTCATTGGGCGCCCCATTCATTAGGCCTTGTGCCACATCGAAGCAAAGAGCTTTGTAAATTACTACCCAAGATCAAATCCGAAATGAGGCTGTTCCAATTTCATATAGCACTAATAATCTTGGGATAGGTATGAATCCATTAGTTCTTCCTCCAGATATTGGCAAATACGAGGGAAGACTGTGCTCTTTATCCTTGGTATGGCAACCGATTCAGGAAAAGGCATGATTCTGAGCTCAAACTAGTTGTAAACCTGGTGAGAGATGGGTTTTACCTGGCTGTTTGTACCCAAGACACACAACATGTGTAAAGCCTCTACAACCATGCTAGGATACGCGACTAGTGAGAGAATCATATCCAATGCGAATAATTTTCAAACAAATGTATTTGACTGGAATTGATTAGACTCGAACTGGTACAATCATTCTGGGTCATAATGGGTCTTAGGATAATCACAATAAAAAGGCAGGGGGTTCGAGTGGTGCATCGGCTAAAGTGCTGGACTTCAGTAATAAAGAAGCGATTTCGAACGACAGTCACGTCATTACTTTCATTTTCGGACTCATTCACAAAGGGGAAAATCATAAACCCATTTATCACTTCTGCTATCGGTTAAATACTACTACTGCAGTTCTTCAACAAGGATAACTTTGGCATTAAATAACGCTCAAAGTTTTTTTTTTTTATACCATTAAACAAAGAAACCAAACCCAGCAAAAACTTTCCACTATGGCTCTTCTTCCTGGGTGACACTCATAAGTTTTTGAACGAACCTTGAAGCAGTGTATGTTGCGCCAATATTGTTTTTGACTTACTTCGATTTTTAGATAAAGCATTCTCGATTATTATTGCTAATTTTGAGTTGTATTAACTTTTATTATGCTTTATTGTTTGTTTGTTTGTTTGGGTTTAATGGCATATCAACCTTTGTAGGTTATTTAATGCCAAATCCATTTTTATACAAATAAGCACTTCTATTTCAAACAATTCAGTTTAACATAAGGAAAAGTTTAATTGTCCCAAACATTTTCATTTCAAGCAATTCAGTTTAGTCAAACAGTTCTAATCAACAAATCAGTTAAGTGTAATAATAGTTTTTGTTTACACACGGTTAAATCTCAAAACAGTTCTATTTCAAACAATTCAGTTCAGTATACAAAAAAAGTTCCGTTTCACATAATTCAGTTCAGCATACAAAAACAGTTCCATTTCAAACAATTCAGTTCAGCATACAAAAACAGTTCCATTTAAAATAATTCAGTTCAGCATACAAAAACAGTTTCATTTCAAACAATTCAGTTCAGCATACAAAAACAGTTCCATTTCAAACAATTCAGTTTGGCATACGTACGCAGTTTAAATGTCAAAACAGTCCTATTGCAAGCAGTTCAGTTTAGCATAAGTACACACTTTAGTTCAATTTCACCCATACATAGAATCCTGTCAAGTGCTACCATTCTGAGTCAGAGTGGACCCGGGAGTGATGGCAGTAAAGGGGTACTCCACATTTCCTAAATCTCCAGCATCAGATTGTTTAGTGTCCCATCCAGGACACTCAGTAGGGGTTCTTAATCCCTCTGCAAAGAAGCAGTCACTGAATTTTAGAGCCCCGGCAGTGCTTTATTGCATCAAATCTGCTCTAATTTCTCGTTCCTGTAGATTGACATTTCGAGTGAGTTACAGTAAAAAAAAAAAAAAAATGAAAAGAAAAGCCGCTAAAATTAAGATGGAAGAAAATTCTTCTGAAGACTAATGGTTGATTAACGTTTTATCTAAAATTAAACCCCGCCTTGTTATCGCATTTTAGAATACACTGATTGTATCACTTACAGAGGTGTTTAAGACTCTCCCCTCCCGCCTAGAAAATGAGGTGCCTTGGGTTTGACACTAAAATGAACCTGATGGTCAGGCTCCTATTCTAAAGATATGGAGAGTGTGGTGTACCGCTTCATTAGAATTATTCCCGTGTACACTCTGACCGGCAGTGTTAATATCTCTGAGGGTCTCATCTATGGGTCAAATAAATCTGTTTAAAAATATCAATATAGAATTAGAATTGATGAAACAACACAATCGTGGGAAATTGGTTATTGATGAAAATGTGCAATTTAAAAAAATGAAATAGACCATTGAAAATATATTAATGATTGTAATCAAACTTTTAAAAAAGGAATCATAAATCGGCATTAAATAACCCCCAAACGGAGTTGATATGCGGTTAAACCAGTGGTTCCAAATATTTTTTACCCTTTGAATCCTATTTTGATTCCAGTTTAAATGTCAAAACAGTTTTATTTGACTCATAGATTGGATGCTATCAGATGCTACTACTCTGGGCCAGAGTGGGCCAAGGAGCGATGGCAAAGAAAGGATACTCTGTATTTCCCAAAGCTCCAGCATTACTGAATTCTCACCATCAGATTATTTAGTGTTATTTCCAAGACACCTGTGGCGGGGGTCTTACTCCTCTGCAGAGGCACAGTCGCTGTATTCTACAGCCCCAGCCAATTGGTCTAATTTATAATTGAAAATCACCTCTTCGTATAAAAGAGAATAAACCCAGCTTAAAAATAGACCTTGTGTCGCATCCTCCTCGCGCGGAGGGGTTGGTAAATATATAAAACTGCGCTTCCTCTATTAGTGTATTTTTTTTTTTTTTTTTGCAGGGTCATTACTTTTCCAAACATTTTGCATCCAATCATAAAGCTGCTATTTCTATGGAGATGTTTATGTTACAATGGTTACCGTCTTAGGAAATGTACACGAGGACTCGAGTTCAAATCCTGGACGAGGATGTCTGTATTTCACATTGCACAAAAACTCTTGAGAAAAGTATGAATCCAATTATTCTCCCTCCAGTTCTGGGTAAATTATCTCGTAGACTGGGTTTTTAAACCTTGGTATGGCAACCAGTCTAGGAAAACTGTAAATTCAGACCTCTTAAATTTCACTTAGAAAGATATATATACAACTGCGCTTTCTCCCTGAGAAGAAGATATTTTAATAGTTTCATTCTGGACGAATTTGTTGCATTTTATTTCGTGCAAATGAATTCATCTCTTCTCTTTCTTTCAAATTGGGTAATTAGTAAGGCAAGTTGGGATTTTAAAACTTTGTAAAGCAACCAGTCTAGGAGAAAGAAAAGTCTGAATTCACAGCAGCTCGACTGCTATTAAAAACTGACCTTGCCTCACATCCTGACGGGGGCTGAGGGTTTTGGAAAATATTTCGACATAGGCAGAAACGTTATGATTGATTAAATTATTTAATGACATAACAAGTCACTGGGGTTCTTTTCATGCCTCGAGGTTAGAGAAGTGCGTTCATTTTTTGTTAATATTTACATTTTTAGCGGGGTTGTTTCTGAAGAGGTTGGCTATTTTTTGTATATAATCCTATCGAATATGAATATTTCTAAACAGTTCTATTTGACCCATAGATAAAACCCTAACATTGTAAGTGCACATGGGAGTAATGGCAATAAAGGGGTACTCAACACTTTCAAGATTTCTAGTATTGTAGCCTCAGTATCAGGTCCAATTCAGTGTCATATACGGGATACCCCCTTTTTTGTAGTGGGGCCTTATCTATATTCAGGAGATCACGTGAGCGTATTTTCAGCCCCACTGACAGGTCGATAAAAAATACAAGTAATCGTTAAAGAACTTAGGATATTACCTACTTCTGAAGAAGGTCGAAGAGCATATCGGCTGTTGTGCGAAAAGAATAAAGATGATAATAAGGCCTACATTTTCCTTTTTAAGTGGAGGAATTATATTGTGAATTGAATTACCATAACCAGAAAATCCAGCGAACACTTACGCACGACATACGGAAACATTGGACAGCTGTTTCGACCTGCATCATCATGTCACGCCATCAGCACGGATATCCCTGACCCTCTCTCGCCACTCCTCCCTATCGTCCATCGCTTCCAGCAGGTCCTCAGGGCTGCATCCCATATCTACACAGAGCTGCTGAATGTATGTTCGAGCTGGTCGCCCCTGCCCTTGCTCGGCCATGTAAAGGAGTCCACAAGAGTAGATCATTTATGACCTCGTCCCTACTTCTCCAGCAGTGTACCCCATGTGGTTCTGTTTCGACCTTACTAGGTCTCATCAGCAGTATATACCGTGATCTCCTCCAATGGAGATCGAACCAGCGACCACAGATTGCAGTGCTGAAACTCTACAACTGAGCCACCAGTTCATATCGCACATAATTGACGCCAAATTAGCTAGTCATGGTAATTGCACGGGCAATAAAGGGTTTGAAATATATCCGTGGGTTAATATTCGTGAAAATGTCTGAATATAAACGTTACGTAAGAATTTTTAAACAATTTTTAAAAGATATCATTTCTTTTCTGAAATACTCATAGATTTTTTAAAAATATATATATAAATATATATATAGGGTGAAACGATAAAATTGTCACCCTAGAAAAGACATCATGATTTCATTTCAGTTTAATGATAACCGGTTTTCTCTTTTTGCTGCAGACCATCTACTAGTTGGCCAGTTATGTACAAGTCCCAAGAGCGATAGGAGCCTCCAATCATGTCTGAAAGTGAAGAATGTTCAACGAACGAGATCGGAGATGCGCCGTTGTACAACTAATGCTCTCTACCGATCCAAGTTATGACAACAGGATCATTGCCAGCGCCCTCAAAATGCAAATCCGGACGGTTCAACGCTTTAGGGCACAGCTCCACGCATTGGACGACCCTTTGGAGTTGGTGGAGTAGAAGGACATCGCCAGGAAGACCCAGACTAAGGAGTTCATCGAAAAGGTCCAGGCAATCATTGATGAAACTCCCTAGCGGCCTATTTGGCAGATTGCCAGAGATTTAGGTGTCTCACACACAACTGTAAATGCATGTGTGAAGGAGGACTTGAATTGTAAGTCCTACAGGCGCCAGACAAGCCAGATCTTGACTGAGAAGACAAAGAACCTCAGGCTAATCAAGTCCGTCAGGCCCCCCTCCTCCCTCGACCTGAACCCGCTGGACTACTTCATTTGGTCATACGTCGAGAACATTACCAACATGACCTCCCACAACACCAAAGCCAGCCTGATCGCCGCCATCCGCCGAGTATTCGCCGAGCTCCCGTCGGCGCTTGAGGAAAAGGCATTCTCCCAGTTCCGGATCCGTATCGAGGCGGTGATTGAGACTGAAGGCGGCTACATTGAATAGATGTCAGCTCTACTACATAATCAAGTCACCTGATTTGATTTTTTCAATAAAAGTTTTAGAATAAAGCTATAGTGTTGTTTTCTTTAGGACGACAATTTTATCGTTTCACTATATATATATATATATATATATATATATATATATATATATATATATATTACAGTGTTGGTTGTCACTAAATCACTTAGTGGGTTTCCTTAGTTATAGTCACCAACACATACAGAAACAAAATAATGTAGCAAAAATAAGATACACCGACGACTTTATATCCGGTTAAAACAACGCGCTGAGTTTGTACCTTCACATACACATACACTATATGCCACCCACACATACACACAATAATACGCAACTATAACCCACACAAACACATGCACACACACTCACACTTTCACTCACAATCAAACGTAAAGATTCCTACAAAATCCCAACGGTTTTTTTACTGTTTTTTTTTTTTTTCATTTTCGATTCATTTCATATTGTTAACTGCCAGATGATTGTTGTTTTGTAAAAAGCTCTATGAAACCCAGGGGTCGCAGTCTAAATTCCATGGAACTAAATATATAAATCTAATATATATTTATTTATTATATATGTATATATTATTTAGTTGTGATAATTCTATTGTTGTCACTGTTTCAAGTTTCCCGGGTTTTATAAATTTAGAAATTCTCAAGGTTCTTGGGCTGATAATATGTTCCAGTCATGTTGTTTATTTTGATGCTTTTATGTTTTTGTTTTTGTTTATTTGTTTGTTTGTTTGTTTAGTCTTTCTTTCTTCTGTTTTCTTATCGTCTACTTTTGCTTCTGTCCGACATGTTTTCCTTTTAAGACGGAAAGAAAAAAAAACAACCTGTACAAACAATACAAGAGATTTGTATAAAGTTAAAAACGTGATAACATGAGTTTTCAAAAAGTCACACAACGAAAAAGATATTTTAAAAAATAAGACGTGAAATGAAATACGCAAGGTGTTTTTTTGGAAAAGAGTACATATGTGTAATGTAACTGGAAATAAAAACAAGATATAAGCGATTCCAGAAGAAAGAATGACGAGTGAAAAATAGATAAGTGTTCTGACGTCACAAGCTTTTTTGTCTTAATTTTAAAACTATTTTCAATTGCTTTTCTACACACTCTACATCATCATCATCATCATGTCGTGCCGCTAGCACGGATTTCCCTGACCCTCTCTCGCCACTTCTCCCTATCATCCATCGCTTCTGGCTGGTCTTCAGGGCTACATCCCGGATCCTCACATAGCTGCTGAATGTATGTTCGAGCTGGTCGTCCTGCTTTTGCTTGGCCATACGCAGGGGTCCATAAAAGTACATCACTGATGAGTTCGTACTTGCTTCTCCAGCAGTGTCCTGCGTGTCTGGTTCGTCTAACTTGGATAGTTTTCGTGATGGGAAGCAGGTGGCCGTATAGTTGGTGCCTTGTGGGATGTTGCCGCCAGGACTTGTTCAATATTGCTCGCAACATTCTTGTGTAATTGCCGTCTAGCTTCTTCTTCAGCCGTTTAGTTAGCGTCCATATTGTGCATCCATATAACAGTATCGATACGACCGCTGCCCGGAAGAAAGAAGAAAGAAAAGAAAGAAAGAAAGGATAAGCAATAATAATAATAATAATAATAATAATGAAAATAACAAAGTACCCTGACTTTGATAGAGAACTGAAAAAACTATGGAATATGAAAGTGACGGTGATACCAATTGGAATTGGTGCGCTCGTTACAGTGACCAAAAGATTGGTACAGGAACTGGAGAAGTTGGAAATAAGAGGACCAGTGGAGACCATCCAAGTTACAGCATTGTTGAGATCGGCTAGAATACTGAGAAGAATCCTGGAAACTTGAGGAACTTGCTGTCACTCAAACTCCAGTGAAAAGCCGGTAGCTATCGCTGGTGTGAATAACTCTCAAAAGAGTAAAATAATAATAATAATAATAATAATAATAATAATAATAATAATAATAATAATAATAATAATAAGAAGAAGAAGAAGAAGAAGAAGAAGAAGAAGAAGAAGAAGAAGAAGAAGAAGAAGAAGAAGAAGAACCTCGACCTTGCTAGAGAATTCAAAAAGCTATGGAATATGAAAGTAACGGTTGTGCCAATTGTGATTGGTACTTTAAGCACAATAACTAAAGGATTATTAAAAGGCCTGGGGGACTTGGGAGTTGGCGGACGGGTAGAGACTATCCAAATGACAGCATGGCTGAGAACGGCCAGAATCCTAAGACGAGTCCTGGAGACCTGAGGAGACTTGCTGTCACTCAGACTCCAGTGAAAAACCATCAGCTAACGCTGATGTGAAAAACTCTAAAGGAGTAAATAATAATAATAATAATAATAATAATAAGAAGAAGAAGAAGAAGAAGAAGAAGAAGAAGAAGAAGAAAAAGAAGAAGAAGAAGAAAATACTGTAGCATTATAATATCCATAAAATCAGCAGAAAAACGACAAAAACTAGAAAAAAGGAAAAAAAACAAAACAAAACAACTGTATAGATACTTCAAGCGACAAGTATAACAGAAAGAGAACAATACTAGACACGACTGGGTGGGAAGGTGATTCACTTAGCATTGTGAAAGTGATTTAGATTTAACCATTCTAACCAATGGTAACTGTATAAAACATAATCCGTTCAAAAGAAAGAGAAGTATAAAATTCTTTGGGATTTTGAGATGTAGACGGATCATCTAATCTAAACCAGAAATCAAAACCTAATTCTAATTAACAAGAAAAAAAACTTATAATCTTGTGGATTTGCCGTTCCATCGGATCACAGAGTGAAAATGAAAGAAAGCGAAAAGAAAAAAAAAACATATATTTGGACCTTGCCAGAGAACTAAAAGTAGAGTTGTTGACAATGTGGTTGACAATGTGGTTGACGATGATACTAACTGTAATTGGTGCACTTGAAACAGTCTCCAAAGCTAGGCAAAAAGACTGGAGAAATTGGAAATGAGACGAAGAATCGAGACCAGCCAGACCACAGCATTGATAAGACCGGCTAGAATACCGAGAACAG
Source organism: Sepioteuthis lessoniana (assembly GCA_963585895.1). NCBI lineage: Eukaryota > Metazoa > Mollusca > Cephalopoda > Myopsida > Loliginidae > Sepioteuthis > Sepioteuthis lessoniana. The sequence continues at coordinate 49,363,686 of OY757925.1, forward strand.
TTCTGGAAACCTGGACTGACTTGCTTTCACTTAGATCCAATGAAAGACAACCAGCCCTAGTTGGTCTGAAAAACTTTTAAGGAGTGATACATTAATAATAATAACTATATCAATAATAATAAGATTGTCGACTTTGCTGTCCCGGCTGACCATAGAATAAAACTGAAAGAATGTGAAAAGAAGGATAAGTCCCTCGACCTTGTAAGGGAATTGAAAAAACTATGGAACATGAAGGTGACGATTATAGCAGTTGTGATTGGTGCTTTTGGCACAGTAACTAAAGGATTATTAAAGGGACTGGAGGAATTGAACGTTAGAGGATGAGTGGAGACTATCCAAACTACAACATTGTTGAGAACGGCCAGAATACTGAGAAGAAACTTGAGGAGACTTGCTGTCATTCAAACTCCAGTTAAAAACCACCAGCTCTAAAACTCTAAAGGGTAAATAATAATAATAATAATAATAATAATAATAATAAATGACTTGGTGGGGACGTGAATCTCTCGAAATTGCGAAAGAACTGAAATTTCACCATATTATGTAGACGAATGTACCGATACCGACTCGTGGTTCGAACACAGATCTCTAGCCAACAAACACAGGTGTTGAAATAGATTCTGCTATTTGATTTCTCGTGACAAGAAATGGTGGATATAAAAAATGGGTCAGACAAAAGTCTGACGAGAGACAGGTGCGAGAGTAGAAACGTATACAAAATAAAGATGAAATGTAAAACTGTGAGTTAGAATTGTTTAGCATTTCCTAATCAATATTTGGCATTATAATATAGGGAAAAGATTTTAAGTATCGCCAAAATTACCCCCTCACCCAACATTACAAAAGTGGTGACGCGGAATAGTCCCCAACATTATAAAAAAAAACTAACAAATGGCATATAGACAAATCAGAATCTATCTTGAAAATAAAACGCATAACATCTTCTGTTACTCAGAGATACAAACGAATCCTCCGATCCAGTCGAGAAGACCAGTCCTAATTATAATTAACAAGCAAAACAAAATCTATTGCATTGTAGATTTTGCTGTCCCAGCAGACCACCGTGTGAAAGTGAAAGAAGGCAAAAGGCTGGACAAATTCATGGACCGTGTCAGACACAGAAAAGCTGTAAAACCTGAAAGTGACTGCAATACCATTCGTATTTAGGGCCCTTGAAACTCTCTCCAAGAACCTAGAAAAGAGACACGATGAACTGGAGTTAAGAGGAAGAATTGAAACTATCCAGACCAAAACACCACTAAAATCAACAGAAATACTTGGAAAAGTCCTTGAGATCTAGCAACACTTGCTGTCGCTCGGATGCTATTGAAAAGCCACCACATAAAGCTGATAAAAATCTCATTTCCGATAATAAGAATAGCAGGAGTAGGTTATGTGGTGGCAGAGATGAAACAGTTAATCACTTAATAAGCGAATGCAGCAAACAGAGACAAAACGAATACAAGAGTAAGCATGTCTGGGTGGGAAAGGTTATCAACCGAGAATTGTGCAAGAAGCTAAAACTGATCATACTGATGAATTGTTTATGTATAAAACAGTATCTGTTCAAGAAAATCAGATGCATAAAATTTTCAGGTATAAAGACGGCTCACTAAATCCTGACCAGAAAACCAGACTGTCAACAAAATAAAAAAGAACAAAAATAGCATGTCCTTTAGTAAATTGTGCGATTTCAGTAAGCTGCGAGCAAGTATCTCCCAGGTCCTATCCCACCTCCCTTCTCTATCGTCCATTGCTCCCGAGAGGTTTTCAAGGTTATATCCGGTATCGGCACCGAGCTGTTGTTGATAGGTTCAAACTGCTCGTCCTGCCTTTGCTCGTCCATGTGAAGGGGTCCACGGGAGTATTTCGCTTATGAGTTCGTCCTCACTTCTCCAGTTGTGTCCTGCAATCTGGTTCGTCCAACATGGATAGTTTTCGTGATGGTTGGTAGGTGGCTGTATAGCAGGTGTTTTGTGGAGTGTTGCCTCCAGGATCAGTAGACTACAGAGTGTAAATAAAAAAAGGGAAAAGATAAATAAATACCGGGATTTTGCCAGAGAGCTGAAAATGTGGTAGATGAAGTTAATGGTGATACCTATTGGAGTTGGTGCTTTTGAAAAGGTCCCTCAGCAACGTAGAAAAGAGACTGGGATAATGAAAGATCAGAAGAAGAGTTAAAACAATCAAAACCATAGCAATTTCAAAATCAGGCTGAATACTTAGACAAGTTCTCGACACCAAAGTAGTCACGCTGTCACATAGACTTTAGTGAAAAACCACCAGTTACAACTGACGTAAAAAAAACTCCCAAGGAATAAGATAATAATTCGAATATAAGACTAGACAGGGGAGAATAATCATGATAGATCGTTTAGTTTGGTTTTAAGGCATAGCAACCATTGTATTTTTTTAAAATGCCAAATCCTCTTTATGCATATATATTAAATACATTTGATTTGGTTGGTTTTGTTTTTATGGCATATCAACCATTGTAGGTTATTCAATGTCAAATCCTCTTTATGCATATATATCAAATATATATGAGTGGCATACACATTTTGCTGATATTTTTGGACGAGCCTGAGCTCAATTTTGACACTCAGTTAAATGGTATCGAGTATTGCTATCTAATACAAATAATTCTATGTACTGTTAATCATTTGTTTGCACACAGTTTAAATTGTTTCAAGTATTACTATCTAATACAAATAATTCTATATACTGTTAATCATTTTTTTGCACACAGTTTAAATTGTTTCAAGTATTGCTATCTAATACAAATAATTCTTTATACTGTTAATCATTTGTTTGCACTCATTTTAAATTGTTTCAAGTATTGCTATCTAATACAAATAATTCTTTATACTGTTAATCATTTGTTTGCACTCATTTTAAATTGTTTCAAGTATTGCTATCTAATACAAATAATTCTATATACTGTTAATCATTTGTTTGCTCACAGTTTAAATTGTTTCAAGTATTGCTATTAACACTAATTATTCAATTCAACATTACTTCTTAATTGGCACGCAGTTAAATAGTTCCATATATTGCCATGCATCACTAACAATTCAATTAAATATCCGTCGTTTGTTTACGCACAGTTAAATAATCAAACAGTTCTTTTTCTGACAATTCAGCTTAGCATAATTTATTTGTTCGCAATCAGTTTAAATGCCAAAATAGTTCTATTTGACCATAGATAGGACCCTATCAGGTGCTACCACTCTGGACCTAAGTGGACGTGGGAGCAATAGCAATGAAGGGGTACTCTGCATTTTCCAAAGCTCCAGCATTACTGGAGCCTCACCATCAGATTGTTTAATACCTTAACCAGAACAATCATTGGCGGGTCTTAACCCTCTGCAGAGATGCAATCACTGTATTCTACTGCCCCTGCCAACTAGGCTGATTGATAGATAGATAGATAGATAGATAGATAGATAGATAGATACGAAACAGTAACCAGCTTAATTAGCGAATATAGAAAATTAGCGCCAAAGGAAATCCACAGGAAATTGTGGCAGCAACTGAAAAGTTGACGCTGCAAACAAATGCTAGACGCACATGTTAAAGTAAAGTTGGCGACTGTAGTCGAGGGCGACCCGAAGGCTCCCTTTTCAATAGTTACTACACCGAGGTGTAGGGGAGGACGCTACTCCTTCCACTGTCTAAGGAATTACAAACCTTTAAATTCTCTGTGATCTAGAGATAATAACGCTTCCCCTAAATCTGTCAAGATCAGTCACTGTTGTAATCAAAAAGAAGAAACGACCCTGTCAACAAGTGGACTTCAAAGTAGCAGGAGATCATAGAGTTGAAATAAAGTGAAAGCGAAAAGTTAATGAAATACTTGGACCTTGCCGGAGAGTTTGAGAGCTTGAACGTTATGAAACATTGAAATGATAATAATACCAATCATTGCTGGAGCCTTTAGAACAATGTCAAAGAATCTGGAAAAGAAATGAGGGGAAACGGAGTTTCAGAGAACTATTGGAATCGTTGAGAATACTAAGAAGTGTCTTGGAGAACTGAAGAAATTTTGTCAGTCGGAATCCAGTGATAGGTACTCTCTAGGTTCGGTTTTGGTTTCATTATTTAATGGCATGTCAACCTTTGAATTTTATCTAATGCCAAAGCCAGACCCAGTGGAAGAACAGTGGTGGTACTATTTAACTCAGAGCTGTGCGTGAGATAAGGAAGTTCGTGCCTTTCTAATAATTAGTTAATTATGGTTATATTGTGTTAGAATAAAGTTTATGACAGTGTAAAAATAAGAAATTTAAAAAAAATTAAAAATGAATTGAAAAATAAATAGAAATAAAGAGATAAAAATAAATCAATAAAAGATAATGGTCGATCATATAACAAATGACTGAGAAAGTTGATCATGTATTATTTCATTTTCCTGGTATGGTAACAAGCGGATACTTCAATTTTTAGATTTTCATTGAATTTTGATGTAGTTATTCATCTTTTTAAACTTAATTTCTCTGTCCGTAGGATGGACGTTCGGCTAATTTTATGAATGTTTTCTCAAAGTCAAAAATTTTGTGACTATACAAAAAATTAAGTGTGAAAGTTGGCCTCCAGTAAAAAATGATAATTAGATGGACGATTGACAGGTAAGGGACTTGGTTTGGTTTTATGGCATATCAAACATTGCAGGTTATTTAATGCCAAATCCTCTTTATACATATATATTAATATATATGATTTGGTTTGGTTTGGTTTTATGGCATATCAACAATTGTAGGCTATTTAATACGAAATCCTGTTTACAGATATATATCAAATATATATCAGATTTGTAAACATATTTTGTAGATGACATTCTTAAATGAGCCTGAGCTTTTTAGGCTCACAGTTTCACGGTTTCAATTATTGTTATGCAATCGTCACAATTTAACATCAGTCATTTGTTTGCACGCAACTTGTTCTAATTGTACCAGCTTCGGCGGTACATATACTAAAATTGGAACTTGTTCTATTTGACCCACAGATAAGACTCAATCAGGTACTACTACTCCGGGGTCTGGGAAGAATTGCAATAAAGGGAGACTCCACATTCCCCAAAGCTCTAAGCCTGGAGCATCACTATCAGATTGTTTAATGTCTTATACAGAACACGCGTTGGTGGTGGGGGGTCTTACTCCTCTGCAAAGATGCAGTATTCTTCAGCACCAGCCTACTATGCTAACAGGTAAAGGAGTTTTGGGAAGAGTTCTGAAGAGCTCAGAGATTGAACGACCTAATGATCCAGAATAATAAATCAGAGGGGAAGATTGAGTGATTGGTTGATTTTAAGAACCTTTAAACCTGTCTTGGACTATTTTATGCCTTCAGGTTAAGGAATCGCATTCATTGTATGTTTAGATTTACATTTTTGTACAGTTGTTGTTTTTTTTTTTTTTGGTGGGGGGATATGGTTCTATCAGATACAAATAATTTTCAAACAGATCTATTTGACCGATAGATGGCACTCTAACAGGTACTACCACTCACAGTTAAAGTGGACCTGACAGTAATTACCATGATGCAGTTCTTCACTCTCCCTAGGGGTTTAAAACTGGAGCCTTGCGATCAAATTCTGCTTAGAGTTGTACCCAAGACAACCCTTTTTTCGGAAGGGGTTATTACACCTTTGCATGGGGATAAAGTCAGCTTATTCTAAGCTCTGCCGATAGGGTGAGAGTCGGGCGTTGAGTGTATGCATGCGAGTCAGTATGCGTGTGTTGGTGAGTCACAGCTTGCCTTTTAACGATACAGATCATACCTGGCTACGAGGCTCCTTTACAATTCTAGCCATCCGTCCAATATTTCGCTTTTTATTGTTGAATCGACTTCAACAGTTGGTTATTCATAATCTGTGCTGTCCTTGTTCCTATTCATTCAGAGAGTGCATGAACGAAAATTGAGGTGTTAACGGCCGGTTGACCCTGAACAGAAGCAGTGAGAAAATAATGCCGCCACCAACACCACCATTACCACCAACACCAATGCCACCCAACCCCCACCGCTGTTACCTCCTCACTAATGCTAAAACCACCCACGCCAATACCACTACCACTACCACCATCAATTGCATCAATCCCTTCTCTGTCTCCTGCCCACCAATACCAACACTACAACCGCTGCCACCGACTCCACCATTACTATTAACCCCTTTATCATATTTACCCAACCCCTGCGCTCGGGCAGGATATGACACAATGTCAATTTTTTTAAGCGGAGTTTAATAGGTTTGAATTCAGAGTTTTTCCTTCTCCTAGACTACTTGCCTCACCAAGGCTGAAGAACCTAGTCTGCCCTACTATTTACCCCTAGCTGGAGGGAGAATAATTGGATTCATACCTTTCCCAAGGGTATTAGTGCTATGTGGAATGCAATCAGTCTCGTCCAGGATTTGAACTCGTGTCGCCGTGTCCAATTCCTACGACGATAACCATTACACCACGGGCACCCCCAAATTACCCCCCTCCACTATTAAACCCCCCCTTTATACCTTCCAAATCCATTACCACGACACTGTTACTGTTTTCACGTCAGGTGGCCTTTTCTGGATGTAAAGTGACGGCAAGTCATCTCAGTTCTTCTCCACTCTCCTCAGTGTCCTATCTAATTTTAGGAGGCTTGGAATACGTTGAGGGCTGAGACAACACCCGACAAAAAGAATCTCCTGGATATAACACTACAGATGAAGAATAGGTAATAGATAAAGAGGTTGGGTAGCTGTGACAAACATGAAATGTGGACAGGATTTCATAGAATTTCATCATCATCATATCACACCATCAGCATGGATATCCCCGACCCTTTCTCGCCACCCTTCTCTATCATCCATTGCTTCCGGCAGATCTTCAGGGCTACATCCAGTATCTGCACAGAGTTGCTGTATGTATGTTCTAGCCGGTCGTCTTGCCTTTGCTCGTCCATGTGAAGAGATCCACAGGAGTATGTCACTTATGAGTTCGTCCATACTTCTCCAGCAGTGTCCCGCATGTCTGGTTAGTATATTTTATTCGTAAATATTATATTAACACTAAATCATATGCACTGATTGTAAAGATTAACCGGAACGTTTTAGTATACTAGTGTATGTTTTTTGTAGTGTAGGGTCAACCTATAGGATATGTTTAGGTCTAACCCAGAATTTAGAGCTAGATATCTTGAAGTCGACTTATGTCAGGTTGACTTGTACGCTGCAGCATATAGTATGCAGTTTTATTTTTGGTTATAAATTTTACTCCCATAAAGTTTGGTTATGAATAATTATATAAAGAAAAATTGATAACAAGGTAATCCAAGTAGAAGGAGATATTTATCAAGAAGCAAAGTCAACACTATAGCGTTTTGGTTCTAATGAACCATCATCAGGACTATGAGGGATGATATTAGTGATATTAAATCAACGATGGATGTTTAAAAGTACAAAATACAAAAACCTAGGGAAAATAATTCCAAATAATATTCGCTTTCATTGTATGATGTGCCAGTGAAAATAATATCTTGGTATCTGGTTACGTGAAATAGTATTAAAAAAGATACTGATCCTAATGTAGTTGCACTTTTTTGAGTTTGGTAATAAATAATACCTGTTCATATTTGTTTTAATTGTAGAATGTCTAAATTCTGAACGAGGCTGCCAAACGGTTCTATTTGACCCATAGATAGGACACTATCAGGTGATTCCACTCCAAGTCAGATTGGACCAGGGAGCAATGGCAACGAAAGGGTACTCCGCATTCCCCAAACTTCAGGATTACTGGAGCCTCGCCATCAGATTGTTCAGTGTAATAACAGAGACATTCGTTAATTTGGCGGGGTCTTACCCCTCTGCAGAGATATTGTCGGTGTATTTTATAACCCGAGCTGACTTTGCTGTATTCTAAGCGATAAAAATTATCTTGCAGATTTAAAGTTGCCGCTGAACAGGTGTTACATAACATACTCAAATCTCCACTTGCTCAGTTGGTTGGGGCTGTAGAATAGACCGATTGCATCTCTGCAGAGGGGTAAAAAACCCACCAATGAGTTTCCTGGATATGACACAAAACAATCTGATGGAGAGGTTCCAGTAATGCGGGCCTTTTGGGGAATACAGAGTACCCCTTTACTGCCATCGGTCCCAGGTCAACTCTGGCCTGGAGTGGTAGCACCTGATAGGACTCTATCTATGGGTCAAGTAGAACTAAACTGTGTACTTATGCTAAACTGAAATGTTTGAAATAGAACTGTTTTGACATTTAACTGTGTGTGAACAAAATTTTTCTGATACTTTACTGAATTGTTTGAATTAGAAATGTTTGACTAAACTGAATAGCTTTAAAAAAGTTTTTGCTAAACTGAATTGTTTGAAATAGAATGGATTATTTGTATAAAAATTGATTTGGCGTTAAATAACTTACAAAGGTTGATATGCCATAAAACCCCAACAAACAAACAACCAATCAAATGTCCCCGTATACAATCTCTTGTTTGCTTTTTTTTTACACACATTTTTTGTTTTGTTTTTTTACACAAGTAAACAGTTTTATTTTAAACAATTCAGTTTAGCATAAGTACACTGTTTAATTGTCAAAAACATTTCTATTTCAAGCAATTCATTTTAGTTAAACAATTCTAATTCAAACAATTCAGTTTAGTAAAAGTATAGTTCTTCTTTACACACAAATAAATGTCAATTATTGAAACCGTGAAACTGTGAGCCTAAAAAGCTCAGACCCATTTAAGAATGTCATCTACAAAATTAAATTTTATTTTAAACAATTCGGTTAGGCATACAAAACAGTTCCATTTCAAGCATTTCAGTTTAGCATAAGAACACAGTTTTGTTCTATTTGAACCATTGATAGGACCCTACCAGGTGCTAACACTCTGAGCAAGAGTGGAGCTGGAAGCGATGGCAATGAAGGAGTACTCCGCATTCCCCGAAGCTTCAGCATTACTGAAGCCACACCATCGGATTGTTTAGCATATTTACCAACAAACCCTCCGCTCGGGCAGGATATGACACAAGGTCAATTTTTAAGCGGAGTTTTACAGGTTTTAATTCAGAGTTTTCCTTCTCCTAGACTAGTTGCCTCACCAAGGCTGAAAAACCTAGTCTGCTCTACTATTTACCCATAGCTGGAGGGAGAATAATTGGATTCATACCTTTCCCAAGGGTATTAGTGCTATGTGAAATGCAATCAGTCTCGTCCATCGGATTGTTTAGTACCATATATACGGACGCTCGTTGTTGTGGGTTGGGTCTTACCCCTCTGCAGAGATGCAGTCAATATATTCTACAGTCAATGTATTGTACAGCTTTTAGTTAAACTGATGAAGCCTTTTAATCTTGACAAAAGAAGGTGAATCAACTTAGACTTCACTTGAAGTCACTCTTATCATTTGTTTGGGTTGTTGTGTTTTATGGCATATCAACCTTTGTGTGTTATTTAATGCCATATCCTGTTTATATATATGTATTAAGTATATAATCTGTGAGCAAATAGTTTATTGATAACATTATTTTAAAACGAGCCAGATTTTTGTGTTTTCACACATTTACATTGCTTCAAGTATCAATAACACTGATGTTTCTAAAGAGTTTCAAGTATTGCTATGTAATACCAATAATTTTATTTAATATTAATCATGTTTTATAGTGTAAAATGGTTTCAAGTATAGCCAACACTAACACTTCTAAATAGTTTATAATATTTCTATCACTAATATTTCTAAAGAGTTTCAAGTATTGCTATCAAATACCAATAATTATATTTAATGTAAATCATGTTTTCCAACTGTAAAATGGTTTCAAGAACTGCTGACACTGATATTTCTGAATATTTTCGAATATTTTTACCACAAATATTTCTAAAGGGTTTCAAGTATTGATATCTAATGCCAATAATTACATTTAATGTTAATCATTGAAGCGTTTTAAGTATTTCTATTAAACACTGATAGGGGTGTCCTCGTGGTGTAATGGTTAAAGCGATGGACTGCGGAATCGTAGTACGCGAGTTCGTACTCCAGTCGCGCTATTACGTTCACTTTCGGGCAAATACCCTTGGGAAAGGTATGAACCCCCTTATCCTCCTAGCTATGGGTTAAATAGTACCACTACTGTTCTTCTAGGAGAATGGCTTTGGCATTAAATAACCTAAAAAGAGTTGATATGCCATTAAACAAAGAAACCAAACCTTAAACACTGATAGAGGGAGTGATGTCTATAGTGCTGGATAACAGTATCGAAGTAAGCGGGTTCGAACTCCATTCCCGCTATTATGTTCACTTTCGAAAAAGTACCCTAAGGAAAAGACATGAATTCCTTTAACCCTCCCACCCATGGGTTAAATAGTATTCTTGCTCTTCTTCTACAAGGATAGCTTCAGCATCAAATAACCCACGAAAGTTGATATCCCATGAAACAAAGAAACCAAACCTCACACTGATAATTCGATTTGCACACAGTCAAATGTTTTCGACGATTGCCATCTAATACAAATTCTCTTATTAAACCAAACTAATAACTTGTACTACAAACCAAATTTTAAAACAAGTTATAAAATCTTTGGTTGACAATCCACAAAGTATAGTTTTAATAAAGAAAAAGCAAGAAGCATATAATCACCAAGTAGGTTTTGTTTATCACCATCAACAAAATTCACTTGGTGTGTATATTTATTTCTATAATATTAATTTCTATAATACTTTTATATGATGATTTTTTCTCCTTGTTTAAGATTCTTGTGTCAGTTTCGAATGAGTGGAGTAAAATAAATAAAAACGATTGTAAAGAAAGTTCACATGGACAACCAAATCGTAAAAGATTTTTCTCATCACCGGCCATCTTGAATTTCTTCACTACCTCTGATCTAGCGACATCCCGCTCCTTGGATATTTTATCCTTTTCTGTACAGTTATTATGTTTCGTAAAGGACCTACTCGCAGAGAGTAAACTCGGCTACCCGAGTTCAATTCTTTAACGAGATTGTATTCATTTCCCATAGTGTTAATGCCCTTGGGAGAAGTAAGAATCTTCACCGCCGCATTCTGTCTGCGACAAGTTACACGACCAAACAAAGTTACGAAAAAGTCTTTTTGGCGGGGGTCTTTTTAAAGGAGACTTGACGACGCTATGTAATGTATTACAAAAGTCATCCGTTGAATAAGTTATACAAGGACTTTAAATTATTTTTGAAGACAATTTTATAGAGGTAAAACTCCAGGAAATATTATTTCACGCCCTACAAGTCTTTCCCACCAGCTAATACTGGAGTCTGAGTCACAGGTCTCCAAGGTTCTTAATATTCTAGCCGATCTTAATAAATTTGTAGTCAAGATGGGCTCGATTCTTCCTCTAACTTCCAAATCCTCCAGTTTTTTTCCAAATCATTTGGGACCGTTCCAAGCACATCGACTATCTTCCACAGTTTATTCAACAGTCTTGCAAGGTCCTAGTATTCGTTTAATTTTCTCTTTCGTTCATTCTCTCTCTGTGGCCCGCTGGAATCGCAAAATCCACAAGATAACAAATTCTTTGTTTTCTTGATTTTTAGAACTTGGTCTAGTCTTCTTAATTATCACTGGGTTTGGTCTTCTGACCGGGATTAGGTGATCCGTTTGTATATAAAAAAAAACAGAAAATTTTATGTGAATATGGATTCTATATTCTGCCTCAATCATTTGGTAATATTGTCAAATTTCTTTTACGTATAATCATTTTTGGCTTTTCTAATTGTGAGAGTGTTCACCAGTGGCCCTGGAGACCGAAGTTCAGTTCCAGGTCGAGCCATACTAAAGACTCAAAAAATGGCACTCGACACTTCCTTGCTTAACACTCAGCAATATAAGCGACGTATCAAGGGTAAAGTTGAGCAATCCAGGAAAAGGAGTAGTGCCCTCCCCAAAAATTCGGTGTAGTAGCTAATGAAAAGGGAGACTTCGGGTCGCTCTTGACGACGGTCGCCAACTTTACTTACTTTTACTAATAATTATTTTGTGTCTCTATTAAAAGAGATTCCATTTCTCTCTTCAGGTTTCTCTTTCTAAGCCATGTTCCTGTCTTCTCGAGTACAATCTCACCTGTTTGTCGCTTGAAATATCCGTACAGTTGTTTTTCTTCCCATTTCTTTTTTTTTTTTTCTGTTTAGTCTAATTTTGATATTGCTATTACTGGCTCCAGCGATCAGTCTTTCTTTGCTCTTTGTAATATACTCCTAATAACCTTGTGTTGATGTATCTACGCAAGCCTCAACGCTAGTAAGTTTTCTTTCTCCTTCTTTTCCTGGCACATGTCAATATCATCTCTAGGATGTAAGACCTTGGGCATACATTGTCAACCAATTAGAATTTCTTAATTTTCATTGCCCTTTATCGCAACTCTTAAAACTGAATATACCAGCCATCTAAAATCCTTTTGTCTACCATCTTAATCATGTGCTAGTTGCTTCTTTCAACTCTTCATTAGTGGAGAACCGCTATCTCCCGAGTGTCACCTCTGTGGACCCAAACAGATGATTATGGTCTTGAATGAAGAGCTGTTGTCACATAACAATGTGAAGTCTCAGTGCTTCTTTAAGACCAATCAAGCAATCAGCAAATAACTGAACAGCCCTTACTTATTCACCAAACAGTCCTGGACTAGGAACCTCAGAATTTAAAGGAGGAGTCTCTGTGGTATCATGGCTAATGTATTGAACTGAGCCCTCTAATTTCAGTTGCGCTTTTACGTTCTGATTAATGCCTTTTGGAAAGGTATGAACCTCCTTATTCCCCCATCTATGGGGATAATTATCGCCACTACTGTTCCTCTAAAAGGATGGCTTTGGCATTCAATAAAACTATGAAGTTTGATACGTCATTAAAGCAAAGAAACTAAACTGAACTCAAAACTTAGAATATTCAAACAGATACAGAAATCTACTCTGGTTTATGTGAGAGCATTAAAAATTCATGCAATTATTTAGTCAATTTTCCACGAGTAAAGCATAGATAGATAGATAGATACTATTTACCAACCCCTCCGCTCGGGCAGGATATGACACAAGGTCAGTTTTTAAGTGGAGTTTAACAGGTTTTAATTCAGAGTTTTCCTTCTCCTAGACTAGTTGCCTAACCAAGGCTGAAGAACCTAGTCTGTCCTACTATTTACCCATAGCTGGAGGGAGAATAATTGGATTCATACCTTTCCCACGGGCAGATAGATAGATAGATAGATAGATAGATAGGAATAAACTTAAATAGAGAGATAGACAGATATATACATAAATGAATACATTGTGGAGGAGCCCGTGGTGTAATGGTTATCGTCGTAGGAAATGGACACGGTGACACGAGTTCAAATCCTGGACGAGACTGATTACATTTCACATAGCACTAATACCCTTGGGAAAGGTATGAATCCAATTATTCTCCCTCCAGCTATGGGTAAATAGTAGGGCAGACTAGGTTCATCAGACTCGGTGAGGCAACTAGTCTAGGAGAAGGAAAACTCTGAATTCAAACCTGTTAAACTCCGCTTAAAAATTGACCTTGTGTCATATCCTGCCCGAGTGGAGGGGTTGGGTAAATATACATACATGCATACATACATGCATTCATACATACATCCTTACGAACATAGATAGATGTAAAAAGCCTTTGATAGATAGATAGATACATACATACATAGAAATAAGCTGAAATAGATAGATAGATATATAGAATCATATTGGGTATTGATATTTTTTCTGAAATGTGGGTGTTCGTAAATGTATTTTGATCACGAATTAAGGAATTTCCTGCGCCAAATTTTCATGTCACTGTTTATTACGAATTACAAATAGATTCAGCATTTCATGGCAAAAAGTCTAATAAAAATATTTTATGGCTGACTCTTTAGGATTGAGCAACCTCAATATATTTTTTGTATCAAATAGTGTTTGCCCCTGTGACCTCAATTTTCAAATCAGAAGTCGGACACCATATTTGAATTTTATGGATTTTTGTAAATTCATAACGTGATTGAGAAGCAACAAAAAGAAATTATTCTTTCAACAGTGAACGTTCTGAAAAAGGTATTGTTTGCTAATAACTAAGACATGACAATGTCCTAGGGTCATTTAATAAATAAGAGGAATATTTGGGGAAAAATCAAAATAAATTTGTTTTTCTGAATGTTTTTCCATAAATGTAAACCTTGCATTGTTTAGAATTCGTTCATGGAAAAATATTTTAATTACGAAAAAATCACTTGTTTAGAGGCTATTCAAATTGGTAGCAAATCAAGTAGCATGCTTCAGACTTGAATAGAGATCTGTCATTAAATTGTTGGTGGTTGAGAATTGCAAAATATGTGATGTCTACCATTTTGGTTTAATGACATATGAACATTTATGGGTTATTTAATGCCGAAACCAACCCAGTAGAAGAACAGTCGTGGTACTATTTAACCCATAGCTGGTGGGTGGGATAAGAAGGTTTATGCCTTTCCTAAAGGTGATAGTCCGAAAGTGATCTTAATAGCGCGACTGAAGTTCGAACTTACTTACTTCAAGTCCGTAGTCCAGCACTTTAGCCTCGACGCTACGTGTGATGTGTATGGAGAAGCATATTTTAATTTAAAAAATGCTTTTAAATGAACTAAGAATGGGTTTGCAGCTATGAGCCTAGCAGAAAAAACGTTTTCTAGAGTGAAAACACATTAACTCTCCAATAAAGAAAAAGTTCCGAGCGCAGCAGTCAGTAAAGAAGATCATGCTGAAAGTCTTCTGCTACCCATCACTATTGATTTCTCTGAAAAAGGTGCAAGTGAAAACAGTGTCAGCTTCATAGGCAACCTTTTACCTTATTTATTGAATGACCCATGTATGCATTTACCCAACCTATCTACAACAAACAGAATGCAACACATGGTTAATTTTTAAGTGGAATAACTCGATATCAAAGTAAACTTTCTCTCTCCCCATTTTCACTTTATCTATTTATACATACATATACATACATCATTTTACTGTATGTCTACTGCATTCGAGTTATTTAATGATAAAGTTTTTTTTTCAAGCGATCAAAAGTGGTCAAGTAACTAATGCTATATAATAAGAATCACCATCATCATCATCATCATCATGTCGTGTCGCTAGCACAGATATCCCTGACTCTCTCTCTCGCCATTTCTCCCTATCGTTCATCGCCTCTGGCAGCTCTTCAGGTCTACATCCCGTATCTTCACATAGCTGCTGAATGTATGTTCGAGTTGGTCGTCCTGCTTTTGCCCGGCGATATGTGGGGGTCCATAGGAGTACATCACTTATGAGTTCATCCCCGCTTTTCCAGCAGTGTTTTGCATGTCTGGTTCGTCTAACTTGGATAGTTTTCGTGATGGGAGGCAGGTGGCCGTATAGTTGGTGCCTTGTGGGGTGTTGCCGCCAATATTGCTCACAGCTTTCTAGTGTAATTGCCGTCAAGCTTCTTCTCCAGCCGTTTAGTTAGCGTCCAAGTAGTGCATCCATACAGCAGTATCGACACGACCGCTGCTTGGAAGAAACTGCGTTTTATCTTATCGGTCAGGTCTGATTTCCATATGATATAATAAGAATAATTCTTAATAAACAATTATCGCTTTAAGAAACAATTAATTCTTAATAAACAATTATCGCTTTAAGTAACAATTCTTAATCCAAATAATTTGCACACAGTTATATGGTTTCTAGTATTCCTTTTTAAATCTGATAATCTAAAAAGCAATGGTTGGGTTTACCCCATGGCATCCACTGTTGTCGTTTTAACAATGGCGGTCTCTAATTATCAAAACATATATTTATAATCATATTTACCCAACCCCTCCGCTCGGATATGACACAAGGTCAATTTTTAAGCGGAGTTTAACAGATTTGAATTCAGAGTTATCCTTCTCCTAAACTAGTTGCCTCACCAAGTCTGAAGAACCTAGTCTGCCCTACTATTTACCCATAGCTGGAGGGAGCATAATCGGATTCATTCCATTCCCAAGGGTATTAGTGCTAAATGAAATGCAATCAGTCTCGTCCAGGATTTGAACTCGTGTCGCCGTGTCCATTTCCTACGACGATAACCATTACACCACAGGCACTTCCGATATTTATAATCATTCAAAATAGGTACAAACATCATAATTGCAATTTCACTGTTTTAAAAACCACAGTATTAATGTATTTCACAATCATTTTGAATAGATAAACTCTTTATATATAGTTAACATTGTTCCATATTCACAATTAACGCAAGATACAGCCATGTGTGAAATAGACATGGCATGTTGGTAACACATATACATCGAACATATAAAGAACATAGGAATCTCGAAATTCGAATAACACGTAACGACTTCTTGTTCAGGTACGAAACCTTTTTATTAACTTTGAGTTAAAGGTTTCGACGTAAGGAGGAGAGACACAATCTTCTATGCTGTCTTATTCATTTGGCCCCCATCTCGAGCGGCCCCCATAGGGCGCAAGTTCGCCCCACGTCTGCGAGCTCCAAAAGTCGATCTTCCTCGTTCGGCGTCTAGTACTAAACTCTCTTACTTTCTTTCAATTCTCCTCAAACCTCTGCGCGCTTCCGGTGCGTGACGTCACTCGCACTCCGTCACCCGTTTCGTTTCGGACTATTGTGACATCTGAGTGACACCTTCGTCCGCCCGCGCGCACCCGCGTTAACACCTGCATCAATGTTTGCACCTAACTAACCCATGTGTTGAACTGAAAGGTTCTCAGACTAACTAAACTCAAAGGCATGAACCGAAATCCCTTGGCCATTACGTTACAACATATCAGTGTTTTAAGATCTAATGCATTAAGTTCACAATCATTTTACACCGCAGAAGACTTCATACTTAGTTGCTATATCAATCTTTTAGGAACTATTGGAATTAGTATAACATTTGTATTTAAGACTAACAACAACAAATAAATGAATTAAAACTAAGTTCAATTCTAACTATTTATTAAAAAACAAAACAATGAGAGACAATATAAAGTCCTTGAGTCGAGTTTGAGAGACTTACCGGTGTGATGGAGAGGATAGCAGGTATTTTCTGACTTGGTGATTTCTTGAGGAAAATTTCTGGTTGACGTGTGACCGGGAGCTGGTCTAGAATCTATCAGCTGATATTTTGGTCTATTGTACCAAAACTTCTGAGCAATTTACGTGATTGGTTTTTCCAATTACTTAACGTTACACACAGGAATAAACATATTTTACTAACCCAACAGAACCATTAACGTTCACAATCATTTTGAACAGGTAAACACTTCATACTTAAATTTAATATCAATATCTTAAGATCCAATGAATTACTAAAGTTCCCAATCATTCTAAATTGGTAAATTGTTCATACATAAATACAATATCAATGTTTTAAGAGCCAATGTACGATGTGTGTCTGAAAAGTAACAGGACTAGTATCACAAAGAATCTATTTTAGATCCAAACTACCAACTACATGCTTTCCCTTTCAAAGCAATCTTCCTCCAATTCACGCTTCTATGTACTGCTGGAAGTATTCTTCTGGGATCCCCATCAGCTCCATCGTTATGGCCCTCTCAATATTCTCCACTCTTCAAAACAGGTCCCCTCGATATCCCTTTGATATTGGAGAAATGAAAGGTCACACGGGATAAAATCTGGTGATTATTGAGTTTGTTCGAGCACGGTGATGTTCATCTCGATCAGAAACTGCCGGATGCTCAGGGCGTTGCAAGCAGGTGGATGACCTTGGTGAAGAAACCCCAATTTGTACTGCCACAATTCAAGCAGTGAGCGAATCATACGTTGCAGGATCTCTTTGCAGACTAACCGTCTGGCTCTGTGAAGAAACACATTGTGTACGATGCCCCGCACATCGAAGAACAAGATCAACATAATTTTGACTTTTGATTTTGACTTTTGGCTTTCTTCGGCCTCGACGACATCGAAGACTTCCATTAAATGCACTGGCATTTGGTTTCCGGGTCGAATATCCATCTCTCAGGATATGACGACCCTTTAAAGCAAATCTTATTTAGCTTGAAAACGCTCGATAATGTCCTGGCACTTCTGTATGCAATGTTTCTTTTGATCCTTATACAGCAATCCTGGCACCATTTTTGCGCAGTATTTCCGTGTGACGAAATCTTCAGTGATAATCTTCTAAACACAATCATTTATGACGAACAGTAAACCGATGATCGCCTTACACCACCTGCCACATCCACTCAACGTTGACCGCAGTCCTGCTGGTTGAAGGCCTCCCGCTCTTAGAGTAATTTTTCACCTCCGCACACTTCTCTCTAAACCACATGGTCCAATTAAAAACACGTGTGTGCGGCATGGTGTTATTTCCATGCACTTGCTGGCGCATTTCCTGTGATTGGGTTGGAGTTTTCCCTAATCAGATAAAAAGTTTAAGTTTATTTGTTGCTTAATGTTCAACGTTCTTTTACAAGTGTTCCTAGTTAAACGACTTGAAAAGACGAGATAGACACCAAAGTATATTTTTTAAAAAAACTCAATTGATTCAGTAACCTAAGGATACAGTTATATACTCCGAAGATATCAAGTTATATAACACAATCCTCTTTTGCCCTCAGCTCACACAACACACCCAGTCCAGATTCTTTTATGAATTTGAGTAAAGAGGTTGTCCTGAGTATAACACTATTTGCGCCCAGTGGTAAGACTACGTTTTTGGAGCTCCGGGGAGTGTGAAATCACCCGTTTCTTGCCATTATTCTCAGATCCACAGAAACCCAAGTCGTAATGCTGTTCCATTTATGGGCCAAATTGATTTGTTCAAGATTAGGAGTAAATGACCTTATGCACATGTAATCCTTCTGATAAAACTGTGTCAATACTATTGTATAGTTGCACCACATAGATTCTAACACAATACTTGTAGATAAAGTAAGTTGAGAACTACATAAGGATGCCGGTTGCCCAGTTATCTTGGACTGAAGAATGCACCCACTGCACCTTTGCAGACGGGTAAGATCCCTCCAACAAGTGTCTTGGATATGACACTAAGCAATCGGATGGTGAGGCTCCTGTAATTATGGAGCTTTCGGGAATGCTGAATACCCCTTTCATTGCCATCGCTCCCAGGTCCACTCTGGTCCGGTGTGGGAGCACCTAGTAGAGTCCTATCAATGGATTAAATAGAATTAAACTCTACTGATGGGTGCTTATATTGGGAACATGGGAAAAATAGTGCTTATTATAACTGACAATACTAACATTCAAATGCACACAAACTTAGGCTCACATACACACAAACAACCCCTAAGTTTTTCGGACAAAAAATTAATCATATTAGTAATTTAAAAAAAACCCTTCAATCTGTCTGACTAATGTTAAAGCATGAAACCCAGAATTACAAACACTACTATATATATATATATATGCGTGTGTGTGTGTGTGTGTGTGTGTGTGTGTGTGTGTGTGTGTGTGTGTGTGTGTGTGTAATAGCTCTATGTTTGATATTGAGCGCTATTTAGTAGTACTGCAGCAACGTTTGATCCTCAATTAATTTAACAAGTTGAGCTTGTAAGAACCATAAACCTCTTAAACATATATATATATATATATATATATATCCAAAGTTGAGCTAGTAAGAACCATAAACCTCTTATATATATATATATATATGTATATATATATATATATATATATATCCAATTGGCCAGTAATATATATATATATATATATTACTGACCAACTGGATAATGGTTAGAGTGTTCAAAGGGGGATCGGGTTTTAATCACCGGTCGAATTTTATCAAAATCTCAAAAATGTAACTTTACGCCTCCTTGCTTAACACTTAGCATTATAACGTACAGATCAAGGGTAAAGGGAGCAATCCAGGGAAAGGAGTAGTGCCCTCCCCAATATATTGGTGTAGTAGCTATCAAAAAGGAAGCCTTCGACTCACCCTCGACTATGGCCGGCTAACTTACTATATATATGTATATATATACAATGTGCGATGGGTAAACTGTTGTCTAAATTACACAAAGCGAGTGTCAGCAGAGAAGAAATGACTAAGTCTACGGCTTTCTCTTTCGCCTCGCACGGTTTATTATCTCCTTGTATTAAATCAGTTGACGCATTTCCTATACTCTTACTTTCTCTTTTCAGCGACTACTATGAAAGAGTTGTAGCAAATAAACTTTCTTATCTAGCGAACCAACTGACGGTGTTTTGTGTTCGTCTCTTTTTATCACAGTGAGATTACCACGGGATCAGAAACCTTAAGGATAGTGCTACATCCATAGCCTGTTTGGGGCCATGGTGTTTCAAGTGTTTTACTTCATATTTCGACGGGAAATATTTTACTTTATATTTCGTCAGGAAGTGTTTTACTATATATTTCGTCCAGAACACACACACACACACGCACACACACATATATATATGTATGTATGTATGTATGTATATATCTACACTCTCACGCACACACACACACACAAAACAATAGACACATATGCTAATTATTTGTATTTACATAATTCGTTTTATCATTAATTATATCATTATTCCAATTAAATTTAAATATTCATGTGTAAATTAGTTCTTTTCTTTTTTTAATGGCTAAAACTTAGTGTCTTCTTACCCAGAACCAACAAGCATTCTTCCTCACCCCCGAAGTAAAACCTATTCTCCTAGGGAAACACACGTACGTATGCACGTTTGCTCTCTCTCTTTCTCTCTCTCTCTCTCTCTCTCTCTCTCACACACACACATACCAAAAAAGCACATGCAAGCACACACACACAAACACACACACACACACATATATATATATATATAAGCAAATACTTTTATATCTATCTTATCTGTGATAAAAAAAAAGTTGAAGAATATTACACATCTGTAAAAGCTACTCTTGCACCTACAAGAAAAAAGACCTACCTACTTACTATCTTACTTTTCCCCATTCAGATATACATATGCACGTGAACGTCTCGAGTCTCCCCCTCTTCCAGCTTCGCCACCTGAAGCTTCCCTCAATGGTTGGCTAAGCACAGGACTTGATATAATCTTTAAGTAAATACCGCTACATCTTACTTTCAGGAACATGATCAGGTTTCCGCAGGCCGGCTATCATCCTGAGCCTGTATTCATTTTCTTACTTATCTCGGTGAATACAGCCTTACAAACAACAACATACATACTCTCTCTCTCTCTCTTTAACTCACTCTCTCTCTCTCACTCTTTCTCTCTTTAACTCTCTCTCTCTCTTTAATTCACTCTCTCTCTCTCTTTAACTCACTCTCTCTCTCTTTAACTCACTCTCTCTCTCTCACTCTTTCTCTCTTTCTCATACACACGCACACTCACACAGATAGAGACACACACTCACACACATGTATACATATATAAAAACGACAACCATACACACAAATACGCATATATACAAACATATGTGAACATACATGTCAACAGTCTCACATACACGAAATCATCTAACAAAACTCTCTCCACAGGCACTATATGACACAAGGTCATCTTCAACTGGAGTATTGCTGTTTTGAATAAAGAATATTTCCTTTTTCCAGGATTGGTTGCCTTATTAACTTTAAGGAACCCAGTTGGCACCCATAGCTATAAAGAGAATATGGATTCATGCCTTTTTCCAAAGGTATTAGTTTGAAGTGAAACGTAAGCAACTTCATCCAGGATTTGAAATTGGGTCGCCCACACCATTTCCTTGGAGGATAAGCGTTACGCCACACGCACCTCCGCTGTAATGTATGTATTCCTCCAACTCCTCAGCTAGAGGGGACAATTTTAAGTCGAGTTCATCCATTTTGAATTCCGACTGGTTGTCTTACCAAGGCTAAATAACCCATTCTGCCCTACTGTCTACGCATATTTACAACAGATAGACTCATGCCTTTCTCAAGGATCTGTATTTACCCAACCTCTTGGCTGCAAACATGGTGTGACTCAAGGTCAATTTTAATCGGAATGCATCAAGTTCGAATTCAGAGGTTTTCTTCACTAGACTGGTGGTCTAGCTGCGACTAAAGAACCTTGTCTGCCTTATTATTTACACATAACTGGGGTGGAGAGAAAAGTTAAATTTAGGCCTTTCCAAAGGTCATTAGTGAACCACATACAGACTCATCAAAGATTTAAACTCGGGTCACTAATTCGAAATCCTACGATGATAACCGTTAAGCTAACCGCTCCTCTTAGATACACTCGCTTATAATATTACACTAGCACTTCAGAAATGTAACTACCAAACCTCAAAAAGCAACTTTTTAAATTGGTTGCTTTTATCTACGTCATCTTTAATCACACCTGTCAATCGAAAACCTTAAAACTTCAGTTGGTTTATTGAGGTTTGATTTGGTTTAGTTTCTTTGTTTAATGGTATATCAACCTTCTAGGGTTATTTAATACCAAGGTCATTCAAGTAGAAGGACAGTAGAGGTATTATTTATCCCATGGCGGGTGATATAAGAGGGCTCGTACATTTCCCGTGGGTATTAGTATAAAAGTAAGGAGGTGCCCGTGGTGTAATGGTTATCGTCGCAGGAATTGGACACGGCCACACGAGTTCAAATCCTGGACTGAATGCATTTCACATTGCACTAATACCCTTGGGAAAGGTATGAATCCAATAATTCTCCCTCCAGCTATGGGTAAATAATAGGACAGACTAGGTTCTTCAGCCTTGGTGAGGCAACTAGTCTAGGAAAACTCTGAATTCTAACCTGTTAAACTCCGCTTAAAAGATTGACCTTGTGCCATATCCTGCTCGAGCGGAGGGGTTGGGTGAATATGATTAGTATAAAAGTAAACGTAAAAGTACGACTGGTGTTGGAACTCGTATACTGCAATGTCAAAGTCCTGCACGTGAGCCACTACGACATGGGATTCCCCCCCCCTCTGTTAGGGGTGATTGTTAATATCAGGACATTAAAAAACACAACCAATGTGTCTTAATTGACAACCGAAAAAGCTGCACTTACTAGAAATTTGAGAAATAGTCGAGATTCTTTTGACAACGACGCTACGAAAAAAAAAAAAGCAAGAACACCGAGGAGAGGGTAAGAGTATTGAGAAGATTTGCAGTCACTCAGTCTCTTGTATAACTCGCCAGTTATTACTGCATTAATATACCTCAGTGGGTAGACTGTTCGCTAATGGTCCGGAAGACCTGGGTTCAATCCCAGG
Organism: Sepioteuthis lessoniana; assembly: GCA_963585895.1. Taxonomy (NCBI): domain Eukaryota; kingdom Metazoa; phylum Mollusca; class Cephalopoda; order Myopsida; family Loliginidae; genus Sepioteuthis; species Sepioteuthis lessoniana. The sequence goes on from OY757925.1 coordinate 49,386,861, forward strand.
TCGAATCATACCAAAGACTTTAAAAATGGTACTTGATACCTCCTTGCTTAACACTCAGCAATATAAGGTACGTATCAAGGGTAAAGTGGAGTAATCCAGGGAAAGGAGTAGTGCCCTCTCCTAGACCTCGGTGTAGTAGCAATTGAAAAGAGGGCCTTCGGGTCGCCCTGGACTATGGTCGCTAACTTTACTTTACTTATCAAGGATAAAGTAAAGCAATCCAAGGAAAGGAGTAGTGCCCTCCCCTATACCTCGGTGTAGTAGCTATTCACATGACGAGCAAAGGCAAAGCAACCAGCTCGAAACTACATACAGCAGCTCAGTGAGGATACGGGATGTAGCCCTGTGGACCTACCAGAAGCGATGAACGAGAGGGAGGAGTGGCAAGAGAGGGTCAGGGATATCCGTGCTGGAGACACGACAAGATGATGAGATGATGATGATGTCAGATAACAATATTTAAACTATTTTAGTAAGTGCAAACAAAGGTTTCACACTATATAGAACTATTCGTGCTTGAGTATTTAAAACAATTTTTATATTTATGTGCAAGCAATTTATCTCTGGCTCATTCAAAAATAAGATTACAAACAAACTATGGTCTTACATATTATATGTTTAACTATTTAACGGTATGCAAACAAATGAGCTCCGGTTCATTTAAAAAAATAATCTACAAACTACATAATCATATACAATATGTATAAAGAGGAGTCGGCATTAAATAACTTACAAGAGTTTATGTGCCATAAAACCCAACCAAGCCAAATCATACCTTGAAATATGGTCAACTAGAATTTTCTTTTTTATCTTTCTCCGTCTGATGATAGTGTACACCCCATGAAAATTTAAATTAACGGACTCAACGAGAAAATAATTTTGATATTTTAGGTATTATATCCGCTCTGCTATATTTGCATTGAGCACTTTTTCATGCAATTTATTTGCTTATATATATATATATATATATATATATATATATATATATATATGTGTGTGTGTGTATTCTCGAGGCACTACATATTAGGAACATACATAGAATTAATTTTGAAACCAGTGCTAATGTACTTAAATATCTTTTGCTACTGACGTTATTTATAGAAACAAATTCGAAAAGTAAACGCTACACAATACAACGGTACAAACGCTCATTTTTTCAAAGTAGTAATGTACATACAAAAGTTATATCACTTTTGTAATACATCCTCCCCTGATGATGGCCCAAAGTTTGGCAGAAAGTACTTAGGAAGTAACTAATTATGGAAGGTTTATCAACCAATTCCCGCCTAATATCATAATATCGATGCGACAATTCGAAAGGATTAACTAAAAATACGTAGACAAAAGATGTCTATTATGTTCAATCAAATATATATATTGTTAAATTATAGATTGACTGAGTTTTTTACAAGGCAAGTCATGTAGAAGTTGAAAAACCGTTAAACGACAGAAAAACTCCATGACTCAACTCACTTTAATTGATAGATAATGGCCCATAATAGCAGCTGAAAGTTTGGCTGGCATTGCAGGATGCAAACTCAGGTGACTAAAAGTTTAAAGTTAGATTTCACCTTTCAATTAGTCTGTTGGGATGAATCAAAATGATGGTAAATAATTTTGCCCTTATTGTCAAGGTGCTTTCGACTTGCGTACGAAGTTGGTAGTATATCAAGTGAATAAACAATGTACACGAAAGAAGATGTCCTCTTGATGTTCATCTTAATAAAGAACATCGAATAAAGAAAAAGAGATAGAACAACGATGAATTTGCGAGAACATGATGGCGACGAGAAGCGACAACTTGCCAGAGAAGAAGACGCCTATATAATAGTAAATTACACACACACACGTCACATCATATATGTATATATGAGTGTGTGTGTATATGAAAGAAAGAAAGAAAGAAAGAAAGAAAGAAAGCGAAAGTATAAAAACATAAGAGGAAGAGAAACTGAAACGGTAAGAATGGAAACGAAACTATGCAATGCAGTGACTAGACCAAACTAGTAGGAAAAAACTTTAAAGATGCTTCGACCAATGAAAAACTCAGTGGAGTAAGTGGGTTGAATGGAAATGAGACTATTTTGAAGAAAATTAACGTTTTTTTTTCCATTGATCTTTTCTATCTTGCTAAATACAACTTTAGTCTCGATACATTGTGAATGCAGCTTGTATACTGTTTATTCTCCGAAAAAAAAAGACGGACAAATACTCAATTCCTTTTTTTATATTCTGGGTGTATATACATCAATTGAGATTCCGAAAAGCTAAACTAAAAGGAACAAAAGGATACCCTTAAGGAGTAATAAAACAACTGTCCGTCCTGCAATTTATGAGATAAATAATAACACAAAACGGTATGTAGCGATCACAGTTTAGCACAAGTACACAGTTTAATTATCAAAAACATTTCTTTTTCAAGATATTCAGTTTAGTTAAACAGTTCTAATTGAAACAATTCAGTTTAGTATAAATATAGTTTTTGCTTACACACAGTCAAATATCAAAACAGTTCTATTTCTAACAATTCAGTTTAGCGTATGCACAGTTTCCATGTCAAAAACAGATCTATTTTAAACAATCTAGTTAGGCATACAAAAACAGTTCCATTTCAACGTATTCATTTTAACGTAAATACAGTTTCACTGACAAAAACAGTTTAATTTCAAACAATTCAGTTTAACATAAGTACACAGCTTAAATGTCAAAACAGTTCTATTTCAAGCAATTAAGTTTATCATAAGTACCCAGTTTAATTCTGTTTAACCCATGGATAGGACTCTGCCATGTGCTACTATGTTGGATCTGGGAGCGATGGCACTGAAGGGGTACTCCGCATTCCCCAAAAGCTCCAGCATTACTGGAACCTCACCATCATATTGTTTAGTGTCATATCTAGGACACACGTTACGGGGGGGTGTACCCCTCTTCAGAGGTGCAGTTGGTGTATTCTACAGCCCAAGTCGACTGGGAAAATTAATCAGTCGTTTGCACGCAGTTAAATGGTTTCATTCAATTATATTTACATTTTGAACTCTTGAGTTTTGATTGTTTGGTTATAAATAATACCTATTAATATCCGTTTTGGTTGTTTCATGATGTATTTGAAATAATTAAATCTTGGTATCTTTGCATTAGAAGAAAATTAACTTTTTATGAATGCACTTATTTATGGATGATACTATATATATATACATACATATATATATATATATATATATATATATATATACGGAGAGAGAGAGAAAGAGAATGTGTTCACACAACGATATATATATATATATATATATATATATATATATATATATATATATATATATATCGGTGTGTTTATGTATATGTATGTGTATACAATACGATACACATACACACACACACACACACATATATATATATATATCCGGGCCATTGGCCTAATGAGTAGAGTGTTCGTCAATGGTCCGGGAAAACAGGGTTCAATCCCAGGTCAAGTCATACCAAAGACTCCAAAAATGGTACTTGATGCCTCATTGCTTAACACTCAGTATTATAAGGTAAGGATCTAGGGTAAAGTGGAGCAATCCAAGGAATGTAGTAGCGCCCTCCCCTAAACCTTGGTGTAGTAGCTATTAAAAAGGGAGCCTTCGGGTAACCCTCGACTGAGGTCGCCAATTTTGCTTACTTTTATATATCCTTCTTGATTTGATATCTGTTTTTAACATGTTTAGCATAGATAATATCAACAGTTTTGTTTTATGAAAAGAAATTCTCTTTTGTCAAGAAAATTTAGAAAATTCCACTAATGCTGTCATATTAGCTTTGTAAAGTAGAGTTATTTACACGAAGTAGAAAAAGTAATCGTGTTCGTGTAGAAAAAGATTTAAAATTATGGTTATGAGAAAACTAAATGAAAAAATATTGATATAAAGTTACCAAAAGGCAAATGTCTTAGAAAAATCAAGTAATAATAAACAAAATTATAAAAATCGGTGTGGTTTTACATATTATACAACATTGGCGTGAATAGTATAATAAACTATTGTCAGTAGTTGCCAAAGTCCCCACTGCTATTATAGAAGGCCAAAGATTAAACACGAAATGTGTACAGGGGCCCGACAATATTTTTCGGACACTTTGAAAAAAGTACTTCAAGGTGGTCACTAGTGCCAAAAACTTTTGAGAGTGTAAGTACGTAGTTGAGGAGTGAAAATCCACTACTAGTGTAATCATTTTTTTTAGTTTGGCTTTGATAATTTTCGTTTTTTGTGACTTTTGCGAAAACTTGCACGACACTATTTTCGGACATGACAAAAAAATCCTATTTTATTAAGTGCTATGTTCATGTATATGTTGCTGTATGCAAATTTTCTGCTTGTACACTGTTCTGGGGCACTGGTGCCCCTACGGAAAGTCGAATACTAAAGTGTCCGAAAAATATTGTCGGGCCCCTGTATGAAAAAACAATATGTCCAGACACAATCACAAAGTAGTATTATGTAAACAGTAAGTTGGATTAGCTGAGGTTGCCGGTGTTGGTTGAGTTCGGACTGGAGCGTTAGTAGTACATACGGTGTGACGTCTTCTTGGCAATTGGGCTCTTCGGTACAACAACCTCTGTTACGACGACTGTATTTGGTTTGGTTAGGTTTCATTGTTTAATGGCATATCAATTGTAGGTTATTTAATGCCAAATCTATTCTCATAGAAGAACAGTAGTGGGGCTATTTAACCCATAGCTGGGAGGATAAGGGGGTTCATACCTTTCCCAAGGGTATTTGCCCGAAAGTGAACGTAATAGCGCGACTAGAGTTCGAACTCGCGTACTACGATTCCGCAGTCCATCTCTTTAACCATTACACCACGAGGACACCCCCTACGACTGTATTTGTTACGCACCTTACCAAACGAGCGAGTGTGACACAAGACTTTTTAAATGTTGTTCCGGACACCAGACCGTAGCCCAGATACACTGGGCATTACAAAAAAGGGTAGGCTTCCCTGGCAATCGCGCCAGGCAGCCTCGACCAACAAGTGTCTCCACAAGACACCACAACCGACCAGATCCGTGCCGTAATCATCACGGCCGGCTAAACTGTAAATAGTAATTTACGAAGCTTTTTGCTTCAATGTGGCACAAGGCCGAATGAATGGCGCACCCAATGAAATTCGAACTCACTCGTGTAGGTGTGCTAGTCTGGTTTGCTGACCATTACATCACCAGAGGTGCCCGGCCGAACTGTAAGTACCACTGCAAAGACTGCCGTACTGCTATTGGTCGCCGCTTATTTATCTTCTATATCTGTACTATAAGGTCATATTTACATAGCACGTGTGTGCGCGTACAAATATGCATATCTATAAGCCGGCGATGATACTTCATTGAAACGTCCCCGAATTATATAATTCCTCTACCATACACAGTAAGAATTGAAAATTAAGAAAAACTGAAATTAAAGTACAAATAACTTTTCAGCTATTTGAGATCAAAAAACAAAAAAAAATCTTTCTATCCATTGAAAAACGTAAACTACTGATTTTATGGAAGTACTAATTTACTAAGCTTTCTGCTTAGATGTGGCACAAGGACATATGAATGGGGCACCCAATAACACACGAACTCACTTGTGTAGGTTTGCCAGTCTAGTTTACTAACCATTATACCACTCCAGATCCTATTTACCAACCTCTCCGCTCGGGCAGGATATGACACAAGGTCGAATTTTTAAGCAGAATTTAACAGGTTTGAATTCAGAGTTTTCCTTCTCCTAGACTAGTTGCCAGCACCAAGGCTGAAGAACCTAGTCCTCCCTCCTATTTACCCATAGGTGGAGGGGGAATAAGTGGATTCATACCTTTCACAAGGTATTAGTGCTATGTGAAATGCAATCAGTCTCGTCCATGATTTGAACTCGTGTCGCCGTGTCCATTTCCTACGACGATAACCATTACACCACGGGCATTATACCACTCGAAATGCCCAGAGAATTGTGGAAGTATCAATGAAACAATTTTCGCTCTGCACATTTTTAGAAGCTTTGGTATCTTTGTAAAATAATTAGAGAATTATCTAAAACCTATTTACAAAAAATATGTATTAGTGGAACTAAGAACACAGATTCATGGACTTTACAGTTGAAAATTAACAATCACACACCTGTGACGGCAAATTGACTAAAATCCCTAAACGGGACTTTATTTTCGCACGTGTGAAGACGGGGCAGGTTGGCACTTGATCCCCTACAGAAATAAGTCCTGTTCAGAGTTCTTTTCTCAGGCAGATAAGAACTGGCATATTACGTGAGGGAATAATTTAGGGCCAGACTGGCCACCGCTGGCAAAGGGGTCCAAAATTTCACACTATCACACACCCACCAGGCCGCTAAACTTCTTTCCCTTAGATAATAGAAGAATACGGGCCTATAGGTCTTAGTTGTAATAATATTAATGTTGTTGTAGTAGTCGGCAACTCCGGTTTCCCATGTGATACTTTAGGAATTAATAGGACAGTTCTTAGCAAGATAATGTAAGGCGAATAGAAGCTGAAAGGAAAGTATGAAATAATAACATAGACCACATGGTAAAATGAAAATACATAGGTTCTTTACTACGGTTATATATATATATACGTTCAAAGTGTCAAAAATATATAATAGGATAGTCCATGAATATAAATGTCTTTTCTTGGCTTTATCCTTCTTCAAATAGAGAGAGAGTGGTAAACAAAATTTGGGTGTAAAGGAAAAATGTCCCAAAGTTACTTATCTTATTTTTTTGACGGGATTCCACTGGAGAATTTTTCTTTTTTCACGGGCTAATAGACTTTGTTCTTTTTAGTATACTGGCTTGAAGGATTTTGGAGTCCTTCGTGTCTCAGTTAGTCTTTTGTCTTTAGCCCGGAGTAAAATGGCTATCGTCCGTCTGCCACGAGACTTGCTCAAAAACTTTCTTACTACCCCTGAGGGGAAGGGAACCCCACTTCCGTTTGGGGTCCCCGCCAATCATTTGGCTTCTTTCTCTTTCCCCTTCCGATGTCCGGCGACCTGAGTTCACTAAGTGTGAACATCTGGTCTATATTCTCCGTGACCCACATTCTCTCCTAACGGTCACTTTTTGACTGCTAGATAATGTTAGTTCAACGGGGGGATAGTATCATTCTTACCTCTTCGTCTTCGTGAGCTATCACGTGACACACCCCTTTTAAAATTAGCAATCACACCCTCTTGAAATAACGATCTGACAAGGTTTGAGGATAATACAATTAACATCAGTGAAAGGCTAAGGGTTTTTTTTTTTTTTTTTTGTTGATTTCTTTTTAATCTTCTTTTTTTATATTTTTTGTTTTCGTTTTAATCCTCTTTATATATATATATATATATACTTTTCCTTTAAGAAAAACAAAAATCGGTCACATTAGGATTATGAATTTATTTCCATCCTGTTATGGGTCTTGATATGAATAAATAACACCAAAAGAAAAAAGGAATTATTCAGATCCAATGCATATGTTAGTCACAGTGAGCTCTTTACCATGAAAATTTTAAATGTTCTAGTGGAATGAATTTGTCCTGACGGAATTATTCCCGACTCCGGTTCATCTGGACTGAATAATACAATATATATATATATATATATATATAGAATTAACTTAAATCGCGAATCGAAAATCTTTTACTAAAGTTTCACCTTAACGGATCATCAGGAAGTTTTTCCTCGACTAAATTCTAAGGAGAAATCGCTTTCCTTTATTCACCAAAAACCCAACCTAGCCTAGAATTTGCATAAAAAAAAAATCTCTATAACCTATTCCTAATTATATAGTAACCACGCCATTTTGTGTCTACAACTATTTAACACCTCCGATCTTTTATTTAACATATTCTTACTTTTACAATTTGCTATTACCAATTTTTCCTCCATACAAAGATTACAAGTTCTATTACCTGCCCTATATTTGCGGCATTTCTTTATAACTTCCCATTTCATTATAGGATCTACTCATTGTTTTTCCTTAAGTTCCCACACATAACTAGATAAAGCAGTGCTATACCTATACTTCTCGTGCGAGAAACTTGTTCTATGGTTATAGAACCTAGTTTTAAAATCCGCTTGGGTCGACCCAAAATATATCTTTTTATTTCTCTTATTATTCGAATCACTATATACTTCTACTTTATACACTACACATTCCTGCTTACATTTGCCTTCGAGGGGACACCTAACCTTATCCCTACAGTTGCATTTATCAATCACCTTATGCTTCTTTGTACCTAATTTAGCTATATTACACATATTTATTATTCCATTAATGTTTGGCATGCAACTGTAACTTACTTTAAGACAATTCTTATTAAATATCTTATGCAATTGGCTCCCACTAGGGAAGTTTCTTTTTAATATCTTGAAGAACTCCTTTCCCAAGTTATTAACTACTTCCATGGGAATTATATATATATATATATATATATATATATATATATATATATATATATATATGCTATATTAGTGTTTAATGTGTTGGATTGTGATATCCTAGTAAGCCTGTTCGAACTCTAGTCTTGCTATTACATTCACATACTATTTTTTCACGCTCGTTAACTATTATTATTGTTCACTTGCTATTACGATAACGGACTAATACCCTTGGAAAAGATATAAATCCTCCTATACTCCCCCTCTATGGGTTGAATAGCTCTTCTACTGACCTTTCTACAAGGATAGATTTGCCATTAAATAACCCACGAAGTTTTATGTCATTAAACAAAGAAACCGAAACAGAAGGGACATATATATATATATATATATATATATAGGCGGGGTGTGTGAGAGAGAGAGAGAGTTATTCAAAATATGTTACGCAACTATATATATATATATATATATATATTGTTTCGTAACATATTTTGAATTTATTTTTTGTTCATCCTTCGAAAACATCCAAGAACGAAGCCTCTTATTCCATTGCCCACATTCCTCTACTGTTCCTTGCTCGTTATACGTCAACTAGCCCGAAGCAAAATTACTTAGGTGTAAAAAAGTTGTCGGTTCTGGCTTGATGGTGTCAATGCATAAACATGTCAATTAGATTTTTATTACCCACTTGCGTGTCGATGTTATTAAAAGTTTGTTATATAAACAGTTGTGAGGGTCCCCGACTGTTTCCATTCTTCAAAAATTTGTTACGAACTAGTGCACCCTTCGGGACCACCGCCTTTTGGCGATCATTTATAGGAGTCGAGTTCTCGAAGGTCGACCGCAAAAATAGACCACCATGACGCCATCCATGTTCTACTGCGCACGTCGATCTGCTTATAATAGGTGAACAGTCATATAAAATTCTCGGCAAGTTTCGATTTTAATAACTTTTCTTCTTTATAAGATATACGTTTCAGACGGGATGCAATTGAAAAGCAAATTCATTCGAGATACACAATATTTATTAGCGTAGCTTATTCAAATACCTGGCTTCTCACCGTCGGGGTGATGTTGGACACACTAGTTTTGCAGGCTATTACAAATACTATTGCGTTTGAACGAGTACGCAGTAATATAAAAAAATGTGTAACGGTTATCGCTGTAGAAAATAGAACCAGCGAACCGTGTTCAAATCTTGGACAAGGTTGTTTGCACTTCACTTTGCGCTAATGCCCCAGGAAAAAGCATAAATTCATCTCTTCTAAGTAGTAGTGGTTAAGTAGTAGGTCAGACTGTTTCTTTAGCCTTGGTATAGCAACTTATCTAGGAGAAGGAATGCTCTGAATTCAAACCATTTTGTGTTGAATCCTGCCCGTAACGGAGGGGTTGGGTAAATACAGACTTCTCTCCAAAAGTAAAAGTTACATTTGATTTGATCTTTCCTTTATAAGCTAAAAAATATAGTAGATAGAAAATGTAGTCTCTCTTCTTGCTTTTAATTATTTTTTCATGTTATTAATATGATAAAGTAAAAAAAATTGCAAGAAAATGTGATTTTGATTTCAGCTCTTAATAAATAAATATTTCTGAACCCATTTTTGTTTTCGTTTATTTGAAGGCGACTCCAAACTGAGAAACTTCAATCAAAATTGATAAAAAAAAAGTTTATTGCTTTTTGTCCATTTGAACAATTTTAAACGCAGTATAATTTTTATTAAAAAAAAATGAAAAATTATTGACTTACAGTTAAAAAAAATTGATACATCATTGTATTTTTGAATATTGAATAGAATATTCAGTTTAAACATATGCAGTTAATATTCTAATGTTATTAATTTAAAAAGAATTGTACATTTCTGGTGTTAAATCGTTATAATACATCGACAACACTGGGTATCCCTGCAAGCACATATATATATATATATATATATATATATATATATATATATATATATATATATATATAACGAAATTGGTAACCTGTGTTCAAATCCTTGACGTAGCTTTATGGGAAGGCATAAATCTATCTGTTCATCCTACAGCAATGGGTAAATAGGAGGGCAGACTTGATTGTTAAGCTTTGGTACTTTGAATTCAAACCATCTGTACTCCTCTTAAATGATGACCTTGTGTCACATCCTGTTTGTACTGGAGTTGTGTGTGAATATATGATTACTCTGGATTGCTACACTTTACCCTTGATCCTTACCTTATGCTGAGTGTAAAACAAGGAGACTTCAAGTACCATTTTTAGAGTTTTTAGTATGACTCGACCTGGGATTGAACCCCCGTCTAAAAATGATACTTGCTTAGCACTCAGCATTATAAGGTTTGAATCAAGGGGAAAGTGGAGCAATTCTGGGATTGGAGTAGTGCCCTCCCCTACACCTCGGTGTAGTAGCTATTGAAAAGGGAGCCTTCGGGTTACCCTCGACTAAAGTCACCAACTTTACTCTTACTATATATATATATATATATATATATAATCTTAATTTAAGAAATTGATAAATATCTTTTGGTGTATATTTCTTATGCTAATGAATACGGTTACGACCCACACTGTCGGCTGTGCATAGAATGGGCCAACAGCGTCTTCTACAGAGATTTAAGACACCCCTTAAAAGAGAGTGTTCTGGTTATGGCACAAAGCATCACCCGGTTAAAAGGTGCCAGTTCTGGAACTCTTGAGACTGTGGAGTCATTCTTTCATGACAATTACTCCCAGGTCAACTTTGAGCCGGCGTGTTAGTTTCAGTTAAGGCCCCATATCTAGTTATCTTAGTAAAATTAGAAAAGTATTAGTATTGGATTGGAATGCTTCAAACTATATGACTATTAAAATTATTTGTATTAGATTAGAATACTTTATACTATATAACTATGTGTAAACATATTTATTATAAAATAGGTACCCGTGGTGTAATGGTTATCGTCGCAGGATGTAGACACGCGACACGAGTTCATTATAAAATAGGTGCCCGTGGTGTAATGGTTATCGTCGCAGGATGTGGACACGGCGACATGAGTTCAAATCCTGGACCTAACTGACTGCATTTCACATAGCACTAATACTCTTGGGAAAGGTATGAATCCAATTATTCTCCCTCCAGCTATGGGTAAATAGTAGGGCAGACTTGGTGAGGCAACTAGTCTTGGAGAAGGAAAACTCTGAATTCAAACCTGTTAAACTCCGCTTAAAAATTGACCTTGTGTCATATCCTGTCCGAGCGGGGGAAGGGTCGGTAAGTATGATATTCATCATAAAATAGGAATAGGTTTTGGAAACCATATAATAGTGTATAAAAGGGAGGTGTCCGTGGTATAATGGTTATCGTCGTAGGAAATGGATACGGCGACAAGAGTTCAAATCCTAGACGACGCTGATTGCATTTCACATAGCACTAATACCCTTGAAAAGGGCATGAATCCAATTATTCTTCCTCCATCTATGGGTAAATATTAGGGTGGACTGGGTTCTTCAGCCTTGATGAGGCAACTAGTCTAGGAGAAGGAAAACTCTGAATTCAAACCTGTTAAACTCCGTTTAAGAATTGACCTTGTATCAAATCCTGCCCGAGCGGAGGGGTTGGTAAATATATATAATTGTGTATAAACTATTTTGAGACAGGAATACTGGAAACCATGTATCTATGTAAATTATTTGTATTAGATTGGAATACTTAAAACCACATATCTGTACAATTTTTTTGTGTTAAATTGGAATACTTGAAAGTCGGACATTGGCATGATGGTAAGAGTGTTCGCCAATGGCCTGGGAGACCTGGGTACAATCCCAGGTCGAGTCATACCAAAGACTTAAAAAATGGTACTTGACGCCTCTTTGCTTAACACTCTGCAAGGTAGGGATCAAGGGTAAGGAGGAGCAATCCAGGGAAAGGAGTAGCGCCCTCCCCTACACCTCGGTGTAGTAGCTATCGGAAAAGGAGCCTTTGGATCACCCTCGACTAAGGTCGCCAACATTACTTTTATATATTTTTATAAAAACAAATATCTATCTTTTTTATTAAAAGAGAATAGTCACGAAAAACATATACTTTTAAATAAATTGTTAGTTTTAGAAAATAATACTTGAAATTTATAACTGTGCAATTTAGGTTCCAGGTTATAGATTATTTCCTAATTGTTTGTGCATTTATCCACCTTCTTCGCCACGAGCAGAATATGACACAAGGTCAAATTTTGGCGGAGTAGAGCTGGTTTGAATTTTTCTTGAATTCAGAGTTTTTCTTATCATAAACCGTTTGCCTTAAGGGACAAGAGATAGAGGAATGCACAAGCATCCTAGTTCAGGACTTGAACTCAAGGCAGCGATTCCATCCCCCCCACACACACACTCATATATATATATGTATATATATATTCATTTTATCTACAGAAATATTTGATTACGATATCTCTCATTCCTTCCCTCTATCTCCCGCTGTCTGTCTGTTTGTCTCTCTCTCTCTCTCTCTCTCTCTCTCTCTCTCTCTGTTTTTTTCTTTCTCTCTCTGACACACGCAATATCTGAAGTGAACAGTCAAATACTCAGTTGCCATAGCTTTGTATCCCCTGCAGAGAGGTAAGCCTCCCAAAGATTAAGATATATATATATATATATATATATATATATATATATATATATATATATATATATATATATATATATAATACTTTAGCATTAAATTACTTACAAAGGTTTATATGTCATTAAACAAAGAAAACAAAATACGGCGATATATATATATATATATATATATATATATATATATATAGAGAGAGAGAGAGAGAGAGAGAGAGAGAAAGAGAGAGAGAGAGACAGACAAAAAATGGAATATTTTGTTTTTGCGAACAACTTTCATAATTTTTGCTCGAATTTGTTTAAAATTGGACAGTCTACACTTAACAGTGTATCAATTTGATTTATGTAAACAATCTGGCATTTCCTCCCTGATAATTCAAATTTATTTAATGATTTACATATGAGGTAATTTTATGAGTCTTCTCGGTGTCAAAGTATTTGTATAAAAAGAGTGAAATCTTCGGTGTAAAGCATATATATAGCCAAGTATCGTAAATGACAAGAGTTAAGTATATGTCAGAAGCACAAAAAGCCATCATTCATGCGTTGTGGGAAGCTGGCAAGACTCAAAACGACATAGCTGTCTGGGTGGGACGCTCTCAGTCTGCCATCTCAAAGATAACAAAACGAACATGTTCAAAATGGTTAAACTGTGGTTCTAAACCCAAAACAACACATAGAGATGAATATCAGATGAAGAAGATCCTTATTTCCAATCTATTTTTCAATTGTGGGGAAATTTCTAAAGCCTGGATTGATACTGGCGTCGCTGCATCTCGATCAACAACACTCCGGAGAAGCCATCAGCTGGAATATGACAACAGGATACCGATTTCGAAGCTTCTAACATTTTAACGGAAACGAATGCGTTTAATATGAACTCAAGATCATCAAATTCGGTCTATTGATCAGACGAACCAGGTCAACTTTAATGATGAATCAAGATTCTATATTTCTTTCAGTGATTACAGTCCCGCATCGTGAAAAAGTTATACTCGTGATATGATGCCAAATACAGGACAAAAAAGCGTAAAATTCCCTTAATCTTCAATGGTTTGGGTTGCATGAATGCAAATGGTGTCAGAAAGATTTTTTTTTAAAATATTGATTAATGCTGCAGTCTATCAGGATTTTCTAGATCATTTCCTTATCCCATAGATTGATGACAAATTTGGGAACAATTAATTAATCATCCATTTTGACCTTGCTCCAACAGACACAACCAAATCTACAAAAGAATTGTTCAGGGAGAAGAGGATATCTGTTCTTGACTGGCTTGCAAATAGCCCAGACGCAAGTCCAATAGAAAATGTATGGGAAATCTTCAAGTGGAGGTAAAGAAAATATTATCCATTCTGGAAGAATTGAAGCAAATCACTACAAAAATGTGGGCATCTGTGTCACCGAAGACACATCGGGATCTGATCGGCTCGTTACCTCAACAAATGATATAAATAGTAAATGCAAAAGGAGCTATTACAAAGTATTAAGTGTATCAGTTTTTCAAAAGTGTGTTCATAATAAATATTTTTCCTTGATAAAAACAGTTTTTTGGTCTTTTTATTACTAGATATGATATTCTTAAAATTTCAGAAATGTCGTATTTAAAAGACAACTTGGTTTGTCAGAGAAATACTACCAGATTATTTTTATATATCGAATTGATATATTGAGAATAAACAGTCGAAATTCCAACTAATTCGAACGAGAAATATTAGTTACTCACAAAAAACTGAAAATACCATTTCAATAAATTAGTATATATATATATATATATATATATATGTGTGTGTGTGTGTGTGTGTGTGTTAATAATTATACCATTTGTTTAAATTATTTAAACTAGTTTGTTTACGGTCCATATATATATATATATATATATATATAAAGACAGACTTTTCACTTATTAAAAAGAGTTCTGCCTTATTACTGTATAGTGGATTTTGCTGTCCCAGCATATATAAAGATTTTGCTGTCCCAGGCTATATGACGACGGAATTTTCAGTCTTTTATTAAGATAAAAAGCGGACTAACGAGTGAAACTCAAATATAGTGAAAAGAGAGACAAGTACTAAGACCTTGCCAGAAAACTAAGAAAGCTGTCGTGCATGGAGGTGACAGTGGTACCAATTATGATTAATGCACTTAGAACAATCATTCAAGTCCTGGAAAGGAGACTGGAAGAGTTGGAAATCGGTGGAGGAATCAAGACCATTCACCGTAAAGTATTTTTGAGATCGGCCAGAATACCGTGAAGAGTCCTGGAGATCTGGGCGACTTGCTGTTATTCAGACTCAATTGAAAGATTCCAAAATAACGCTGGTGTGAAAAACTCATAAAGAGTATAAGAATAAAACAAATGGAATCAGCACAAATCAGGATCTACCGGAGAAAATGAGATACATAAAATTCCCCGGGACTTGGAGACACAAACGCATCACTAAATCTCGGCCAGACTTAGAGTTGATTAACAAGAAAAGAAAGAATTTGTCTGGCGTATTTTGCCATTCCAGAAGACCACAAACTGAAAATGAAAGAATAAAAAACACAAGATGAACGTCTTCAACTATTTTTACCAGGGTTAGTATTCGTTTGTTCTATGTAGTATCTATACGAAATTATACACACACACTCACACACTCAGGGTGCGGATGCAAAATTACAAATATTCTAGTAATAATTAGCGACTTTATTATAAAATAAGATTAATTTTAATTTTAGAAAATAAACAACAAATTGAGAAGATCGACACAAAACAGTAAATTTGCTCAATATGGCCACTATTTTTTCAATTATTGTATCAACACGCCTTCAAAACGATTTGAACACTTTCAAAATAAATTCTTCAGATATTTTATTCCATTCCTCCTCAATAGCAGTCTTTTGCGAACCAATATTTGGATGGGAAGTTGCATTTGTTTTGTTTTCAAACGCCCCTTATAGCTTAATCAAAGGGGTTATTGTCAGGGCTTAAATCTTGTTTAATTGCTGTCCTCACAGTTTTCTTGGGAACTTTCATTTGATTAGCATGTTTTCTTATTGATGCTGAGAGAGTCCTTAATCATCGTAGTGAGAGAAATCAAAAAGCCTTCTTTTCGTTTTTCGTCAATCCTTCACTCCCTTAAAAAGCCCTTTTTCTGAAAAAAATTTTCTTTTCTTTGTATACAGTTGACAAAGAAAGTTTGGATTGGTTTTGGCGTTAAGCAAATCATAGATTCTTTGTTGTTTCTTTTCTTTCTCCCATATATTGGGCTGAATTTTGATTTTTTAAAAGTGCTTGAATAATAGAGCTAATCATGATAATTTAAATATATCGCGTTTTTTTTTTTCAAAATTGGACCGATCAGACCAAAATAAGTTTTTAAAATTATTATATATTTTGTTCCTGCACAATATATATATATATATATATATATATATATATATATATATATATATATATACCATGTCAGATGAAACAAATGAGCCTTTTTCACGTCCATCTTATCGAGACTAATGTTTAGATTTAACATAAACTGACATTAGGAGGAAGATAACAATCTCTTTATATATATATATATATATATATATATATATATATATATATATATATATATATCAAGTGAGATACTCAGGGATCCCGAGATAAAGAAGACTAAGTTATATATATATATATATATATATATATATATATATATAGTCATCCACAGACAGACTGTTTCGTTCTAACAGAAATCTTCAGTGTGGCTAGACACGCAGGACGCTCGAAGCCGGGATCGAAACACGTCCAACTTTACACGTTAGACTGAGTTTCAGACCTCTCGGCCACCAAGCGGACCACGATGGCTAAGGGAATTTTAAGGTATATTATTTTTAGCAACAGCAGCAGCCTTTGTTTACATTTTTTATACCCTATCGGCTACTTGAGTGCTTAATTCTTCCCGAGATAAAGAACAGTATATATATGTATATATATATATATTGTTCTTTATCTCGGGATCCCAGATTATCTCAGTTTGTTTATATGCATACACGTTCTCGCTTTTATTAACCACTATATATCCTTATTTCTCTCTCACACTCGTCTTCTCTCCTTCTCTCTCTTTATCACTCTCCCTCTATAATATATGTATATATCGAGAGAGAGAGAGAGAGAGAGAGAGAGAGAACAAGAGAAAGATGCAACCCCATGGGTATCAGAATGTTCAGTTTATTACTCAGAGGGGAAAGAAATTGATGTGAAATTGATTTTAAAAAGAATAGAGAAATACATCATCATATTTACGAAGCCCTCAGCTCGTGCAGGATATGACACAAGGTCAATTTTTTAAGTGGAGTTTAACATGTTCAGAGTTTTCCTTCTCCTAGACTAGTTGCCTCACCAAGGCTGAAGAACCCAGTCTGTCCTACTATTTACCCATAGCTGGAGGGACAATAATTGGATTCATAACTTTCCCAAGGGTATTTATGCTATGTGAAATGCAATCAGTCTCGTGCAGGGTTTGAACTCATGTCGCCGTGTCCATTTCCTACGACGATAACCATTACACCACGGGCACCTCCAATGATTATAGAGAAATACATTATGAATGTGTAAAAGCCAAATGGATTTTCGAAGGATTGTGTAGAAAAAAATATGTTTTGTTTTTATTCTGTTAGAATCTACAATTTATTTTGATGAGAGGGCCACTTGTCATAAAGCCTGAATTATTTCGATGACAAAGGGAATTATGAAAACAAGAGTTGACATATCAAGATTTGTCCTGATCAAGGCAATTTTTAAGCAAAATTCAGAAGTGCAATTCGGCTGAAGGCTGGTAGTTCTTTGACATCAACCCATACGCCGACCTGAACCTGATTACGAGTATATATAAATTGACAATTATATTAGTAATTGTAAGAAGGCGTAACAAACCAGGAATTGGTGGAAAGGCGCGCAACGTAGTGAGTAGCTTCCAAGCTCTAGGCTTTATTGACCTTGTATCAAACCTCCCTGAGTAGAGAAAGTGAGAAAGCCGTCTAAATACGTGAAAAACAAGCATAACCCCCGTTTAAGATTGCCTTGTACCAGACTACCCAGAGTATAGATGGTAAAACATAGGCTAAGCTTCCTACGAGTAGCCGATATCATCTGACAGAATTGACCACTTATGTAAGAACTTTGAAAGTAAAAACATTTCTTTTTTTTATGTATACTAAATATTGTTATTGTTGCAAAGCTGTTTGTTCTCTGTTTATTTCCTTCTACTTTTTTACTTACTTAATTGCAAACCGGCGACTCCGATTAGCATTTGATTCGTTGTTCGGATTTTAAAACACAACGTTGGCATATAACTAATCATTTCGTGTTATCCTAAGATATTTCCGACTAGCGGAACATTCAACGGTTTGAACGCGGAATCACTCCCATATTTGGCATAATGCGACGCTTTGTCACAGAAAGAGAGAGAAAGAAATAAAGATAAATATATATGTACACGTGTATTGCGTGTGTACGCGTGTGTTTACTACCCTCTCCCCATGATCAGCTTGTGAAACAAGGTCAGTTTCTTTCAGCAGAGCTTTAGAGGTTTGAATTCAGAGTTTTCCTTCTTCTAGACTAGTTGCCATACGAAGGTTAGTCTGACCTACTATTTACTCATAGTTCGTGGGGAGAATAGTTGGATGTATAAATTTTGCAAGGCTATTAATGCTATGTGAAATGCAAACAGTCTCATTCATGATTTGAACTCGGATCGCAGTGCCCATCTCTGACATCAACAGCCATTACTCAACGCATGTCTCTTTCTTTCTTTCTTTCTTTCTTTCTCATTATATATATATATATATATATATAATCCTGCTTCATCTATCTATCTATCTATCTATCTATCTACGTATTTTGGGTCATATTTGCTGCCACAGTGTATTTCCGTGTAAAGTCTTCTTTTCAAAAGTCTAATGTTCTGCTCACATATAGTCTGTTCCTCTTTTTCACTCTCACCCGACTCCCACACACATCTGCATCCCAGTACACGTGTATGTATATGTGGAAGGAAAGTATGATTGGATTATTCATCGCATTATGACCTGGCGTACACCAAATAATGAATTGCAGACCCGCCTTGCTACCTTTCGTGGTGTCATATCGTGGGTGTGGCAAATTCAGGATTTCAATAAGACTCCATTGAAATTCATAAAGTCGATTCTAAATAATCACATTTTGACATGACACTCTAATTTAGCACGTTTTTCTCTTTATCTTATTTTTTTCCATTCTTGCTTCTACCGCGAAGCGTGCTCTAATTTTTATTCAACAAATTCTTTAGGACATTATTTCCCAATATTTGCAGCAAAGCAACCCTAAATAAAAGAAATGGAAAACATACAAAAGTTCGAGAAAGCGAAACGTAATTACTAATACACACACACACACACACACACACACACACATAAGTATGTGTGAGTGTGTGTTTATTTGCGTCTCTGTGTGTGTATGTGCGTGTGTGTGTTTATATATATATATATATATATATATATAATGTTAGACGAACCAGACATGCAGGGCACTGCTGGAGAAGCAGGGACGAGCTCATAAGCGATGTACTCCTATGGACCCCCACATATGGCCGGGCAAAAGCAGGACGACCAGCACGAACATACATTCAGCTGCTATGTGAGGATACGGGATGTAGCCCTGAAGACCTGCCAGAGGCGATGACGATAGGGAAAAGTGGCGTGAGAGGGTCAGGGATATCCGTGCTAGTGGCACGACATCATGATGATGATGATGATGATGATGATATATAAAATAAGTATTACTTTTGTCATGAAGATTAGAAATTGAAGTCTGTCTTTTCAAGTTCAAATCACCTTTGTGTACATTTTTTTTTTTCAATTCTATAAATCCGTTTGACGTCATATGTGATCCACTTAGTTCCTGCTTTAAATGGCACCCATTATGATATCCATTTTTTTTTATTAAGGAAAGAGTGAATAGTGCTGAAACCAAACGAAGTTGCTGACTGCTGTCGATAGGTTATCGATTATATGGAAATCTGACCTATCCGATAGAATAAAACAGGATTTCTTCCAAGCTGTGGCTGTGTCAGTACAGCTGTATGGATGCACCACTGGACGAATTCATAAGTGACTTTCTTCTACGGACCCCTACACGTGGATGTGCCAGCATTGACCGACCAGTAAGAACTTATTTACATCAGCTCTGTTCGGACAGTGCATGTAGTTTGAAAGATCTGCTTGTAGCGATGAATGAGATGGGCATATGAAAAGAGAGTTATAGAAATCCGTGCAATCAGTGCGACTTGATGATGAGATTATAAAAAATGGAGGGTCAGCGAAAATTTCGACAAAGTTATTATTCAATTTCCCATTGGAAAAGAAATTGTTTAATTTTCTTAGAAATTTTTAATTGCATGGTTCGGATTGAAATACTTCTACCGTTTGGCTGGGCGTCTGTTACATCCATAAATAAACATAATGAATATGATAAACATCGTAAAGATCGTCTGTGATAATAGCTCCTCAAGAATAAATACAAAGTAACTCTCCGCACCGACCCCCCCCCAAAAAAAAACAACAGATATATAAATGTATAAATGACTATTTTTTTTTAATATATTCAATTAGATTTCAACGGGTACAGATACTACAATTCAACTGCAGGGTCAAGAAGTATGAGTAACTTCTAGAATAATAAATTATTCAACAGTTTTTACGTGTAAACATAAACTATAATCTGCTTACTTATAAAAAGCTGTGCAGAGCTTTCAGCATATGAAGGTCTTAGCGTTGAAATGCTGTATCACAATATGTAGACACTTGACAATGAAATTAATACAGTGCTTTCAACAGATGAAGCCTACCAACCGACTGCAGGTAAGCTTACTGTACAACATAATTTAAGTAGTTTACCACTTTCATACGTATATTTGCCTATTCAGCTGGAGCTGTAGAATACACTGACTGCACCTCTGCAGAGGGGTAAGGCTTCCCCTAACGAGTGTCCTGCACATGACACTAAACAATCTGATGGTGAGGTTCCAGCAGTGCTGGTGCTTTGGGGAATGTGGAGTACCCCTTCATTGCCATCGCTCCCAAGTCCACTCTGGCCTGGAGTGGTAGCACCTGATAGGCCCCTATCTATGGGTTAAATAGAACTAACACCATATTTATGCTAAAATGAATTGTTTGAGTAAACTGAATAGCTTGAAATAGAAATGTTTTTGACAATTAAACCGTACTTAGATTTAAACTGCGTGCTTATGCTTAATTGGAGTATTTGAAATAGAACTGTTTTTCGACATTAAAACTGTATTTACACATAACTGATTTGTTACATATAACTGCTTGAATAGTTTGAAATAGAAATGTTTTTGACAATTAAACTGTGTACTTATTCTAAACTGAATTGTTTTAAATAGAACAGATTATTTACATAAAAATGGATTTGGCGTTAAATAACCTACAAACGTTGATATGCCATAAAACCCCAAAACCAAACCAAATCATACGTATATACAGACATACATGTCAGCCCAATCGGCAGGGGCTGTAAAATACACTGACTTCATCTCTGCATAGGGGTAAGACTTCCCCAATGAGTACCCTAGATATGACACTAAACAATCTGATAGTGAAGCTCCAGCAATGCTAGAGCTTTGGGGAATGCGAAGTAACTCTTCATCGCTTCCTATTCCTCTCCATCCTGGAGCGGTAGGACCTGAAAAGCCTTATCAATGGGTCAAATAGAATTGTTTGACATTTAATCTGTTAAAACAAATGACTTATGATAAATTTAATTGTTAGTAATAGAACTGTTTGATCATTTAACTGTGTGTATCTACAAAATGTGTTTACAAATCATATATTCATTATATTTAAAAACAGGATTTGGTATTAAATAACGACCAATGGTCGATATACCATAAAACCAAACTAAACCATACCAATACATACATGCATACATTAAGAAAACCATTCCTTTAAAAAAAGGAAGGCCACCTCATCAAATTCGCTAAAAGTACCCGTGGGAGAGCATGTGAACCCCTCAGTCCTAGTTAATTTTTGTAAGCCCAGTCGAATATATGACAAACAAGGGTAACCGCAGTGTTTGTCGTTTACAGTGCCTCCACGCACTCCTATATGGCATCTCAAACCTTCTGTATACCCACATAGTTTGTCACCGAAAAGACTCCCGTTACTTGGACGTTGCTTCTGAAGGACCTACGTAAAAAATAGCCAGCTAATTGATAACATTTTCATACATACATACATGGACGATGCAATTTGCGATTCAATATGCGCTAATGCCTTGCGAAAAGCATGAATCAATTTCTCTTCTCCCATGAATCCATCTCTTAATAATAGCCATTTGAGGCAGATTATTGATAACATTTTCATACATACATACATGGACGATGCAATTTGCGATTCAATATGCGCTAATGCCTTGCGAAAAGCATGAACCAATTTCTCTTCTCCCATGAATCCATCTCTTCTCTCCCTAGTAATGAGTAAATAGTGGAACAAACTGGGTTCTTTTACCTAGTGTATAAACCAATAACAATAAAAAAATATCTTTCTATTTGTTTATATCTATCTATCTATCTATCTCATTCTCTCTGGGGTCCCGTAGCGTAATGTTTAAAGTTCTGGAATGCGAAATCGTTGTAAACTAGTTCGAACCCCATTCGAGCTATGGCGTTCACTTTCGGACTAATACCTTTGGGGAAGGTATGAACCTCCTTTACCCCAGCTTTGGGTTAGATACTATGTTATTCTTCTACAAGAAAAAAAAACCCCACGAAGGTTGATATACCATTAAACAAAGAAGCCAGTTATTCTCTCTCTTTTCTCTCTCTCTCTCTCTCTCTATATATATATATATATATATATACACCCTCTCTCTCTCTCTATATATATATATATATATATATATATATATACATGTCATTGGCGCTAGTTGAACAGTCAGTAATACGGTGTTATTCTGCAGCATCCTGCACACACACACACACACACACACACACACACGCAATCACACACACACACACACACACACACAGACACTCTCTCTCTATTTCTTTCTCAACTGGGGCTGTAGAATATGCCAACTTCACCTCTGCGGAGCGGTAAAACCCTTTCCAACGAGAGAACATTTTAGCCGCTGGTGGTGGTGGTAGTGGGGACGATCTGTAATACTTTAGGACGGGATCCTAGTGGCTGAGCAGTCCGTGATCTAGCAATCAAAGTGGTCAAGTGATTTACATCACCCCACTTTGACCCTTACTGAACTTGACAGGTGGTCGGAGAGGCCTGATCCGATCCATCGGCTTGTCATATCAAGCCTGAGCAAGTATATGATTACCCCGATCGTATTCTTTAAATTGCTCTAGCTGTTATATTGTCATCTACAGCATCATAACGTCACAATAATAAAGACGCAGGAAGACTTCTTTATAAACATATGCACCTCTCGCTTTAACAAGAATGGCTTTCGCATTAAATAACCCACAAAGGTTTACCTGTCGTTAAACAAAGAAGCCAAAACCCAGTGCGTGAATCATTTAACTGTATGCAAAGAAATGAATTCTGACTCGTTTAAAAATAATATTACCAAAAAAAAACATTTCACTTACAAATCAAATATCATCATCATTATCATCATCGTATTGCTAGCACGGATATCCCTAACTCTCTCTCTCTCTCTCACCTTCCACCTCTGTCATCCATCGCTTCCAGCGGGTCTTCTAAGCTGTTGTAGATAAGCTCGAGCTAGTCGTCCTACACTTTCGCGTCTGTGTGAAGGGTTCATAGGAGAACGTCGCTTATGGGTTCACCCTTGCTTCTCCAGCAGTGTCCGGCATGCCTTATTCTAAGGTCTTCGAGATGAGTGGAAGGTGGCCATACAGCTGCAGTTTTGTTGTTTCCTGGATTTGTTTAATACAGGTCGTAGAATGCCTATGCAATTGCCGTTAAGTTTTTTCTCTATACGCTCAGTCAGCATCCAAAAGGTGTATCTATACAGTAGTATGGACACGACTGCCGCAGGTATCAAATAATCAACTAGAGTCGAATTAATATAAAATACAACCAAACAAAACCAAACCAATCTCTCACTCTCACATACTAACTCACACACAGGCATACATACACACCCACATAAACATTCCAATTTATGTATATGTGTGTGTGTGGGATATATATATATATATATATATATATATATATATATATATATATATATATATATATATATATACAAGAAGTCTGTAAACCCACTTAAGAAATATGAAAAATTCAAATGAACACATTATTAGGAAAAAGACAGGTAGATAATCACCAGACTAACATAGATAGATAGATCAGGCTGGAGAAGATAGATAGATAGATAGATCCACTGGAAAAGATAGATAGATAGATAGATTGATAGATAGATAATGAGCAGCCCACGAAAAAATTTGGGACATAGATAACAGATTAAGTTAGATACATGGAAACAGTGACAAAGATAGAGTCAAACACAGATTATAAAAAAATATACAATATAAGAATATCCACTTTAAATCGTAAAGAGGAAAACATTGAAATTCGAAAATTTTTAGGTTATTTTTGTTAGCCAACAAATAGTGAATGCAGTAGTAAAAAAAACTTCCACAAACCCCACTTCAGTGGCGCCAACCTCTTGTTAGACATCGCACAGTTACGGTTGGTGAACCCTTGGTACTTTCTTTCAGGAAAAAAAAATCTTACCAACTCCCCCCTCCAATAATGTCATAGGAACTAGATTTCATGAATTTGTGTTCACTCAGATGTATGTATGTATGTATGTATGTATGTATGTATGTATCTTTACTGCAATCTAGACATCATCCCTTTGGCTTCAACGAGACATCAATGCATTAATCTCGACATTATCATGCAAGTTTTATCGATACATCTCTGCAATAATCCTATTTACCCAACCCCTCCGCTCAAGGTTTGAATAACAGGTTTGAATTCAGAGTTTTCCTTCTCCTAGACTAGTTGCCTCAACAAGGCTGAAGAACCAAGTCTGTCCTACTATTTACCCATAGCTGGAGGGAGAATAATTGGATTCATACCTTTCCCAAGGGTATTAGTACTATGTGAAATGCAATCAGTCTCGTCCAGGTTTTGGAATTGGCGGATGAATTTCCCAAAATTGTCCCCAACGCTTTCGGACCCTTCATAGGCCATCATCAGAGGTTACTTGCTTGTGTGTTGCTTTTTAAAAAAATGAGTTTTGAAAGTTTTTTAAAACGTAACAAAAATATGCAAACGCAGAGCTGGATAAAAACAGGCAAACTGATGTATTTAAAAGGGAACGCTATTCAAAAAGGGAGCGTTACTTAAAGGATAACACTATCAACGGAAATAGAATACTTTCAGGGAATACGAAAAAAAAACTTTCAGAACTCATTTAAAAAAAAATATTTTTTTTATCAAAACCCGCTTCTTCGAGCACATCATCCATTATTCTGTACATTTCACATAGCTTGCACTTTTTGGGCACCATAAATTTGATGACAAAGCCTTTAGCACTGCTTTTGATTAAACACCATTTTGAATAGCCTCAAAACATTTTTGCGGGACTTAAAATTTTTTGCCATAAACTAATTCCAAATAATGCAGAATTTATGTTAATGGAAAAAAATTCTGATAAACAATTTTTTTTCTTTTTTCAAAAATTCTCTTTATTAAACGATCCTTGTATATATATATAAGGTCTACATCAACTCTTTGTTAAATAATCCTGGTATATATATATATATATATATATATATATATATATATATATATATATATATATATATCAGATATAGATTTAGTAGGTCTACATCTACGAGAGAAAGATGTTCACATACTGAGTAGAATTGTTCCTCACGAGGAAAATAATGGCTCTCATCGCTTTTGGTACTAATCAATCGAACTTAGTCAATATGACGCCATTTCGATGAAAATTATCATATTAGATAAGAATACTTGAAAACGTTTTGAAAATTACATTTGGAATACGTGAAAAGTATATAAAAATTATATTAGGAATACGTGGAAGGTATTTGAAAATTATATTAGAAATACGTAAAAACTATCTAAAAATTATCATATTTGATAGGAATACTTGAAAACATTTTGAAAATTGTATTAGAATATGTGAAAGGTACTTGAAAATTATATTAGGAATACGTAAAAGCTATTTAAAAATTATCATATTTGATTGGAATACTTGAAAATGTTTTGAAAACTGTATTAGTATATGTGAAATGAATTTGAAAATTATATTAGGAATAGGTTAAAACTATTGGAAAATTATCATATATTGAAAACATAAACATACATAATACTTGAAAACGTTTTGAATATTATATTAGGAATAGATGAAAACTATTTGACAATTATCATATTTGATAGGAGTAAAGTTATTTGAAAATTACATTAGGAACAGGTTAAAACTATTGGAAAATTATCATATTAGAAACACTTGAAAACGTTTTGAATATTATATTAGAAATAGATGAAAACTATATGACAATTATCATATTAGACAGGAATACTTAGTAACTAACTGAAAATTATATTAGTAGTAAGTAAGAATTATTTGTAAATTTTAATATTAGATAAGGATAGTTGGAAACAATTCAAAATTTATAATATTACTTAGAAATACTTTGAAACTATTAGAAAATTATAGTATTAATAAGTGAAAACAATTTGAAAATTATCATATTACATGAAAATACATGGAAACAATTTGGAAATTATAATTTTTGATCGGAATATTTGGAAACTATTGGAAAATTATAATATTATATAAAAATGCTTGGCTACAAATAAACGTACAAATTATGCGTATTGAACAGGAAGGAAAACCATGAAACATATGAACTTTTTAATTAAATACAAAAAATGTCATTCGCAACACTTTTTTCTATCATATGAATTCATCCTTTATCTTTTAAACGTTTGTAAGTATTTGGTGTAAATTTTTAGTCCCAAGACAGATAATGAAATAAATGTCGTTACTTCAGCTCTTCATAACGAGTACTATTAAAACTATTAATTTTCGTGTCCAGTGTATGACACTAAACTGCAGCCTATGATAAGGCTCTAGTTTTGCCGATCTCTGAAGTGTGAAGTACGAGGATCATTAAATAAGTTTCCAGACTTTTTTTTTTTGTATGGGAACTTTTATTGATAGTACACACATGAAACTCTAGTCCCATTCGAAGTAATCTCCTCCGGCTGCAATGCACTTGTTATACCGTTCCAACAACTTCAGGAAGGCTCCATGGAAGTCCTCTTGTGTGAACGTGTCAATGACCTTCGTCATAACCTCTTTCATCTCCTCTATTGTCTCATAACGACAGCCTCTGAACATAGGGAATAACCAAAAGTCACTATAGGGAGGCTGAGGAATAATCTTGGTCAAATAGTCAGTGACAAGGATGGAGTTGTGGACTGGTGCATTGACCTCGTGGAAATGCCACTGACCCGATTTGAAGAGTGCTGGCCTCTTCTCTTGGAATCTCTTCCTGAACTCCCTTAAAACCTCAACATAGTAACCTTAACCCTAACCCTTTGGCCAATCAACTCTTGTGTATTGACTTCCTTACTCCTCCCACACCTCTCATCATCCCTCATAGACTCCCTGCCTTCCTTGAATCTCTTATACCACTCAAAAACTGATGCTCGATTCCAGCTAGATGGTCAAAAAGCAGTCTGAAGCATTCCATACGTTTCTGTGGCATTTTTTCCAAGTTTAAAACAGAATTTTATTGCCTATCTTCCTTATAAAGTGTCCTCACGCCCAGATTGCATTTTTGAAATTCATCAGCCAGCTGTGACAATCAGGCTTTAGTAGTGTGTATTCCAATTCCTGCTGCAGCTGTTCATTTAAACCTGAAATCATAAAAATTAGTCAATCATCTTATATATAGCAATAATATAATGAATTTTCAAGAGTCTACGACAATTCTAAATGCCTGTACAAAAAAGTCTGGAAACTTATTGAAGGCACCACGTACATCGTGATTGCCGTTACTCCCTGCTACACATTGACCCGAAGGGGTCATACTCATTTATGATTCAAAAGGATATGTTTTAAAATTATTAATATTGGATAGGAATACTTTAACCATCTTTGAGGAAGCATGTTGTTGTTAATACTGCCTAGCAGGAACAACTACTTAAGTTACTTTAAAAATCAAGATGAATATATAAAACTGGGTAGAATTATAAAAAATATATATTAAGGCATATTTGTTATTTCATGAATAACCTTGGGAAAGGTATGTATCTGCTTAGCTTACTGCTATGGGCTAAATAGAACCACTTCTGTTTGTGGTACAATTAGTTTTCGAGGTCTAAACAAGAGTGGCTGGCGTTGATGTAAAAAAAAAAACTCATACGGAATAATAACGACTGGGTGGGAAAGATGATCTACAGTGAATTGTGCAAGAAGTTTAAGTTTGACCATACGAACAAATGGTACTTTCACAACTCAGAATCCGTTTTAGAAAATGAGACATACAAAATTCTCTGGTATTTTGAGATACAAACGAATCATCTAATCAGACGTTCAGAACTAGTGATAGTCGACAAAATCTGAGAACCTGCTGAAAGATAAATTCCAAGACCTTGCTAGAGAACTGAAAAACAATGGAACGTGAAAGTGACAGTAATACGAATTATAATGGGTGCGTTCGATATATTCACCAAAGGAATGATACAGGGACTGGAGGACTAGAAAATAAGAAGACGATTGGAGACCATCCAAACTACAGCAATATTGAAATCGGACAGAATACTAAGTTGAGTCCTGGAGACTTGAGGAGACTCAGACTCCCGTAAAAAATCATCTGCTAACGCTGATGAGAAAAACTCTCAAAAGAGAAAAAAATAAAATGAAAAGAAAGACAAGTTCTTGGACTTTGACACATAACTAAAAAAATCATGGAACATGAAACTGACGGAGATATAAATTATAAATGGTTCGTTTGGAACGGTCCCCAAAGGATAGATAAGAGGAGTGGAAGTGTCGGAAATCAGAGGACGAGCAGAGTTCTCATTCAGACGACAGCATTGTTTGGATCAGAATACTGAGAAGAGTCCTGGAGACTTGAGGAGAGTTACTGTCATTCAGACTCCAGTTAAAGACAATCAGCTAATGCTTGTGTAAATAACATCCAATGAGTGAAATAATAATAATTATTATTATTATCATTATTATCATACGAATAAATGGTTTATGCACAACTCAGCAGTTGTCCTAGAAAATGACACACATAAACTCCCACGGGACTTTGACATACAAACGGATCACCTAATCTCGACCAGAAGACCAAACCTAACAATAATCAACAAAAAAAGAGAACTTGCGAAATTATGGACTTCGCTGTCCCGGCTGACCACAGAATAAAATTGAAATAAAGTGAAAAGAAGGATAGGTACCTTGACCTTGCTAAGGAATTGAAAAAGCTGTGGAACAAGAAAGTGACAGTTGTACCAGTTGTGATTAGTGCTTTTGGCACTG
Organism: Sepioteuthis lessoniana; assembly: GCA_963585895.1. NCBI lineage: Eukaryota > Metazoa > Mollusca > Cephalopoda > Myopsida > Loliginidae > Sepioteuthis > Sepioteuthis lessoniana. Next base: position 49,416,368 of record OY757925.1, read on the forward strand.
TAACTAAAGGATTATAAACGAGCCTGAAGGACTTGGAAGTTAGCGGACGAGTGGAGACCATTCAAACTACAGCATTATTGAGAACGGCCAGAATACTAAAAAGAGTCTTGAAGACTTGAGGAGACTCCAGTGAAAAACCATCAGCCAAAAATGATGTAAAAAACGCTCGATAAGTAAATAATAATAATAGGATCTTACCAGAAAGCTGTAAAACGTGAAGGTAACGGTAATAGCACTTGTAATAGAATCCTTCGAATGGTACCGAAAGTCCTGGAAAAGATACTTTGGGAAAAAGAGATAAGAAGAAGGACCGAGAACATCCAGACCGCAGAAAGAATACTTAGAAGAAAGAGTCCTTGAGACCTGAGGGGATTTGCTGCCACTCAGCCCCCAGTGAAAGACCACTAGTCAAACTGGTATGAAAAATTCGCCTGGAATGAAATAAAAATTCTTCACTACTTTTTTACATATTAGAAAATATGTATTGATTGGCCATAAAAGAATAAGATTTTATCTCTTACTCAAATTAGGGTCCCCAGAGAAATCCAATTGACCTCATACTTAGGGGTGTCCTCGTGGTGTAATGGTTAAAGCGATGAACTGCGGAATCGTAGTACGCGAGTTCGTACTCCAGTCGCGCTATTACGTTCACTTTCGGGCAAATACCCTTGGGAAAGGTATGAACCCCCTTATTCTCCCTCCAGCTATGGGTAAATAGTAGGACGGACTAGGTTCTTCAGCCTTGGTGAGGCAACTAGTCTAGGAGAAGGAAAAACTCTGAATTCAAACCTGTTAAACTCCGCTTAAAAATTGACCTTGTGTCATATCCTGCCCGAGCGGAGGGGTTGGTAAATAGTACCTCATACTTAAATGCTTGTTGTTTGCTTATGTTTTACGACACATCAACACTTGTTGGTTATTTAGATTTGGTTTGATTTGACTATATGGCATATCAACCATTGTTGGTTATTTAATGCCAAATCCTATATTTAGATATCTATCAAATATCTGATTTGTAAATACATTTTTAGATATGCATAATTAAATGATCAAACGGTTCTATTTCTAACAATTCAATTTAGCATAAGTCAACAAAGTTAAATGGTTCATAGTATTGCTATGTCTCACTCACAATTCAATTAAACAACTGTCATTTGTTTACAAACATTTAAATGATCTAACAGTTCTATTTCAAACAATTCATTTTAGCAAAAGTCATTTGTTTGCACACAGTTTAAATGTCAAAGTACTATTTTACCAATAGATAGGACTCTATCAGGTGCTACCACTCCGGGCCAGAGTGAACCTGGGAGCGATGGCACTGAAGGGGTACTCCGCATTCCATAAAGCTTCAGGGCTGGAGCCGAATCCTCCGATTGTTTCATGTCACATCAAGACACTCGATGGCGGTGGGGTGCCTTACGCGTCGGCAGAGATGCAGTCAGTGTATTCTACAACCCCAGCCGCCTGGACTTTTGCAGATCATTTAATGCTAAATCCTATTCATACATTATATTAAATATAAATGATGTACTGACGAAGTTTTTCGATAACATTAATTTTAAACGAGAAAAAACTCTTTTGTTTACACACATTTAAATCGTTTCAAGTATTACTCTGTAATACTAATATTTCAATCATTTGTTTGCACACAGTTAAATGATTTCGGTTATAGTAAATGATTTAATATTTCTATTTGACCCATAGATGAGCGTCGAAGAGGTACTACTACCTGGGGGAAATGATAATGAAGGGCTAATCCATATTCTCAAAAGCTTTAGAAGTGGAGTCTCTCCATCAGAAGCAGTTAAGTGTCATAGCCAGAACAACTCTAAAATGTAATTTGGTCAGCCATTCCATTGATGCAAACATTCAGATAATCTATATTGATTGATTGATTTTAAAAGCATGTTAACCGATCTCTGGCTTAATTTAAGCCAGAGATCGGTTAACATGCTTCCCGTTCGTATTTACATTTTTTTGTGCCGTTGTTTCTTTAAAAAGTTTTGTGGGGGTGTTGCGTGCTGTCTATTTTCCTAATTATCTTTAAACAAATATATTTAACCTTTTGATGAGACCCTAAAAAGTACTACCACTCCAAATCAGAGTTGACCTGGAATTATTGGTAATGATTCTTGGTATTTTTAGGGCGGGAGGGATGGTCTGCGAATTCTAAGGCTCGTCAACTGGGCTGTTTTTCTTCAGGTCTTCCTCAAATGTTTTTGGTTTTTAGAGACCTTTATTTCTTCCACTTGGATTGATAATCATTAACATTATGTCACACAGTGGGTCTTTCTGAGGGGTTTTAGACTTTGCAATTGTTCCCTTTCTTTTAATATGTGTTGTGGTCTTGAAGAGCCAGAAATGAATAACGCAAAGAGCTGTAAGGTTTACAGCAGAATATATTTACGGAAATACAGACAGTAACGGTTGCCGGTAATTGACTAGACTCACTTGCCTCGTTTATCTAGTCAGTCACTGTTTACAGTGTTGGGGAGGGTCCATGCAGTGACGTCATGGGGTTTATCTCCATAACAATATGGATCTTTGTTTTTTTCTGTTGGACTTGATTTGGACCTGAGACTTTCAAGAGAAACATAGTCATTGATGCATCTTCAGTATTATTATTATTATAGGTTTCCATACACTGCGAATATTGACAAAAAGAAACTAGAAGTTTAAGGCTCACTTTACCAAAATTAATAAATCGTCAAGAACTTCCATGAAATATTCCTTACCATTAACGTTTATTTATATTCAAAATTGTCACCACCCTGTTGCTGACTGTGTCCTTTGCTGAGGGGTAAGAACTCTTACCCCCAAAAGGCGTATTTTTGGTAAATATATAGTGCATCTAATGATGCTTTTCCGGTTCTGGAGTTTTGAGGAGTATGGAGTACCCCTTCGCAGTTATTACTGCCAGGTCCACTCCAAACTGAAATGGTAGTACTTGTTAGGGTCCCATCTATGAAACAAATAGATCTGTTTAAGATATTCCAATTTAATGAGATTTTGTAAAATAAAAACCCTTAAAAAATAACAGTGCAAAATATTTAAATATTAACATACAATGAATACTATTTTTTAACCTCTGTGTATCAAATAACCTTAAAGAATTCATATAATTGAAATGTTAAAGTCACTGATCATAGCTATATATGGTTTTCTTTTAATCATAATCTTTCTTAAGATGTTACTTTTTACATACAGTCCAATCGAATAGGAATATTTTTGATGCCGTTAAAATCAATAAATCAACTAGTCAATCGACCAAAATTTTCAGCAGACATTGTTTATCGCATGGAAGCCCGAAGAATGACTTGGCTGAAACGTTATGGTAATAGCAAAAACGACTGAAGAAACCTAATTTTTTTTTCGCTTTATTTGGTTTTAAAAAACAGAAACTCGGAAAATTGGAATGTTTTTTTATAATGTTTACCCCCACTCCCAAGGAACTTACAACCTCACCTCCCCACTTATAATAAATAATAAATGACGGGGGTTATTTCGTGCAAATAGTTATACAGGCGTATCGAAGCCTGGATATTGAGAAAACAATTGCCTTTTGCCTTCGATGACGTTTTAAGACTGGATTGGTTGGGGTCTTCTCTTAAAAAAATCTCCACCCACATGAATTCAGTGTCAGACGGTGTAAATAACTCCCCCACCCCTTGCATTCTCGGCACGGACATATCGAAGTCTCGGTTATTGAACCATCAAAGTCACTGGTGATAGCTATCTACGGTTTTCTTTTAATTGTAGGAATTTTTTTTTTATCGTTTCTCCATCAAAAAGAATGGCTTCTATATTTTTTTACGTTCCACTCATTGAGCTTTGAGAAAATACTAATGGATTTTTTTCTTTTCCTTTTCCTTTTTCTTCTCTTCTCAATTTTTCTTTTGGGGGGTGGGGGTGGGGGGTGGAATAGACGTTCTTTGGACCATGTCTTGATGTTATCGGAGTCCCAGACAATACAAGTCGAGAACCGGGGAGGTCGGGCTACGTGTGATCTTGAAGTTAGAAATTAATTACTACATTGATAAAATCACGAACGTGAGAATAGAAACGAATGGGTGGGCAGTGTGTATTGAAAATAAGGACCGGAACACAGATGAGGAGGTCGAGAGGTGGTAGATCACGAAACAGGTGGGACTGAGTTCAGAAAGGTAACGATAGCATTTGGCGGGGAAAAAAGTCAGAAATTTATAAAAATTAACTGCAATTAACGCTATCAATGCAACCAATACGATAGCTACAAAAACTTAAACTACAACAACAAATTATTTTTATAATTATTACCATTTACACCTTTTCGAGTTTTTCACACCTGCGTTAGCCGATGGTTTCTCAAAGGAGTTTAAGTGACCGAAAGTCTCTTCAAGTCTCCAGGAATCTTCTCAGTATTATTATTGTTACTCCTTTCCGGATTTTACACACCAGTGTAAGCTGATTGTTTCTCAGTGGAGTCAGAGTGACAGCAAGTTTACTCAAGTCTCCTGGACTCTCCTCAGTATTCTCAGTAATGCAGTAGTTTAGATGGTCTCCAGTCGCCCTGTTATTTTCAAGTCCTCCAATCCTTGTACCAATTCTTTGATGACAGAACCATGAGCACCAATTACAATTCGTATAACCACCACTTTCATATTCCACAGTTTTTTCAATTCCCAAGCGAGGTCCAGGTACTTATTCTTCTTTTCGCTTACTTTCAATTTTATTCTGTTGTCAGCCGGGATAACAAAGTCTAAAATTCTTCAAGTTATCTTTTTTGTTGTTGTTGTTGTTGTTGATTATTATAAGGTCTGGCGTCTCATTTTCGAATACAGATTCTAGGTTGTGTATATACTATTTGTCATATAGTCAACTTTCAATTTCTTGCAAAATTCCCAGTGGATCATCTTGCCCACCCAATCGTGTCTAGTCTTATACTCTTTCTGTGCTAATTTGCTGCATTCGCTTATTATGTGATTTATCGTTTCTTCTCTATCACCACCTACCTTGCATATGTAGTTTTGTTGCATCTTATCTATTCTTGCTTTGATATTATTGGTCCTTATGGCGTTGTTTTGAGCCGCTATTTGTAGAGATTCAGTTTCTGTCTTAAGATTTTCCCTTCTTAGCTACTTGTAAGTAAGTAAAGTAGGCGACCATAGTCGAGGGTGCCCGAAGGCTCCCTTTTCGATTGCTTACTACACCAATGTGTAGGGGAGGGCGCTACTCCTTTCCCTGGATTGCTCCACTTTACCCTTGATCCGTACCTTATAATGCTGAGTGTTAAGCAAGGAGGCATCAAGTACCACTTTTTGAGTCTTTGGTATGACTCGACCTGGGATTGAACCCAGGTCTCCCGGGGGATTGGCGAACACTCTAACCGTTAGGCCAATAAGTCACTTAAAACGTCCATAGAGTTGCTTTTCTTCCCATTTTTGTTTTCTGGTTATTTCCCTTGGTCGTCATTTTGTCAGTATTGCTACTGGTGGCTGTAATCAGTCTTCCTCCACGCTTTTCCATGAAGTCCTCGAGTCATTGTATCGAACCGTCAACGCTGTCTTTAATGTTGGTAAGTCCTCTTCCTCCTTCTTTTCTTGACACATATAGTTTGTCAACGTTATCTGTTTTGCAAGGTCATTATTTTTCTTGTTTTCTGGTCCATTTGTTTAAGTTCTTCTCAGGTTCACTTGAAGAATGGTCCCGAGTATCTTACGTAGGTCATAGCCCAGGTATTTATCTTTTTTATAAGGTTTCTGCGATATAGTTTGGTTTCGAGTAGTTTTCTCGTTTTTCAGAAATACTCTTTTTAAATTTTTTTCTCTCATCTCCACTTGTTTGATGGTGTCAGCTTCCAATATTCTCAAGTATTTGTACGTTTCCTTTTCTCCGAGAGTTCTGATTTTTTCTTGATTTGGTCGTTCCATTCCGTCCGTCATGTGTTGTTACATTTTTCTATGCTAAATTCACTCCCTATATTCTGGCAGTATATTCTCATTGCCCTTTTTAAAGTTTCCAATTCTTTTTCATTGTTGGCATTGATTTACTAAGTTTGTATCGGGATGTTCAAGTCCTGAGTATGTGGTTGAGAGGTGTCATCACTATTACAAATAGTAATGGTAATATTGCATCTCCCCGGAATATACCTCTCTGGATCTTCGCTTCAGCTAAGCTTTGCCCTTCTGCTGTCAATTCCACTCTTCAGGTTTTCATAGTTTTCACGATAAAGTTTGTGACTTGATCTGATATCTTGCACGTTTTGAGGCAGTTTATTATCCAGCTTTGCAGGACCATATCATATGCCTTTTTGTAGTCAATCCAGGCCATAGGTAGATTTTTCCGTCTCGTCTTGCTCTCGTTGAGGATGTGCTGATCAATGTAGAGTTGTTCTCCTGTGCCTCTGGTTTACTTGCTGCATATTATTATTATTATTATTATGATTTACTCATTAAAGTTTTCACATCAGCGTAAGCTGATGGTATTTCACTGGAGATTGAGTGACAGCAAGTCTCCTCAAGTCTCCAGGACTCTTCTCAGTATTCTGGCAGTTTTCGATAATGTTGTTGTTTGGATGGTCTCCACTCGGTCGCCAACTTCCAAATCTTCCAGGCCCTTTAATAATCCTTTAGTTACCGTGCCTAAGGCACCAATCACAATTGGTATAATTGTCATCTTCATGTTCCATAGTTTTTTCAATTCTCTAGCAAAGTCGAGGTACTTATCTCTCTTTTTAGATTCTTTTAGTTTATTCTGTGGTCCGCCGGGACAGTAAAGTCCACAATTTTGCAGATTTTCTTTTTTTTTTTTTTTTTTTTTTTGGTTGATTATTATAAGATCTGGTCTTCAGGACGAGATTAGGTGATCCGTTTGTATATCAAAGTCCCACAGGAGTTTGTGTGTATCATTTTCTAGGACAGGTTCTGGGTTGCGCATATAGCATTTGTTGGCATGGTCAAATTTAAATTTCTTCCACATTTCCCAGTGGATCCTCTTGCCCACCCAGTCATATCTAGCCTTGTACTCCTTCTGCGCCAATTTGCTGCATTCGCTTATTATGTGATTGATGGTTTCATCTCTGTCACCACTTAGTCTGCACTTGCTATTTTGTTGTGTCTTATATTATTATTATTATTATTATTCCTTTCGGGTTTTTCCACCAGTTTTAACTGTTGGTTTTTTACTGGAGTTCGAGTGACAGTAAGTCTCTTCAGGTGACCAGAACTCTTCTAAGCCTTTTACGATGATCTTAAGAGCACTATGGTCTAAAATGTCTTGAGTCTTCCTCAGATCTCAGTTCTCCAAGTCAATTTTTGCAGGCTTTTAAGAACCTTTGCGGACCATTCCAAAGGCACAAACTATGATTGGTATCACTGTCACCTTCACGTTCCTCAGCTTTTTCAGCTCTCGGGCAAGATCCTAGTATTTAACTGTCTTTTCGCTTTCTTTTATTCTTACTTTATGGTTCGCTGAAACGGCAAATACCACTAACAGATAAGTCCTTCTCTTCGTGTTAATTAATACTTTGCCTTGTCTTCTTATTATTACTTACTCATTGAGAGATTTTAAGTCATTTTCGGGTGATTGTTTTTCACCGGAGTTTGAGTGACAGCAAGTCTCCTCAAGTCTCCAGGACTCTTCTCAGTATTCTGGCCGTTCTCAATAATGCTGTAGTTTGGATGGTCTTCACTCGTCCTCCAACTTTCAAGTTCACCGGTCTCTTTAATAATCCCTTTGTTACTGTGCCAAAAGCACCAATCACATTTGTAAGAAGCAAATTGTTATATAATTGCGGAGGGATTTTTTTTATATGATCATTTTTCGTTTTATATATCTTACCTCTCCGTTTAGTTAGGATGAGAACCTTTCGGTTTAGTGCATTGGTTAGTTAGGTGCACACATTGAGTGCAGGTGTTCACGCGCGCGGGGGGAGGATGTGTCATTCTCAGATGTCACAATAAAAAAAAACCCAGAGAGAAAAATAGGACAGGGGGATGTGAATGACATCATGCCCGGAAGCGTGGGCTGAGGATTTTGGAATTTGAAAAACAGTCAGTTAGTTGAGATTCAGACCTGGTTGAGGCCAGACGACTTTGTGTGCTACGGGCGCCGCACGTTGGTTAGGTGAGTTGAGATTTAAACTCCGAACGAGTGAGTTGAGATTTGGGCTTGGACGAAGAAAGTCGATTTTCGGAGCTCGCCGTGGCCAGACCAGTAGTTTGCGACGGGGGCCTGGCGTGATGGGGTCAGATGGAAAAGTCAGCATAGAAAGAAATTGTGTCTCTCTCTCCTCATGTCGAAAAACTTTAAACTCAAAAAGGTAATAAAACGTTTCGTGTTCTTCGGATTCCTATATGTTTATGAACATTTTATGCACATGTCTGTTTCACGTATTCATATCTTGGTTGATCTCGTGGACCCATTAAATGTTACAAAATGATATCCAGTGGAAATTATTACAGCTGCACTCTACGCTTATGATCCAGCTCTTCTTGCAAATACGCTTGTTCAAGCTAATTATCTGCCGCATAACATGGAAAAAACAGTGGGAAGCATTGGTCTGTACATGAACTCAGATAACACGAAGTTTATATATTTAAATCGAGACGATGTCATCTCTTCATTAAATGACAAGTCTCTGAAATTTTTAGTTTGTTTGTTTTGCCTTTCGTAGCATACCAACCTTCTGGGGTTGTTTAATGCCAAATCTAACTTTCTAGCAGAACAGTAATGGTACTATTGAACCTATAGCTGGGAGGATATGGTGGTTCATACCTTTCCCCAAGGGTATTTGTCCGAAAGAGAATGTTATAGCGAGACTAGATTTCAAACTCACTTTCTACGATTCCACAGTCCATAGCTTTAACCATTACGCATAGGTAAACAATGGACTGCTATTGACAGATTCATGTACCTCGGTAGTAGTATTTCATCAACTGAAAGCGATGTCAACATATGCATTGGTATAAATGGATTGCTATTGACAGGTTCATGAACCTCAACAGCAGTGTTTCATTGACTGAAAGCGATGTCAACATATGCATAGGTTAGGAATGGACAGCTATAGACAGGTTATCGATCAGATGCAAATCTAATCTCTTTGATAAAATAAAGCAGAAATTCTTTCAATCTGTAATCGTGTGAGTACTACTGTATGGTGGTACTATTTGGTCTTTAACGAAACGGAAGATAAAAAAAAGTTTGATTGGAATTACACAAGAATGCTTAGTACTATTTGGAGTAAATCCTGGAAGGAACACCTTACATAACAGTGGCTGTACAGATTTCATTTCACAAACCATCTAAGTAACCCTTACCAGACACTGAAGAAGGAAGGACAAACTGATGAGTAATGTCCTCATTGTGAGTTCTACATATGGACACACTTGTGTTGGCTAACCAGCAAAACCCTATACTCAAAAATTTTGTACGGACACTGGTTGCCTTTTAGAAGACTTATCAAGAGCGATGGGTGATATGGGCGGATAGTGAAAGAGAGAATCAAGGGAACCCGTGTTATCAGCAAACCTTGATGACCGGTTTTCAATCCCATGTCGGGTCATACAAAAAATTCAAAAAATGGTACTTGATGCCACCTTGCTTAACACAGTATTATAAGGTTAGGACCAAGGGTAATTGGAGCCTTCAGGTCACCTTTGACCTAGGTCGCCAAATTCACTTTTTACTTATATATATTATCATGGTTTTATTATTCTTTTGAAAAGAGGGTTTGGTTTTAATGCTTAACGGCGTATGAACCTCTAGCGCCATTTCGTGCCAAAGCCATTATTGTAAAAGAACAGCAGAGATACGAAAAAAAGCAACAAAATACTGGGGAGATAAAAGGAATTTTGACTGCAATTACACAAGAATGCTGCGAACAATATTGACCAAGCCCAAGAGGAAACACCCAACAAAACAGCGACTGTACGGCCACCTACCATCCATCACGAAAACTATCCAAGTTAGACAAACAAGACATGTGGGACACTTTTGGAGAAGTAAGGACGAACTCAGAGGCGATATACTCCAGTGGACCCCTTCACATGGACGAGCAAATGGAAGACAACCAACTAACCTATATACAAAACCTCTGTGCTGATACAGGATGTGGCTTGAAAGACCTCTCGGGAGCGATGGATGATAGAGACATGTAGTGAAAGAGGGTCAGTGAGATCCATGCTGGCAGCGCGGCATGATGTTGATGATGATTAATCCAAAAGTTGATGTAACTACGAAGTGAAGTTTGAACTCGCATACTTTGCGTCTGCAGTCAGGCACTTTAGCCATTACGCCAAGTGTTACTTGAGTTTATGCCAAACACAAAATTTTCAACATAGTTTCTTCACCACAAAAGCATGAGTGAAAAATCAGTGTAGAAAAAGTATTTGTTAAGTGGGGATTATTTTATTTTATCTTGTTTTATTTCATTTCATTTTATTTATGTTTATTTTTATTTTGTTTAATTCTTTTTTTTTTTTTTTTTTTTTTTCAGTATAAAAGTATTTTGAGCTGACTGTTTTATGAATTCTGTGTACCGTAACCACGTGATGCAGATGTAATTTTGGAAGACAATCCCCGCAGATGCGGTCAAGGTTGGTTTCAAATTATCTATTTAAATCAAATATCTAACTTTAGAATTTGTTTATTTAGATGCTTATGTGGTAAATAATCTGTTCATTATATTTCGATTCAGTGTTTTGAGGTTAGTTTAGGTTGATGTCAAAGCCATTTCTTTGTTTTTATATTGTCCATGGCAATTTAAAAAAATATTCTTTCTATAAAAGTCCGGTCGACTTGGGCAGTAGAATACACACTCTGCATCTCTGCAAAGGAGTAAGACCCATCACCCAGTGAGTGTCTTGAATATGACACTAAACCATCTAATGGTGAGGCTCCAGTCTTAGAGCTCCAGGGAAGTCAGAGTACCTCTTCATTGCTATTACTCCCAGGCCCACTCTGACCTGCAGTGGTAGTACTTGTTAGGGTCCTATCTGTGAGTCAAATAGAATTTTTTAACCATTTAACGGTATGAAAAAAAATTACGGATGCTAGATTGAATTGTTATTGATACATAACAATACGAGAAACGAACTGTATGTAAACAAATGAGCTTTTGTTAGTTTCAAATGTTACCTATAAACTATTCGTTTACCAATCATATATATTCAGTATATATGTATTAATAGGATTTAGCATTAAATAACCTAAAGAGGTTGATATACCAAAAAACCGAACTGGGAGGGTGTACTCGTGGTGTAATGGTTAAAGCGATGGACTGCGGGATCCTAGTATGCGAGTTCGAACTCCAGTCACGCTATTACGTTCACTTTCGGACAAATACACCTAGGAAAAGTATCTCCCAGCTAGGGGTTAAGTAGTACCACTACTGTTCTTCTAGAAGGATGGATTTAGCATTAAATAATACAAGAAGGTTGATGTACCATTAAACAACAACACAAACAAAAAAAAAACGAACTAACCAATTGTTCTATGATGGCGAAGTTTGCATCCCTGGGTTTGCTTTGGATGACTTATCTTAATCATTTTTCGTCATGTAACCCTAACCGCACAAGCGGGAGTACACGTAGCGTACTGGCTAAAATACTGGACATCGGTCGGGAAGTAAGCAAGTTCGAACCCCAGTCCAGCTATTACGTTCCCTTTCGGACTAATGCCATTGAGAAAGATGTGAACTCTCTCATCTTGCCAGCTATTCGTTAAATCGTACAACTGCTGTTCTTCTACAAAAGTGGCTTTAGCATAAAGTAACGATATGCCTGTTGAATTTTCAGTATATTCTTGTCTATTTTTTGAAATGTTTTTCTGTTATCTTCACTTTCGAACAAATATCGAAAGGAAAAGTACGAGCCCACTTATCTCTTTAGCTATGGGATAACTCGTACTAACCTTCTACACGGATGTTTTTGGCATCAAAAAACCTACGAAAATTGGCATGCCCTTGATAAACAAGTCAAACCGAACTGAGCCTAATTTCAGCTTTAAGAATCTAGTTCTATAGTTATAAATTCACTGTCTGATTAACTGAGTGATTGATTTTAACGGCACGACAAACCCTCTTGGGTTATTTTATGCCTATGAATTCATTATATGGTCATATTTACAATTTTTATATGATTGGTTCTTTAAAGATTTATTTTCTTTTCACATGGTCCTGCAGAATATGAATAATTAGTAAACTACTTTTTGATTCATAGATAGGACCCTAACAGGGGTCCTACCAATGACCCTACTTCGGGTCAGAGTGAACTTGGGAGTAATATCAATGAACACATACTCCACACTTCCCAGATTTCCAGAACTTGAGTCACACCATCAGAAACAGTTTTGTGTCATACCCAAGAGACATCATTTTATGTGGATGTCTTACCCCTCTGTAGGGGATACAGTCAGCAAATTCTAATCTCCGACGATAGTGCGGATAAATTCACGGTGTCTCCCAAAATCTCAGTATGATATAATTGAAATTAATGATGCGTTGAACTTTATAAAAAAAGTTACTTTTTTTCATTTTGTGTGGTGTAAATTTTATCATATTTACCAACCCCTCCACTCGGGCAGGATATGAAAGAAGGTCAATTTTTTTAAGCAGAGTTTAAAAGGTTTGAATTCAGAGTTTTCCTTCTAGACTAGTTGCCTCACCAAAATATGATACTAGCCCGCAGCGTGGATAAGGTACCCACAGCTAGTAGTGACAACTTAGTCCGCAAAATTGTTATTTGTCGTACGTCCCACCAAGAATACGGCACAAGGCTTTTTTAACATGGTTCTGAGCGCAGAGCCGTAGTCCGGACACGCTCGGCGGCTCCAAAAATGCCTCGGACCCCACCGGCATTTCCCTAAAAAGAGGCAACTCAGATGATAAACCTAGCCCCTCCTGGGAGGGTTAGAGCCTGAGTCTTGAGAAGGGTCGGCAACGTGATGTGAACGCTGGGCTTTTCCGGCAACCACGTCCGGCAGCCTCGACCGAGTAACCTCTGACTTAGCGAAATAGTAATTTACAAAGCTCTTTGCTTCGATGTGGCACAAGGCCGAATGAATGGGGCGCCCAATGAGACTCGAACTCACTCGTGTAGGTTTGCTAGTCAAGCTTGCTAACCGTTACACCACCAAAGGTGCCCTGACTTAGCGAAATAAGCCCCTCAACATAGTGTCCAACGTATTTATGAGGAATAGAACGTACCCATTAATGTTCAGAGGTAGGGCATATAAAAGTTATTTAATGCGAAAGCCATGTTTATGGAAAGACAGTGGTGTTACTATTTAACCCATAACCTGGGGTATAAAAGACTTGATACCTTTCCCCAGGGCATTAGTCCGAAAGTGAACGTAATGGTAATAGCGCAACATTAGGTCACGGAAATTCCCCCTCCCTGGGTATGACACAAAAGTGGAGGTGCCTGTGGTGTAATGGTTACCGTCCTAGGAAATGGGCACGGCGACACGAGTTCAAATCCTGGACGAGACTAATTGCATTTCACATAGCACAAATACCCTTGGGAAAGGTATGAATCCAATTATTCTCCCTCCAGCTATGGGTAAATAGTAGGGCAGACTAGGTTCTTCAGCTTTGGTGAGGCAACTCGTCTAGGAGAACGAAAACTCTGAATTCAAACCTGTTAAACTTCGCGTAAAAATTGACCTTGTGTCACATCCTGCCCAAGCGGAGGGTTGGGTAAATATGATGACACAAAACTGGGGAGAGAAACAAATGGATCCATGTCTTTCTCAAGAGCACGTGCCCGAAGTAGAAGGCCTCGTTCACCGTTTCCATTTCCCACGACAATAATCGTTACGCTAAGCCCACATCAAATTCAGGTTATTCGCTGAACTTGCTTTCAAACGTGGTCAACGAATTTCATTCCGAACATGCTTGTTGTTGCTTAACTTCAGCTAACAAACAGGAACCGGTGCCTTAAGCGTGACTATAAGGCACGCCTGCAATTGATTCTTGCACAAATTCCTGACAAGATTTCAAATACACAGCCAAAATTTACCAAAGGAAATATTAGATCAAAAAAGTTACAACATCCAATGGATAATCCTCAAATTCTTCATCCATAATACTTACTATTTTGTTTGATAGTGTAGAAAATGATAAAAGCTGAACGGGAGAGGCGAGGAGTGATGGCGTAGCGGTAGAGTGAGTGGGCAGTGATAAGAAAAAAAAACCTTCCTGTGTCCCTATTCACGTAATCATTAGTGTGAATGAGAATTTTTGGGCGTGTTTATTTAATAAAACCTCCCTATGATATCACGGGTTGCATAAACAGTTTGTTTAAAATAATTCTAAAAATAAGATCACTTTCCTGATGAAAGCAGCATGGCCCTCATCAGAATCTTATCTATTCAACAGCTGACGACTAACCCCAGCATAAATCATTCTGACGTGCTAAAATCTTAAAACTTGATGATAACGCACAAATAAATAAATGAATAGTTCCAAATCGATTACTTGGTTTGGTTTATTTGTTTTTATGGCATCTCAACACCTTATGCATATTTACCCAACCCCTCTGTTCGGGCAGGATATGACACAAGGTCAATTTTTAAGCGGGGTTTAACAGGTTTGAATTCTGAGTTTTCCTTCTCCTAGACTAGTTGGCTCACCAAGGCTGAAGAACTCAGCCTGCTCTACGATTTACCCATAATTGGATTCATACCTTTCCCAAGGGTATTAGTACTATGTGAAATGCAATCAGTCTCGTCCAGGATTTGAAGTCGTGTGGCCGTGTCCATTTCCTACGACGATAACCATTACACCACGGGCACCTCCAAAACATTATGGATTATTCAGTGCTGAGATAGGATTAATTTCTATATGTTTGATTGCAATTATAACTACTTTTTAAAAAATGTTCCATTGAATTTTTATTGCATTTTTTAAAAATTGGCTATAGTCATTTGTTTCTATACATTTAAAGACGTATTGCTAATGATTTTACTATAGAAAATATTGAAAATGAGTAAGAAAGTGTTTATCTGAGTTATTATATGTATTAAATAAATGCATTGCTGATGATTTTTACTATAGAAATGCATTGAAAATAAGGGAGAAAGGGATGGTCAGTGGTCAGGCAAGTGTTTCTTATAGAGTTATAACATCTATTAAATAAATCCATTGCTAATGATTTTTACAATAAAAATGCATTGAAAATATGGAAGCAAGGGATTGTCAGTGGTCAGGAATAAATGTGCTGTTAGAATAGGGATATTGTTAGTGTAATCTTTGTCTTTTTGAAAATGTTTGGCGCATTTCTTTGGCAAGAGAACCGGCGCAAAATAAAAAGGCAAGTTGTTTTGCCAAAGGTTGGCAAGTGAAATTAGAACTAAAACAAACAGTCTCAGGTGCCGGCATGAAATCAGAACAGAGTTGGTAAATAAATAGAAGGAAAATAAAGAATAGAACAGCAATAAATAAAAAACATTATGACACTTGAGTTCATCAGGAAAAGAAGGACGTCTACAATAATAATACTTCCATACTCGCATGCATATATATATATATATATATATATATATATATATATATATAAGTGTATATATATATATATATATATATATAATTTATATACATATATATATACACCTATACGTGTGTATATATACATGCATGCATGTATGCATACAAACACACACACACACGCACACACACACACACACACACACACACATATATATATATATATACTGATGGTTGGAAAAATAATGGCCAATTGTATTGCACATTTAAATGCAAAATCGGTCATATATATATATATATATATATAATCTTGTCGAAAATATAAATGCGTCTCTATATATGTATATACCGCCCTGAAGGTTATACGTAGATTACGTAGACTGTATCCTCGACTGAAGGGTAAGACCTTCCCTATCACAATAACAAACGTGGGTCCTGGTAACAATACTAAACTGCAGTTGATAGTAAAACTTCAATTAGAAAGCTACGAAGATTAGAATACTTTTCCATTGCCATTACTCCCAGATCCACGCTGATGTGGTGTGGTAGTTCCTGCTAAGGTCACATCTATGGGTTAAATAGATCTGTTTGAAAACTAGGCCAATTCGATAGAACCATCCAAAATACCGCATTGTTATGATTGACCTGAATACTGAGAAGAGTCCTGGAGACTGAAAGAGACATCCTGTCACTCAAATTCCTGTAAGACGCCATCGGCTAATACTGGTCGGATAACTCTCAAAAGATTAAAATAATGATAATGAGCAGGCACGACTGGGCTGAGAAGGTTATCCACTAGGAATTATGCAATCGATTAAAATTTGATCATTTAAACAAATGGTACATGCACAAAGTAGAAACTTTCCTGAAAAATAAGACCCAGAAAAATCTTCTGGAATATTAGAATAAAAACAGGCACCAAATCCCGGCCAGAAGACTAGACTTATTTGTACTAAACTGGAAGGAACTAATATGTCAACTAGTAAACGTTGGCGTACCAGCAGATCACAGAGTTAGAATAAAGGAAAGGGAAAAACATCATACGGAACTTGACTAGAGAGTTAAAGAAAATTTTGGTTTGATTGTTTTATTGAGTTTTACGGCATATCAACCTTTCTAGGTTATTTAATGCCAAATCCTTTTTATACAAATAATCAGTTCTATTTCAAACAATTCAGTTTAGCATGAGTACATAGTTTAATTGTCAATAACATTTCTATTTCAAGTTATTCAGTTTAGTCAAAAAGTTCTAATTCACACAATTCAGTTTAGCGTACAGTTTCAATGTCAAAAACAGTTCTATTTCAGAAAATTCAGTTTAGCATAAGTACGCATTTTATGTCAAAGCTGTTCTTTTTCAAGTAATTCAGTTTAGCATAAGTATGCAGTTCACACATCAAAACAGTTCTTTTTCAAGTAGTTCAGTTTAGCATAAGTACGCACTTTAGTTCTATTTGACCCATAGATAGGACCCTATCAGGTGCTACCACTCCGGCCCAGAGTTGACCTGGGAACGATGGAAATGAAAGGGTGCTCTGTATTCCAGCATTACCGGAACCTCACCATCAAATTGTTTAGTGTCATATCCAGGACACTCGTTGGGGGAGATCTTACCCCTCTGCAGAGAAGCAGTCAATGTATTCTACAGTTCCCGCCGACAGGGCAAGAGAAAGTTTTGGATTAATATGTAGGTAAAAGTGATATCAATATCAGTCTGAGCACTTGGAACAATCCTGAAGAACCTAGAAACGAGAATGTTGGAACTAGAAACCAAAAGTAGATCTGGGACTTTTCAAACCTCAGCAAGATTGGGATCGTCAGTAATAGGTAGAAGATTCTGCGAAATCTGAGACTCGTTGTCAATCGGACTTCACAGACTTTTTTTACTGATGCCAAAAACTGAGAAAAAGTAAAATTATGATATGCACGCAAACTGTCAAAAAATAAAGCAGTTTTCAGGGCAACAAAGGTTTCATAAGATATTGACTCTAAGGTCAGGCATGGTTTTGGAGCTAAAGCATCAATACCACTTATACTTTGATTCTGATGGTATTATTTAGCCCCTAAATCAAATAATTTCTGTTAATATATATATATATATATATATATATAAACGCACACACATACATACATACATACATACATACATACATATACATACATAAGTGCGATGTAGCTTCTTAGTGAGTTTCAAACGAGAGTCACTTGGTTCCCACGAGAAGAATTTCAAATGGAAGGGAAAAATCTTAAGCCAAAGGAAGTATAGCGGAAATTTTTTTTGTCCACATCTACAAGTCAATTTACTATGTTTGACCAAAAATGACCATTATTCCCTTTAATCTTTGCTTTTGGGCCCTGGATAATGAAATTTAAAAATTAACCTATTCTTGATGTAAAAACAGGCATATTTTCATTTACATAAGTTCTGAATAAAACAACATATGAATCAAAAATTCACATACGTGTATACTAAAGTGATTCAAAAGTTATTAAAGATATTCAGTAAGTTCTTAAAAAATCATTATCATTTACACAGCATTGAATTTACCAAGAATGTTTTGAAAAATGGATACATTTTTAAAAATTTTATTACCAAGATTACGAAAGCAAAATTTAAAGAAAAAAAACATGATATTTTCCGAGAATTAATTTTTTATTTATTGCGGATTTTTTGTCCTCATCTTCGTAGTTTTTTTTTTTTGTGTGTGTGTGTGTGTTTTTTTTTTTCCTCTTCACTACGTTTCGGCCAAATGTAGTGAAGAAGAAACAACACAAAAAAAAACTAGCAAGATGAGGACAAAAAGTCCGCAATAAATAAAAGAATAATTCTCAGATTAAGAAGTCTCATCTCAAAATGATTCTAATTAAAGACAATGATATTTTCCATTTGCTTTTTGTCTCGGAACTAGAAAAGATAACAAATTTGTTACTTATTAATGAAAAAAATGGACGAATAATTGTTATATCATAAAGAAACTGTTAATTGCAATATAAAAACTAATATTGTGTGATGGGGATTCTGTTTATCATTAAATGTTGTTTGATATTTGTTCCATATATTATTTTTTTTAAATATTAAGAAAATTCATAAATTAGATCTGATGCAATATCAATATTTTAATATTGACCTTTTCTTAACATATTTGAATTCTGAGATTAAATATTTTCATTATTTACATTGCCTGGGTTCAATCTCAGGCCGCGTCATACCAACGACTTTAAAAATGGTACTTATTACCTCCTTGCTTAATACTCAGCAATATAAGGTACGTATCAAGGGTAAGGTGGAGCAATCCAAGGTAAGGAGTAGCGCCCTCCCCTGCACCTCAGTGTAGTAGCTATTGAAAAGGGAGCCTTCTGGTCGCCCTCGACTAAAGGGAGACAACTTTACTTTACTTAGTATTTTTGTCTATCACTCACCAAATAACTGAAAGCTTAAAAAGGCCGAAAAGCTATGGTCACTCAGTTTTTGTGATAACAAATAGGACTCCGGAACAAACTTTAACATAATTTTAGAAAATTCCAAAAGTTTGATAAAAAATATTTCAACCCAAATCTATCAACTGGTGATAGTCGGTTCGATATCGTAGCCTACAACTCAACTTAAAAACTGAACACTAACGTCAGTGTGAAATACCCAGCTATTTCAGCCACGATGTAGTTTAGCTTAAGACCAGACGTATGGAGTATTCAGTGAGAATAGGTGCATCAAAGGTGCAAATTCAAATGTTTAACCCTGACCTTCCAGATATAAGGGGCTAGCATACAATATCCTGTCTTATACATTGACTCGAAAACTGACCCCTGTTGTCAAGATAGTAAATGCAGTCAGAAAGATCACATGCAGAAGTAAATTATATCCTGCAGAAAATTTTTCTACGCAGATAATCTCGTGCTTCTTTCAATAACACCTGCCCAAACAAAATCCCTGTTGCATAGCCTGAAACAAGCTCAAAGATACATTGGTCTTCATGTGAACTTATATGAAACAAGGGTTGATACATTTTAATTAAGATGGTGCTATAGTCTCAATAAATAGAAAGCTTCTGAAATAAGTAAACTAGTTAATATACCTCGGCAGCCATAACTTCTCTACTGAAAACGATGTCAACAAACGCATGTAAAAAGCTTGCTCAACTACTGACATGTTATCGACCATATGAAAATCTGATCTCTCGGAAAAAACAAAACAGAAATCCTTCCAAGTTGTCGTCGTATCAGTACTATTATATGGCGGCACCAATTGAACTCTAACTAAACCCAAGGAGAAAAGTCTAGGTAGGAACTATACTTCTGTTTTCTTTAAAACCAGGAAGCAGCATCCAATAAAGCAGCAGCTAAATTGCCTCTTAACCTCCCATCTCTCAAATCATCTAAAAATGACGAGCAAGACATGCTGGGAATTGCTGGAGAAGTAAGGACGTACTTATAAGGTGGGCCGACAGCACGGATTTCTTTGACTAACTCTTTACATCCTTTCTTCTCGGCCAACGCTCTTGTTAAGTCCTCGATACGTCATCCAATGTACGCAGAGAGAGAGAGAGAGAGAGAGAGAGAGAGAGAGCTGATGAAGTTATTTATAGATCGACCAATATTGGTGTGTCCTAGAGTAGGAGTCCAGAGGAGAACGTTCCTAAGTATAACGGCGTTAAGTATTGAGGAAACCTAGAATCGCTAGGAGATTGATCTGAACGAAGCTCCCAAGTACTGTTGTTTTGAAAGAGTTCATTCTTTAACTTTTATCGGTTGCCTTTGTTTATTCTATATTTCGGTTTTTCCAATTCTCACGAAGAAAAATGAAGAGAAAGGATACAATGATAAGCAAAGTAATGAAATATTGCATCGCTAAGTAGGATGATGATTAAAATGTGTCGGATAAGGAATAGGAAGAAGGAAGTGATAAAAAAAAAAGATCAACAAAAGTATGTTGAATAATGTTGGTTAGATTTGGTTGCTTAGTGGCATATCAACATTCACGGGTTATTTAAAGCCCAAACCATTCTGGCAAAAGAACATTAGTCGTGTAAGGTGTCTCAATATACATAGGACCCATGTGACTGCTAATGACTCGACGAATAATAATGTTGTGTTCTTTTTTGTTTCAGATTTGAAAATCATCATCATCAACATCATGTCGTGCCGCTAGCACGGATTTCTCTGAATTGTTTCTAAAGACCATCACTTCCGGCAGGTCTTCCAGGCCACATCCTGTGTCCGCACAGAGCTGCTGTAGATAGGTTCTAGCTGGTCGTCCAGCAAGTCTTGTTCGTCTTATTTGGATGGTTTTAGAGATGGGAGACAGGTGGCCGTACAGCTACTGCTTTATGTGATGTTGCTTCCAGGATTTGCTCAATAGAGCTCGTAGCATTCTTGTGCAATTACCGTCAAGGTTTTCTCAGTACGCTTTGTCAGCGACAATGTGTTGCATCCATATAGTTGTAAGGCCACGATAGCAGTCTGGAAAAAATGTTTCATCTTATTGGACAGGTCTGACTACCATATGACGCATAGCCAAGAAAAATGAAAGAAAAATAAAGAGATTGTGTTACGGTATCATCCCTATTCTCGATACACAATGGACTCTTCCAAGAAAGATATAACATTTGACTGTAATCCCCTCTGAGGGTACGTAACAAAACCTACGAGGTTGCCTGACGTGGGTTCTAACCCTCCTTGGAGAGGCCAGGTTTATCGCCAAGGGCCTATGGCACCCCTTTTTTGGGGTATGCCGACGGTGCCTGAGACATTTTTGGAAATATCAGGCGTGTCTTGGCTACGGCCCTGTGCCTGGTCCCCTTTTTAAAAAGGGCTTGGTGCCGTACTCGCTCGTTTGGTGGGGTGCACGACAAAACCGTAAGTAGCAGAAACTACACTAGCGACATTGTATTACCTGTTTTCGGTAATATATAACTTTTATTCTTCTCTCTAGGTCCGTGTTTGTCTTATTTATTTAATTAAGGAATTTTTTTTATATTAATCATTTTTCATTAATTATATCTTATCATTCAGTTTGGTTGGGCTTTGAACTATTCAGATTAAGAGTTCAGGTGCATAGCATTGGATACAGTTTACGCTCGTGCGCAAAGGATATGACAGTGACCATTGTCATAATAAATCCCAGACAAGAAGTGGGGCTGGAGTGTGTATGACGTCATGCCTAGAAGAGATGGGCTGAGAACTTGAAGATTTTGAAAAGCACGGCAGTTGAGGATTTGAGATTGGACCATGTAGGCAGACAAATGAGTCTCTTCCATTGGGTCATAGAGAATTGAGTTCTCTACCATTGAGGCATGTAGTTGGAGTTTTGCAGATCTCTACCGACAGAGATCATAAACACTACAAGATGCGCAGAGCGTTTGTGGGGTCAGATAGTTTGTAAGAAGTGTGTCTCTCTCCACGTGTCGAAGAACCGAAGTCAGAGGTTAATAAATCGTCCGTACCTGAACAACGGAGTCCCCAGGGTTTTGTACTGTGTTTTGCATTTGTAAATGTGTTTGTATCACAGTTGTGACTGAGATGTTTATGGCAATACAACAACCGGAGAGTCGGTGTGTTTCCACTCAATGGTCTTTTTGACTCTGACTCGTAGTGGCAAACACGTGTTTAGCTTATTTGAAAAGATTTTTGACTAAAACATACTTATCAGTGCATATCGTAGATTTTTTTTCTATGTGGAGTGGTTCACTCTTCTCAGTCAACCAAAAATATTTCATGACAGAGGTCTGTTCAAGCCTGAAGCACTCTTTTTGGTTTAAAACTAATATCTTTGCGTGATTAAAATAATTTTTGCGATTAACCAATTCTAAACTGTGCAACGTTTACATTTATTGAGGAAAAATTCGGAAAAAATTCCTATTTATTGAATGACACTAGTATATATATATATATATATATATATATATATGTGTGTGTGTGTGTGTGTGTGTGTGTGTGTGTGTGTGTGTGTGTGTGTGTGTGATATTTACCAACCTCTCCGCTCGGACAGGATATGACACAAAGTCAATTTTTAAGAGGAGTTTTACGGGTTTGAATTCAGAGTTTTCCTTCTCTTAGACAAGTTGCCTAACCAAGGCTGAAGAACCCAGTCTGCCCTACTATTTACCCATAGCTGGAGGGAGAATAATTTGATTCATACCTTTCCCAAGGGTATTAGTGCTATGTGAAATATAATTAGTCTCGTCAAGGATTTGAACTCGTATCGTCGTGTCCATTTCCTAGGACGGTAACCATTACACCACGGGCACCTCCAGTTTTGTGTCATACCCAGGGAGGGGGAATTTCCGTGACCGAATGTTGCGCTATTACCATTACGTTCACTTTCCGACAAATGCCAAATATATTATGACGGCTTAACCGAGTTTGAGTCTCCATTTAATTGTACTATATATATATATATATATGACAAATGACAAATATATATATATATATTTAGTTATCCACATAGATATATTGTCATCCACAGACAGCTGTTTCGTTCTATCAGAACTCTTCAGTGTGGCTAGTAAGACGCTCGAAGCCGAGATCGAAACCCATCCAACTTTACGTTAAACTAAGCGCACCTCGTTGGCTAAGAGAATTTTAAAGGTATTTATGTAGCAACAGTAGCAGCAGCGTCCGTTTGTTTACATTTTTATACCCTATATATATAGCCTTTGAGATTCCGCTCGCCCGATCGACTCTGTCGAGTAAAAACTTATTCGGACGATTCAAGTTATTCTTCTAGTCGTCCGAAGGTCGATCAAAAATCTAAATGAAATGTGTCTCTTCAACTATAGAAAAAGGAAAACTGATTCTTTTTACAATCTAAAAGTATGCCGTGGAACAGTCACAAGTTACTTAGAATGACCTATAATGGCATTAGTGAATTCTTTGGTCTTGTTCCTGGCGCCTGACGACCGTCGAAATGTCTGGTTAAAGAAAAGGGAGTCGCATCCCCAAAATATATCACAATCATGAAAAAATCTGACAAATGAAATTTAGAATGAAAAGTCTCTCTCTCTCTCTCTCTCTCTCTCTCTCTCTCTCTCTCTCTCTCTCTCTCTTGAATGTCCGGTCATTGTAAACATTCGTATAATTAATGCTTCCACAGAGTTCACAACATATTTCTGTTGTTCAGATTGAAGACGCTAACCTATTTATAGATATTCATTTGGAAAAAATGATCCTTCATTCAACATCAATATTCGCTCCCCTCTCACGAAAAGTAAAAACAAACATTTAAAAGAAAGAAAAAACGCATACTTCTGTCAATCATGCTCAGAAAAAAAATCATAGAAGTGATATTCATACTTTCTTCCCTTATTTCTTACCTCCAAGAATGCCTGAACTTGTAAAATTATTGTCTGTTATTGACTGAAAATGAAGTCAGTCGAGTAAAATAATTCTGGGGCGAGTAAACTTTCCCTAACTCTCGACCTCCGGTCGAGTGATTTCTTTTTTAAATCTCAAAGGCTGTATATATATACATATATAAAGTTTTTTTTTCTCTTAAGCATGACTCGTTGTAGACAAATGATTTTTTATCATTTTTCGGAAATTGTTTTTCTTTTCTTTTGTCATACAATGTTTTTAAAAAAAATTTCAATTTAACTTTACATGAATTAAAGAAACATAGATATATATTTCTTTTAAATACCCTATCCGGTGGCCAAAGCTGCTCGGTAGCGCCAGGAGTGGCAGTACCGCCTTGAGCTACCGAAACTGTGTTATCACCCTGGTTGGCGGCTGATGAGGCTAGGGTATCGCACGTGCTTTCACACGTTGTATGATGAAAAAAAAAATTACATGAATAAACATTTTCGCCTTAATACTTAATCCCTTAATACTTAATCCCTTAATACCTACCCAGATTACAGCTCATTTTCAATTTTCATAGACCGTTTTATTACGTTAGAGTTTTTAATGTGATCATCGTCCATGGTATCACATATATTGGAGCCGGTAAAAACTATTAAAAATTCTCAAAACACCTTGGGCAACCACGGAGTTGTTCCGAAGAAAAGATCTGGAGTATGGTAAACGACTGTGATCTGTTTCAGGTCGTCCAGACACAAATCCTTAGGCTCGTGAGACCGAGAGATGCCAAAAAATATATTGCGAGAAGTAGGAATCTTTGCTTCATTTGAGGCCAGCAGTATGGGTAACTGTTGTGACTTATGCCACCATCCAGGTAAAGATCCCCAGCCTCACCAGATTAATTGGTTGATACTAGAAGTAATATAACCTGCGTATCAGTAATAGATGCTTTAATTGATACCTGCAGTTTGAGCAACTGCTTTCATCTATGTAAATTATGAAAGTGCGCAAGGAAAGCCACCATATGGAAGGATCCAAGGTAACTTGCCATATGAATGCAACCAAGGCAACTTACCTTATGAAACTATCAAAAGCGATAAATCACTCAAGGCAACTCAACAAAAGAAATCACCCAAGGCAATAAATCACACAAGACAATAAAACAACCAAAGCTACGAGCCATATAAGGTCACAAAAAGCGATAAATCACCCAAGGCAACTCTCCTTCTGACACTATCCAAAGCGATAAAACCCTTAAGGCAACTCAACAAAAGAAATCACCCAAGGGAACAAATCACCTAAGACAATAAAACAACTAAACCAACTCACTATATAAATTATCCAAAGTAATAAATCACCCAAGAAATCTTACCGTTTGAAATCAGCTAAGGGAACCAAGTAACCAAGGCAACTCGTTGTTTGAAATCACCTAAAGGAACAAATAAAAACAGCTTCTAATCATTTTTTAATTGTTAGAAATTTTAACGATTTTAAAAATACCGTCAGTTTTATAAATATCTAAAGAATGTAAATAAGTAAGGAAACTGCATCCCTAAAAACCAAGAAACTTGAAAAAATGTCCGAAAAATTATCATTTGGAAGATAGAGTCCACAAGACACAAACACAATTCGTGAAGGTATTTAAACTACTTGACATTAATAAAGTTTTTAGAAAAAAATTAATGGAGTAACTTTTACTTATTTACTTAGTATTGCTTAAAAATAACATAAGGGCAGACGAATGGGGTGCCCGGTGTGAATCAAACTCAGAAGTAATAGTCTGTCCGTCTAGCTTGCTAACCATTACACAACGCGAGGTGACCACATTTACTTATAAAACTTACTTAGTTGTGGTACAAGGCAATAAGTTTGAGGCACCCAGTGAGAACCAAACTCACTCGTGATGGTCTAGTACGGTTCTTCATCAAGGATGATTTTAGCATCAAATAACACACGAAGGTTGATATACCATCAAACCAAGAAAAGGTCTGTCAGTCTACTTTGCTAACCATTACACAAGACAAGGTGACCATAGTTATTTATTGAACTTAGCTTGGTTGTGATACAAGGCTATAAGTATGGTACACCCTGTGAGAATCGAACTCACTACTAATAGTCTGTCAGTCTAGTTTGCTAACCATTATACAACTCAAGGCGCTCAGTTATTTACTGAGTTTAACTTAGCTGTAGCACAAGGAGAGAATTATGGGGTTCCCAGTGAAAATCGAACACAGATCAATAGTCAATTAATCTTGACATTTGGGGAGAGATACTTTAGTGCAAAGATATAAATATATGTAAATCTTTTTATTTTGTTGCTTTTAAAAGAAAAAAAAAGAATAAAGAAAGAATTCGTCTCATAGAAATTCAAATATATTCGTGAGGTCTTCTTCTTCTTCTTCTTCTTCTTCTTCTTCTTCTTCTTCTTCTTCGTCGTCGTCGTCTTCTTCTTCTTCATCGTTATCGTTGTTGTCTTCTGGTTCTTCTTCTTCTTCCTCTTCTTGGTCGTCGTCGTCTTCTTCTCCCTCGTCTCTTCTTCTTCTTCTTCTTCTTCTTCTTCTTCTTCTTCTTCTTCTTCTTCTTCTTCTTCGTCGTCGTCGTCGTCGTCTTCTTCTTCTTCATCGTTATCGTTGCTGTCTTCTGGTTCTTGTTGTTGTTGTTGTTGTTGTTGTTGTTCTTCTTCTTCTTCTTCTTCTTCTTCTTCTTCTTCTTCTTCTTCTTCTTCTTCTTCTTCTTCTTCCGATGACTTTAGAAACTGGTGAATGTAGATGAGAAGAGGATGGGATGACTAAAACGAATTCTGTAAATTCTCAGGTGCGTCTTTTTGTCGATTCGAAAACCGGAACTGAAATTCCGCCGATTGATAAGAATGTATAACTGGCAGTTGAAGGAGACACTCCCTAAAATAAAATTGATTTTCAAGAATAAAAAGAAACTGTATTTAAACACAGACGTTTGTTAATATTTCCATGTTGAAAAATTTAGCCCAATTTTCAAAGGAGTGACAGATGCTCAACTGGGTCATTTTTCATAAAATTTATTAAACGAGGATTGTTTATTCGTTTTTTTCTTCTTCTTTTTTTTAATTCATTCCATCATATCATTAACGTATTCGATAGGACTAGCTATTTAACACTGATAATTCTATACATCATTACACATTCGTTAGTACACAGTTAAATTTTTCTAAGCATTGTCATGCGTCACTCGCATTTCAAATAACCATCAGTCATTTGTTTGCACCGAATTTAAAAGTTAAATAGTTTTATTTGACCCATTGATAGGAACCGATCAGGCGCTACCATTCTGAGTCGGAGTGAACCTGGGAACAATGAAGGGATAGCCTATATTCCCCAAAGCTCCAGGGCTGAAGCCTCACCATTTGATGGTTTAATGCCACATCCGGGACATTCGTTGGGGGTGGTCTTACCTTTCTGCAGAGAAGCTGTCAGTATATTCTACGGCCCCAGAAAACTAGTTTGGTTTTGGTTTGGTTTGGTTTGGTTTTATCGCATATCAACAATTGTCGGTCATTTAATGCTAAATTTTCATACATATTTCAATATATGATATCTAAACGCATTCTGAAGATAACATTTTAAACAAGCCTGGGTTCGAATTTATTTATTTATTTATTTTTTGCATACTGTAAAATGGTTTCACTTAATTTCAAACAATTCAGTTTTGCAAAAGAAGAGCCTTTCATTTACACACAGTTAAATGATAAAACAGTTCTATTTGAAATAATTCAATTTAGCCTATATCAACAAAGTTAGATGGTTACAAGTATTGCTATGTATTACTAACAACTCAATTCAACATCAGTTATTTATTTACACAGTTAAATAATCAAACAGTTCTATTTCTAACTATACAGTTTGGCTTATGTACAGTTTTTGTTTACACACAGTTAAATGTAAAAACAGTCCTATTTCAAACAAAATTTAGTTTAACGTAATTAGACAGTTTAGTTCTATTTAACCTTTAGATAGGACCCTATCAGGTGCTACCGCCCCGGACCAGAGTGGACCTGGCAGCGATGGCGATGAAGGAGTACTTCACATTCCCCAAAGCTCCAGCATTACTGGAGCTTCATCATCAGATTGTTTAACGTCATCAACTCGTTGGGGTGGGTATTATCCCTCTGCAGAGATGGAGTCGGTGTATTCTACAGCCCCAACCGACTGGGCAAGGACTGGAGAAAGATTATTGTTAGTTACTTACAAACCTTATAATTGAATGTAAATATTTAACTATAATTAAATAGAAATAATTACTTGAAATCATATAATTATTAGAATTAAATAGGAATACTTGAAACCATGGCTAAATCATTTCTGCTGGATAGAAATACTTGATATAAAGCTGTCGCAAAAAACTCCTCTGTAAGAACGGAACAAAAAATCTAAGAATAAATTGACAATGAACTCGATTCCCTAACCTCTAATCATAAAATAAACCTAGACGTGTTGATATACCATTAAAATTAATCAATCAATCACAATTTCTTAAAAAAGCGAAGTCCCAGAGGCACGTACCTCAGGCAGCACCAGCTCACTCGTCTAAAATGGATAAGATGTAGGTTTATCGCCCCGTGTTTAAGACATCTCTGAAGGGGGATGCCGAAGGAATAAAAGCAATTTTTAAAAACGCCCCATGGGAAGATTACTCCCTGTGTAGCGCATGACATTTGTACCACATTCTGGTCTGAAGGAATTCGTATAAAACGTTTCGTGATTACTAAACAATTTTCAGAATTTTAAGCAAAACAACTTATGCTCTTGAAAATGACCAACATTAGATTAAAGTAATAGGCAACAACTAAAAAAAAATAGCATCGAGCAAGTTTTATTTACAGATCCATATCACCAACATGAAAAAATTATTAACTCTCGCTTCATATTCATCATCATCATTAGCAGCAGCATCAAGGCATCTCTTGCTATCTGTTCCTATCAGCCATCTCCATTGGTAGGTTTTAAAGAAGGCATTTAGAGTTTTTACAGGGCTAATGAATGTAAGTTTTTTGCTGGACGGCTTATGCTAGTGTCTCCATATGTAGGAGTCCATTAGAGAACGCCGCTTCTTGCTCGTCTTACTTGAATAGTTTGTGAAATGGAGGGTAAGTGACTGTATAGCTGCAGTTTCGTGGGGTGCCGCTTCCAGGATCCGTTCAAGAGAGCTCCCAGCATCCTTGTGTTGTTCCCATACAGCTTTTTCCCCCAAACGTCTTGTTAAATTCCAAGTGGTGCAACCATACAATAGTAATGACAAGCTTACAACTTGGAAGAATTCCTGTTTCATCTGATAAGAGAGATTAGATTTCCATATGTTCGATAACCCGTCAATAGCCCTTCACGGCGCATCTATGCATACGTTGACATATCTTTCAATTGATGAGATATTTTAAGTAGATGATATATCGCTACCGAGGTATATGAACTGGTTTAGTTATTTCAGAGGGTTGGCATTTAATGAGGATATTCCGCCATATTGTTTAAAACGCATAAACTGTTTTGTTTGAGTTCACATTGAAACCCAAGCTTTCTTGCTGCTTGTTTTAGGCAATGCAGCAGATTTAACTAAAGCAACCTAATTTGGAAGAAGTGCCAGATCATCATTATATCATAATATCAAAGTTCATGCGGGATATCGTCTACTTCTTGCTTTTTTTTTAAGAATGAAACCGTATCTAATGGTTCATATTTAATAAAAAATATCTAAAAGCGGACGTGCTATCTAAATATTCAATACAAAACACAAAGGAAACGCAGACAACTATCATAATATCAAATTTAGACTCCGTTTGTTTGTAAAAAATATAAAGAAAACAGGACATTTTAACCTAAACTTTTCTATGTCAAGATAAGATTTACGTGGCCATATAATGGAAATTGCTTTCGTATAGATTTGGCGAGCGATAGACGAATTATGGGTATATTTTGGTGGGGTGGAGGGGTATCCAAATTTTTTTAGGTCTTACACGTTTCACACTTTTGAAATCAGATCAACACCGAAACAAGTAAGCAGTATATTAACGTTGCATTCCCTAGATAATAATAAATCAGGTGAAAGACAACAGGTAGAAGTGAATGGCGTTCTATCATCGTTTTGTTCATACAAATAGATTACTATAAAATAATGATAATCATTAATTTTCATTTATTTTAAATATTTATTTTTCTTATTCTATCTTCAAAAACTCTTTTTAATTAAAAATTAGAAAAATTGATTGAAAATTTGAATAGGAATTAGATGAATTTTTTGACCAAAAAAAAAATGACGATTGCTTTTTTAAAATCGTCTATAATTTCCTTTTTAATCTTATAAATATTTTTCTGCCTTTTCTTAATTATGGCACTTGTGTTTCTTAATAATAGTGTTCTAAATAATGTTTAATTATCATCATCATCATCATCATCATATCGCGCTGGTAGCACGGATATCCTGACCCTCTCTCGCCACTCCTCCCTATCGTTCATCGCCCTAGGTAGGTCTTCAGGAAAACAGCCTGTATCCTCACATAGCTGCTGAATGTACGTTCGAGCTGGTCGTCCTGCTTTTGCGCGGCCATGTGTGGGGATCCATAAGAGTACATCTCTTATGAGTTCATCTCTGCTTCTCCAGCAGTGTCCTGCATGTCTGGTTCGTCTAACTTGAATAGTTTTCGTGATAGGGGGCAGGTGGCCGTACAGTTGGTGTCTTGTGGGGTGCTGCTGCCAGGACTTGTTCAGGATTGCACGCAGCATTCTTGTGTAATTGCCATCCAGTTTCTTCTCCAGCCGTTTTGTTAGCGTCCATGTAGTGCATCCATATAGCAGTATCGATGTGACCGCTGCCTGGAAGAAACTGCGTTTCATTTTATCGGTTAGGTCTGATTTCCATATAATCGATAGCCTATTGATAGCTGTCCATGCTTTCGTTAGCCTCGTTTCGATGTCCTTTTCGGTTGATTCGACGCTGCTTCCTAGGTACGTGAATTTGTCGACTAGTTTAAGTGGGGTTCCTTCTAGAGTGGAGATGTCCCCCGTTTGGTTATAGCACATATATTCTGTTTTGTGTGCATTAACATAGAGGCTTATGCTTGCTGCTGCTCGTTCTAAACTATGCAGAAGAGTTTCGGCTTGGTCAGGTGTATTTGCCAGTATCGCTATGTCATCGGCGTAGTCGGCGTCGGTAATTGTTGTTGCGGGGTATCTTCTGCTTCTTTTCTTCGTCAGTTCGAAGCCATTCTCTTTGATTTTGTCAATCGATGTTCTAAGTACGTAGTCTAGACAAATGATAAAGAGGTACGGGGCCAGCGTGTCCCCTTGTAGTACTCCTGCTACAATGTCAAAGTATTCTGTGTCTCCATCCGGTGATCGTACTTTTACTTTAGTGTTTCTATAGAGAATCGTTATTGCCGCTACGGTTTCTTTAGGTATGCCGTACGCTAGTAGGATTTGTTCCATCTTTCCTCTGTGAATGGAGTCGAAAGCCTTGGTAAAGTCGACAAATATTAATGTCGCTTGTAGGTTCTTTGCCTGTACACCTTCAAGGATTCTGCGGATGGTTAATATTTGTGAGGTCGTGGATCTATTTCTTCGGAAAATGTTTAATTTTAATGTTTATTTATAATAATATTTGATAATTATGTTTTTTAATAATTTTTAACAATAATGTTCCTTAATAATGTTTCATAATAATGTTTCTTAATAATAATGTTTAATAATGATGTTTCCTAATAATAATATTTAATAATAATGTTTCTAAATAATGTTTAATAATAATGTTCGATAATAATGTTCGATAATAATGTTTTTTAATAATGTTTCTTAATGAAAATATTTAGTAATAATTTTTCTGAATTGTAACGTTTCTTTATAATATCTCTTTTTATTTTAAAAGATATTACTTCTGTTTTCTAAATAATTGCGAGAGTTGTTGATTTTAATTTTATTCTGCTATATATGAATAACCGGCCGACAGCTGTAATGGTTAAAGGGTTCGCAAATGACCGTGAGAGAGGGGTTCAATCCCAGATCGAGTCACACCATAGACACAGAAATGGTAGTTGATGCTACCTAGCTCATACTCAACATGATAAGGTACGAATCAAGGATATATGGAGCAATCCAGGGAAAAGAATAGAACTCTCCTTTACACTTTGGTA
>OY757925.1:49453280-49513280 GCA_963585895.1 Sepioteuthis lessoniana
ATACCAAGATTAAAGTCTGTCTTATTATTTACCCATAAATGGAGGGAGGATAGTTGGATTTTACCATTTCTAACAATATTAAAAATTGGATGTAAAATGGGAAAAGCCCCATCCAACGTTTGAACTCTTGTTAACGAACCGATTACCAATGTTAATACTTGAGAACTTTATATATATATATATATATATATATATATAATTTTTCATTTTATATATACATATATATATATACATGTATATATATATAAAAATATATTTATAGTTTTTCATTACATATATATACATGTATATATAATGAAAAATTATATATATATATATATATATATATATATATATATATATATATTAGGGTAGGTTGATTTTTCACTTTTCATAAAATATTAGAAAATCTCATTTACCGAAAGTTGTGTATGGGTCTATTAAGTACTCATACAAAAAATTAGATCAAATAGTTCAACGGTTTTTTGAGCGTTTGGTATCAAAGACCGTAGACAAAAACAAACTGAAAATTCCTCGTTTTTCCAAGATTTGGTTGAATATTAGTGTGAAAACCAAATAATGTTAGTATTTAAATACAGGGAATGTCCTTTTATTTAATGAAAATGATATCAATCAAAGAAATGATGACTAATCTTCAAATTGAAAATCTGTCCCCACCATTTTAAGTATCTGCTTCTATAAACTGCTTTTTAACGTTATGAAATAGGCAATAGTATTTGAATACCTTAAAAATTGATTTTTTTTTCTGTTATAAGTGAAAATATAACACACAAACAAAAATAAGGAAAAACAAACACTATTTTAATAGAGCTTAATTTATAGAGTCAAATTGCTCCCTATAAGGGCCCTTAGACAAAAATGCCATTCTCCATTTCTGACTCGAAACTTTTATGTGTTGGTGCCTTGCTTTAAAACCATATACAGTTTGTGAAGCTTCCGTTGTTAACTTGACTGCCTGTTCCATGGCCTGAGAATGTGAGGTCAAATCTGGCAAGTCAAGCTTGGTTCCATTTAACAATGATTCTCGATGTTCAGATTCAGAAAAATCTTTCATCATTGGTTGTTCAAAAATGCCACATAATGTTAAATCTATTGAGTCCAATGTGTGGCTTCAAAATTAATAGTTGGTATTCTTTTTAACCTTTTCCTGGTTGACTCCCCACTCCAGAAAGAATATAAAAATTAATTAATTGAATGAGTAAAAAATTCCAATCTTTACTGCTTTAATAATTATGGTGAAATTAGATAAAATCTTTAAAAATGATTCTATGAATTGGAATAATCGAATCAGTGATATATGAATAAATATTTACTTACCTAATGGCCAAACTTTTTAAAGCTTCTTCTCTTACTTCAACTTCCTCAGATTTGACCATGAAATATAGAAGGTTTTCTGGCCGTAAACAAAATGTATTACCTTGTATATTTCTTAATGCTATCTGTTGTATTTCATGAGTCTGCTCCTTAATTCTCTGGATCATATTAAAAATGTGCAGTTGCTGATTGTGGAATTCATTATTTCTTTTAATTTCAAACCAACAACCGGCATACACATTTACGATAAAATCTATTAAACTGTGGAGTTTTGTTGTGAGCCTTTGTGGGTATGCACCACGAATCCAAAAACATATGAGCCTGATGGCCAAAGTTAACCATCTTGCCTGGTTTAAAGGACCAATTTTCCAGGAGGCATATCTAGAGTCAACCTTACCTTTAGAAATACCTACTGCGTATTCATGCAGGAGTCTTTGGTCACAACTGAGCTCATGTATTTCATCAATTTTCAAAATTGAATCCAGAGGTCTGCTAATAGTGGAAAATGATATTTGGGGTAAATCATGACAATCCTTTGAGCATAATTTCCCCAGGGGGGGGCACTGAATGCTGTTGGGCCTTTTGCGCAAACATCTGTATTTTTAAAAAGGGCTCTGAAAGGTAGTTCATTATGGTGCAGAGAGGAACCAATAGTATGAAGATTTAAGAAAATTTTTTTCTAAAATTGCAACCATTCCCCCATCACAACCTGTGTTGACATTAGTGTTTGTCAACAAGGATAGCTTTGATCACTGTTGAATTCATGCAAAACATCCACCACTTGCTCTGCATGAACAGCACCTGTTGCACCAATATTAGGAAGAACTGATGTGTCAGATATTTACTTTTCATATGGTGTCTCCTTTGTAAAAGTTAAATGGCGTTCTGGTCCCTTAGTTTTTATCATAGTTTTCTGTCCATTTTCCTCCACAAATTTCCTTATACAGCAATGTGTCCTAATCCATTCTCCATCAACTGCAATACATATAAGATTTTCCATACTTTGATCATGTTTTTGTTGGGCAGTTGTTTTCACTTTAGTCTTTTTGCCCTGTCAACTTTACATTTATCGATAATGATATCGTTTATATTGATATTGGGTTTAAGAAGGCCTATAGCATTCAAATCCAAGAGGAAGGTTTTGGCAAAGCAGGACTCCAATATTAGAAGAGATTTCTCCCTAGACTAACTGGGAGCATATCTTGGAAATTTGATAAGGCCCTTTTGGATGACTCTTTGACTGCAAATATTCTTCTTCTGGTTCTTCACTTGGAGAAGATGGATAGGAGGGGGAAGAAACATTACCCTGGAGATTTGATGTTAAAGCTGTTGGTGTTGAACTTATTTGAATGCCTTTTTTTACAGTTCCAAAATCGACCTACCCTATTATATATATATATATATATATATATATAATATATATATATATATATATAGTATATATATATAAAATGAACAATTTTAAATTAATGACGTGAAATAGAATAGTTGATATTTTGAATGTATTGTTGTTTGTTTTTCGCAATTTCTTTGTTCTTTACTCTTTCTTTTTCAGCGTTTACATGATTTTATTGGTTATGCTGAAAATCGTTGTCAGACTTGTAATTAAGCAAACTTCACATTTAGTTTTGGTCATGGAAGAATGTCACTCTAGGTCTCAGACCGAGCAAGATTTGGACCAAGCAAAATCTGTCACAGTTACTTAAGTATTTCTTCCTGGGCATGTGCCCGTCCTGATTCAAAGAGTACCGGGAGAAGGATGATTATAGCAGAGGAACAATGCCATATCGGAAAGATAGGTTAAACTATCCAATAATAACACTTAACACAACAGGAAATATTTCTGACTGTCCCTTTATCTGTCTCCAAAAGTGCTTCATTTTAATACTCCTTCTCCTTCTCCTCTAACTCCTACTTCTCTTCATTCTCGTCATCTATACTATTTATGGTTGGTTGGTTGGGTTTTATGGCATATCACCCTTCTTAGATTATCTAATGCCAAATCCGTTTTAATACAAATAATCAGTTCTATTTCAAACAATTCAGTTTAGCATAATTTGGCAGTTTCAATGTAAGTACACAGTTTAATCGTCAAAAACATTTCTGTTTCAAGTAAATCAGTTTAGTTATACAGTTCTATTTCAAACAATTCACTTTAGCAAAAGTACGCAGATTAGTTTTATTTGACCCATAGATAGGACCCTATCAGGTGCCAACACTCCGGGCCAGAATGGACTTGAGAGCGATGGCAATGAAAGGGTGCTCCACGTTCCACCAAAGCTCCAGCATCACTGGAACCTCACCATCAGATTCTTTAGTGTCATATCAGGACACTCGTTGGAGGGGTCTTACTCATCTGCAGTGGTGCAGTCGGTGTATTCAACAGCCCCAGCCGACTGGATTGGGAAATCTACTATTCATGGTGAGAACTGCTATGAGAACACACGCACAAACAACCCGAAAAGAGTGAGCAAGACATGCTGGGCACTTTGGATTAGTTTATGTTCTTTGGTTAATGGCATGTCAACCTCCGAAGGTAATTTAATGCCCAAAAAATCCTTTTTATTAGCCTATAGCTGCTGGGATAAGTGTTCTATACTTTCCCTAAGGGAATTATTCAGTAAGTGAACATAATAGCGTGACAGGAGTTCGAACCATTGCCATTATATCTCGGGGACATTTCTTCTTAGGATGAACTCATAAGGAACGTTTTTCTATGAACTTTAACACGTGGAAACTCCAATGATATATAGATTCATTAAACTTAAAGACTACACCGACTGCAACGAGTGTCCTGGATATGATATTAGATTAGGAATTGGACACGGCGACACGAGTTCAAATCCTGGACTGATTGCATTTCACATAGCACTAATACCCTTGGGAAAGGTATGAATCCAATTATTCTCCCTCCAGCTATGGGTAAATAGTAGGAGAGACTAGGTTCTTCAGCCTTGGTGGGGCAACAAGTCTAGGAGAAGGAAAACTCTGAATTCAAACCTGTTAAACTCCGCTTAAAAAATTGACCTTGTGTCATATCCTGCCCGAGCGGAGGGGTTGGGTAAATAGGATCTGATGGTGAGGCTCCAGCCTTAGAGATTTGGGGAATGTAGAATACTCTTTCAGTGCCATTGCTCCGTGTTCATTTCCGACTTGGAGTGGTAGCATCTGATAGGGTCCTATTTATGGGCCAGACATAAGAAACTGTGTGCAAACAAATGACTAATGTTTAATTAAGACTTATAACGCAATACTTGAAATCCTTTAACTATGTGCCAAATAAAGCTCCAGCTTGTTTAAGAATGTTATCTACAAAAGGCATTAAATAACCTACTATGGTCGAGATCCCATAAAACCCAACCCAACAAAATCAAACTTAAACTAGTCTGGCACAAGGCAAAAAATGTTAGAAAACAGGCAGTAATCT
Source organism: Sepioteuthis lessoniana (assembly GCA_963585895.1). Lineage (NCBI taxonomy): Eukaryota > Metazoa > Mollusca > Cephalopoda > Myopsida > Loliginidae > Sepioteuthis > Sepioteuthis lessoniana. The sequence continues at coordinate 49,458,022 of OY757925.1, forward strand.
AATGAATTCTAATAATAATTTTTAGTTTCTTTATTAATGTTTATATCATTATGCTAAACTTTTTACGAAGTTTGGCTTAATCTCGCACAAGGTTACAATAGATAGGAAATGTGTGAGGACCAAATTCACGATAGGAATGTTCTTTGTTAAGGGATTTTAAGTGCATATGTTTACGATTATTTGAGTACGAAGGTATGTAAACCAGAATGCACGCAAATACATACGCGTGTAAATCACGTCTATTAAAAACTTCACAGTCGGTTAGTTAGGTTTAAGGTTACCGATTATTTGTGTTCCAAAAATAAAAGAAAAAAAAATGAGTATCCACTGATTCGGGACTTCAGTCTAAGATCAGTTTATTGTGACCCGGCATAAAACCAGACAGGGGGAGAAGAAATAATGAAAGAAAGCGGCCAACAAAAATTAAACAATGCCAAGAAAATTCATATCAGAGCCATAGGGGGGAAAGAAAAAAGGGCCACAAAAAGTACACAACCCTGCGAACACAAAGTTGCTTTGTTTTAAAACCGTCATGTAGCTTATGGATTTTTTACGACCGGCGCGCCACCTAGATTGTTCACTTTGTCTGGACGAGTGATCGTTCTTGACTGACAGTTTTATTTCGTGTAAGTCTACCCACAAATATGTATAAATATATATATCTGTGTGTGTGTGTGTCAGTGTTTGTATGTACATATGAACCTATACTTATCTGTGTGTGAGTTCGCGTGTGTATGTGTGAGTGTGTGTGTGTCTCAGTGTTTGTATGTACATATGAACCTATGCTTATCTGTGTGTGAGTTCGTGTGTGTATGTGTGAGTGTGTGTGTGTCTCAGTGTTTGTATGTACACATGAACCTATGCTTATCTGTGTGTGAGTTCGTGTGTGTATGTGTGAGTATGTCTGTGTGTCTCTGTGTGTGTATGTATATATGTACCTATGCCTATCTGTGCGTGAGTATGCTTATAAATGAGAATGTGTGTGTGTGTATTGTGTATGTCTGTGTGTGTGTATGAACATAAGTACCTATGTCTATCTGCGTGTGTTAGTGCGTGTGTGTGTGTTGAGTATGTCTGTGTGTCTCTGTGTGTGTATGTATATATGTACCGATGCCAATCTATCTGTCTGTGTGTGTATAGTGTTTCTGTTGGCATGGTTTTTTTTTTATCGGTTTTCAATCCCCTGTCGCAACTTTTACTAATATAAATTCGGCAATAACAATCAAAAGCATACATACATACATATATACATACATACACATAGATGAAGAGACACACAGATTGACACGTCTATATATATATATATAAGTGCATAGGTTGAGATAGAGACTCTCAGAAAATGTAAACAAAAGAAGTCTATTTTTCAACATAGTCTCCCTTGCAGTCCACACAATTCTTTCATCGATGTTGCAGTGCTTGGATCGCATTGGTTAAAAGTCATCAACAGCAGATCAGAGGTCGTCATATTAAATTTCCAGCCCACCATCGTGTACACACACACACACACACACACACGCACACACACATATATATATATATATATTCATATATATATATATATATATATATATATATATGAATGTATATATATATTAGGATAGTGTTTTGCATAGGTAAGAAACTAACAGTTACCAAGTACAATTGACTCTATGAGTCTATGCTATCCTAACTTTGATATATACGTTATATTGCGGACACTAAGCACTCTTTATATATATATATATATATATATATATGTGTGTGTGTGTGTGTGTGTGTGTATGCAGCAATCCAAAACTTTTAAAAGCGTACCTTATATATATATATATATATATATATATATATATATATATATATTGAAAAGTTATTTTGTATTATACTGGGGTTGAAATTATAATTGATAATGGTTATAAATATTACCTAACACCATCCGTTCTGAATGTATTATAATCCGGTTGAAACGATATGATCCTAGTATCATTGGATTAAAAAAGAATCTTTTATTAAAAAAGTATTGTTTGAGCAGAACTTATTCATGAGTGATATCTTATGTATATATCAATGTTTTATTTTTTGGTATATTTACATCCAGACATATATATATATATATATATATATAGAGAGAGAGAGAGAGAGTTATGTTTCTTGTATAGTTTGATACTAGTTGGTACAATTTTATTGCTCGTATCTATTTAGGTCAGAAAGAGTACAAAATTGATTTTTGTTTAATTTACTTTCGGATATAAAACTTTTATATGTAGAACAACCGTCCTAAAATATCTTTGAAATTACTTTTATTGAGGGTATTTAGTGCTGTAAGCTATCTGATCTACCCTCAAACGGATATGCACACACACGCGCGCGCACGCGCAAACATATATATATATATATATATATATATATATATATATATATATATATCCGTACTTTTATGTATATGTACTTTCATATATATGTACCAAGCAATTATTTTGGGTGTAATACTAAATTAATCTTTTTTAATTTGATTTTTTTTTTTTACTTTATTGCGTGTTTTTTTGTCTTTTTTTTTGTTTTTGTTTTTTCGTCGAGACATTGTTTTATCGTATCAACTTAGTTTTAGGATTTTTCATATCATTCAAGTTGAAACCAGTTCGTAATGTCTACTTTTTGTCACTGTTTGACTTTAATAAACGCTGAATAAATGAAGCTATTGTCCATCTTCTGTGACTTTATGTATCCAGTATACTCGTACATAAGTCGACCGAATGTTGAGTCAAAAAAATTTGCAATGAAATAATAAATACGAATATCCATGATGTTTCAGAAATTTGAAACCATTTTGTAATCTCAAAACTTGACCTATTTTCCTTCAAGTTATCTCAAATTTTAACAGCCTTTTAACAAATTTTAACACGAAATTTTAGGTTTAATGTTTAAATTTTGTATAGAAATGCCATTCGTAAACGTAAGTTATTGCAACAGTGACTGTTAAAATTTGAAACTATTTTGTAATCTCAAAATTTTACCAATTTTCTTTCAAATGATTTCAGATTTTAACAGCCTTTTAACAAATTTTAACAGCATTTTAACAAATTTTAACAGCCTTTTAACAAATTCTAGGCACTAAAAACTTTAGTTTTGATGTTTTAATTTTGTTCATTTTCAGTGTAAACCTTAGAGAAAGGTTAGAACTCATTTATACTCCTCAGCTATGGATTTAATTGGCCAAGTGAGCAGAGTTATTGCCAAGGAGACCGGGGTTCAGTCCATGGTCAAGTCATACCAAAACTCAAAAAATGGTACTGGATACTTCCTTGCTTAACAGTCAGCATTATAAGGTATATATCAAGGGTATTACAGCTATGTGTAGTAGTTATTGAAAATGGAGCCTTTGGGTCGCCCTCGATTGCCATTTTCACAACTTTTTATGGGCTGAATATCCCCAGTACTCTCCTTCTGCGCGAATGGCTTTGGCATTAACTAACCCACAAAGTTTGATATGCTAATAAATAAAGAAAATGAAACCGTTATTTTTTGATACACCTCATATACATTTGATGGTTTGGTTCCTTTAATGGCATATCAATGTTTATGTTTATTTAATACCCGAACCATTTTTGTAGAGAGCAGGAGTCAAATTATTTAACCCAGATATGGAGAATAGAGGGTTCATAAGTTTTACTGGGATATTAATCCGAAACTAAACGTAATATCTGGAACTGGAGTTTCAACTGGCTTACTTCGAGGTCACAGTCCAACACTTTAGCCATTATTCCTCGCATATACTTTTGAGTATGAATATATTTATGTATATACAAAGAATGGAAACCAAAACAAACGAATTATGTGTGAAGTAGACATTTCTTTTTTTTTCTTTATAAAGGTAAATTTTCTTAAGAATCAAATTTACGAGGATTTTCTTATTTCTTGTGGAACATTACACAATCAATGGGGATTTTATAAGGAATTATTTATTGGCATAAAGTTCGGCATTGAAATTCTCAAACAAAGAAAAAGTTAAATTTAGTTTGAAAAATTCTGTATAGAGTTTTATGGTTGGGCTGCTTGGTTTTGTATATTCATATTTAACTGTGTGCAAATAATAAATAGCAATTCTTAAAACTATTCAACAGCGTGCAAACAAATGAACTGTTACTGGTTTTTTAAAAAGTTACTTACAAACTAGTCATTTAGAAATTATATATATATATATATATATATATATATATATATTAGGATTAGGTACTCTGATGAGCCGCTTAGGCGGAACTATAGTAGGTTACTTCCTGACTCACTAAGTAATTATCGTTACTATTTTGCTCTATTTAGTATTGATCGCTTTTTGCATTGTAGCTTAGCAGCCTTAACGGTGTTTTTTTCTTTTGACCAACCAAGTGCATGTCTTGATTTTTTTCAATTGGTATGACAAGGTTGGTCTTTTCTTTTTTTTCCAAAATATATTTTTTTTCAATATATATATTTTCCCCTTGGCAGTGATTCGTTGTATATTTTCATCTTCAAATCATTTGCCGGGTTTTTTTCTTACCTTAAGGGCTATTATATATATATATATATACGCTCATCTACCCCTTAGGTCGAGCACACAAGTGGAGAATTTGCCGGCTACCGTGGTGTAGTCGTTATCGCCGTAGGAAAGGAACACGGCGATACGAGTTCAAATCCTGGACGAGACTGATTGCATTTCACATAGCACTAATACCCTTGGGAAAGGTATGAATCCAATTATTCTCCCTCCAGCTATGGGTAAATAGTAGGACAGACTAGGTTCTTCAGCCATGGTTAGGCAACTAGTCTAGGAGAAGGAAAACTCTGAATTCAAACCTGTTTAACTCCGCTTAAAAATTGACCTTGTGTCATATCCTGCCCGAGCGGAGGGGTTGGTAAATAGTACCATATAAGCTGAAACGCATTAGCTTTTCTCAAGGATTGAGCACCCCTGGTAACTGATAACGTGTATGTTAAAAGTATTCTAAAAAATTCCTTTACTAACGTTCAAAGTTACTTTAACTCTGGGGTAAGTTATCTGATTGGCGTATAGTCAACCGACTTTTGATCCCATCTTGAAGCATCTCGTATGTCTTGCTACACTGATGAGTTGTGATACAATGAAACAGTCAATCTGATAATATATATGTATAAATCAACGGTTGTTTAGCTTTTAAACTAAATAAAATATAATTTTTTTCGTTGGTTCAATTAGTAGCGGACAGTTTGGGTGGATTTGTACAAAATAATATTTTTAGTTCTAGAGTTCCTGTAATCTAGAAATTTTATGGTGATTTTAAAGGTTTTAACTTTTTCTTTTTTGCTGTAACATGCAGCTGTAGAATTTACCAAAATTTTCAAAATGGAGCTGTAGAACAATTAATATTTACTATGTCGTACTATTGATAAGGCCAACAATACGTTGACAATATCCCCTGAGGGGCTCGATTTCATAAAAAATGGGGTGTCTGGATACGATACTAAACTACATCTGATGATTAAGATCCAGTTCGAGAGATCTTGGAAGAATGGAATACACCTTCATTGTTATTACTCCCAGATCCACTCTGAACCGGTGTGTTTGTAGTCGTTAGTGGAACCATCTATAGGTCAAACAGATCGGTTTAGTTTTGGTTTCTCTTTTTTAATGACATATCAAGCTTTATGGGTTATTTAATACTAAACAGTAGTGGAACCATCTAACCCATTGCTAGGAGGATAAGGTGGGGTTTTTTTAACCTTTCCCCGAGGCATTTCCCCGAAAGTGAATGTAATAGCGCAACTGAAGTTCGAACTTGCTTACTATGATTCCGCAGTCCAGTGCTTTAACCATTACACCACGAGGATCCCCTCCAGATATATTTAGAAAGAATTCGTATTTAAAAAGGCTGGAAGTATAAAAAAAAAAACACTCTAAAGAAACAACAACACAATAATGTAAATATGAACGTCCAATGAATGCGATTTCTTAACCTCTTAGACAGGTTAACATACTGCTATTATTATCATCATTGATAGCATGAATTCCCTTGGATCGCTCTCTCACCATCACTCTTGGTAGGTCCTCTAGACGGTATTCAGTGTGCTCGCAGAGATCGTAAATCTAAGTTTTATCCCTATTGGTTGTATAATATTCCACTGGTGTCTCCATGTATTGGAGAACGTCACTCGTGAGTTCGTCTTTACTTTTCCGGCAGTACCCACCCTTTTAACAACCTGGATTGATGTATAGTTACGTGATATATATATATATATATATATATATATATATATATATATATACATATATGCATCAGCCATTTTGGGTTCACTACTGACCTAGATTGTACGAGTCTTTTCCGGTCATTTAACACCGAATCAAATTTCAAACAATTCTGTTTAGAATAAAATGTAAAAACAGTTCCATTTCAAACAATTTATTTCAGTTTGTTTGCTTGGGTTTATGGCTTGCCAACCTTTGTAAGTTATTTAAAGCCAAATCCATTTTTATACAAATAAACAGTTTGTTTTTTTTCAAACAATTCAGTTTAGCATAAGTACACAGTTTCATTGACCAAAACATTTCTATTTCAAGCTATTCCATTTTGTCTAATTCAAACAATTCAGTTTTGTATAAGTATAGTTTTTGTCCAAACACGGTTCTGCTTCAAACAATTTAGTTCAGCGTAAATACAGTTCCATTTCAAACAATTCAGTTTAGCATACAAAACTGTTCTATTTCTAACAATTCAGTTTAGAATAAGTATACAGTTTAGTTTGATTTGATCCATAGATAGGACCCTATCAGGTGCTACCATTCCTGGCCAGAGTGGACCAAGGAACGATGGCAGTAAAGTGGTACTCTGCATTCCCCAAAGCTCCAGTATTACTGGCGCCTCACTATCAAATTGCTTAGTGTCCCGTCATTACCATTCGTTTTTAAATAAATGCTTTCAAACCAATGGTTATTCGTCTTTTTATTTTGTTTTCGGGATCTTTAGCTTCTCCCAGAAATTACTTCCCTTTGTTTTAGGATTGGTTTTGGAATGCTAGCATTGAATAGTGTAGATATGTCAGTACTACTGTAAGGATTCAAGAACTGTACTCTAACTAAACACAAAGAGAAAAGGCTTGATGAGAACTACACAAAAATGCTACTTTGAATAAATCAAGGAAGCTGCATCTCACCAAATGGACCCCTATAGATGGACGCCCTAGTATTAACCGACCAATAAGAACTTACATCCGCTCTGTACGGACACTGGATGCAGTCTAGAGGACCTACCAAGAGCGATGGACCATTGGGACAGATGTCCTCTTTACACCTTTTCTGATGCTCTCTGTGTTCTGGTCATAAAGTCTTACTTATAACTCGAGTGATGAGCCAAATTAATTAGAATCATGACGTCTAGAAACCACAGGGATTTCATATATTCTCCATTGATATTTAATCCTATTCTTTCCCAATTAATATTCTAGGATGGGTTCGAGACATACAGTAAAACAAATTAGACAAAATCACATATTCCTTAACAATTTCATTAAACGTGTGTCATCGTATATGCTTTTTAATGTCTCTTGACGAACCCAACGAAAGCGTGGAGACGTTTGACAAAAATTGGAGTTTAAGGTTATTTTCGATTGAAGCGAGCAATGAAAAAGTTTGCGTTATGAGTTTTAGTAGTGTTAGTTTTGTTTATTTGGTTTTATGGCATATCAACCACTATTGGTTTTTAATGCCAAATCCTCTTTATATTATATATGTATTTGTATTTGCATATTTATATCATACTATATTTTATTCATCATACCACGTGTGAAAGCATATGCGATACCCTGTCCTCATCAGCCGCCAACCAGGGGTGATAACACAGTTTCGGTAGCTCAAGGCTATTTGCATAACTCAAAAATGGTACTTAATGCCGCCTTGATTAACACCCAGCATTATAAGGTAAGGATCAAGGGTAAAATAGAGCAATCCAGGAAATGGAATTGCGCCCTCCCCTACACCTCGGTGTATTAGCTATTAAAAGGGAGCCTTCAGGTTGCCCTCGACCAAGGTCACCAACTTTATATATATATATATATATATATATATATATGTATGTATTATTTCTAAATATATAATTTTGTATTTAGATAACATTTTAAATGATTCCAAATATATTCGAACATTATTAATTCTTTTTATAATTAATCAATTGCTTCCACTCACTTGAATGATTTCAGATATTTCTATCAAAGAAATAGTTTTTATTTGCACCACAGTTAAATGGTTTCAAGCATCGCTATGTTACACTAACAATTCAATTTAAGCATACATTTACAGCGTTTCAAGTATTGCTAATCAACTCTAATTATTCAATTCAACATTACTCATTCGTCAGCATTCAATGAAATGGCCCCAATTATTGCTATGTATCCCTCACAATTCAATTAAACATCAGTCGTTTCTTTACACGCAGTTAAATGTTCAAATTCTTCTATATCTAAAAATTTGATTTAACGTAAATCATTTGTTTGCACACAGTTAAAATGTCAAACAGTTCCATTTGTCCAATAGATAGAACCTTTCAAGTGCTACCACTCCGGGCCAGGGTGGACCTGAGAACAACGGCAATGAAGGGAAACATTACATTCCGCAGAGCTCCATCAGATTGTTTTGTGTCATATGAGGACACTCGTTGGGAGGGGGCCTACCCCTCTGCAGAGATGTAGTCGGTGAATTTTACAGCTGCAGACGAGTGCGCCTTTTAGAAGTTTTAATGCTAAAAAGTAGACGTAGAATATTCTATTGACATTCGACCCGATTCTCTTTCGAATAATTCAATTAAACGTAGAACAGTTTTATTGTCAAAAACAGTTCTATTTCAGGCAATTCAGTGTAGCATAAGTATGCAGTTTACATGTAAAAACAGTTATATTTCACGCAATTCAGTTTAGCATAAGTATACAGTGTCCATATCAAAACAGTACTATTTCACGTAATTTAGTTGAGCAAAAGTACGCAGATTAATCTATTTAACCCATAGATAGGGCCTATCAGGTGCTACCACTCCAGGCCAGAGTGGACCTGGAAGCAATGGCAATGAAAAGTTGGTCCGCATTCCCCAAAGCTCCAGCATCCAGGACGGTTGATTGGGTTTTATTTCATATCAAATCTTATATGCTATTTTATGCCAAATCCTATTTATACATTTATTAAACATATATAATTTGTAACCATAGTTTATGTGAAACATTTAAAATGAACAAAGGCTCTTTTGTTTAAATGGTTTCAAGTATTCTTACCTAACACGAATAATTATCAATACTATTTGTTGGAATCCTGTTTATGCTTACTTATGTGAAATGCATATTAAATACCTGATTTTTAAACGCATAATTTGTAGATAACATTTTTAAACGAGCTAGAGCTCATCAATTTGCTCACAGTTAAATTGTTTCATGATTTTCTATCAAACACAAATAGTTCTATTTAGTATCTATCATTTGTTTGAACTCATTTAAATGGTTTTAAGTATTGCTATCTAACACTAATAATTCAATTCAATATTAATCATTTGTTTGCACACAGTTAAATGGTTTTAAGTATTGCAATCTAACACTAATGATTCAATTCAATATTAATCATTTGTTTGCACACAGTTAAATGGTTTTAAGTATAGTAATCTAACACTAATGATTCAATTCAATATTAATCATTTGTTTGCACACAGTTAAATGGTTTTAAGTATTGCAATCTAACACTAATAATTCTATTCAATATTAATCATTTCTTTGCAATCATTTAAATAGTTTCACGTATTTAACATAAATCATTTGATTGCACAAAGTTAAATGGTTATACATATAATATGTAAGCGAATATTTGGTTGCTGGTTGATTGTTTCATTTTACGGCGTATCAACTCTTTTTGGGTCATTTAAAGCCGAATTAAATTTCTAAAAAAATAGTTTAGTATAAGTATAATTTTTGTTTACAAAGAGTTAAATGTCAAAATAGTTCAATTTCAAACAATTCAATTTAGCATAGGTATTCCGTTTAGTTTTATTTAACCTGTAGATAGGACATAATCAGGTGCTACCTCTCCGGACCAGAGTGGACCTGGGAGCAACGGCAATGAAGGGGTATTCCGCATTCCCGAAAGCTCCTGCCTTATTGGAACTTCACCATCAGATTGTTTAGTGTCATATCTAGGACACTCTTTGGGGGGGGGTCTTACCCCTCAGTAGAGGTGCGATCGGTGCATTCTACAGTCCCGACCGACTGTGCAATGTTAGTGAATAGTTTTTTGGTAAGTGCACTATGAAAAAGCTAAGGCTACTTTGTTTGCACACAGTGAAGTATTTTGATTGCTTGTATAGTTAAATGGTTTCAAGTATTGCTATCTAACACTGATAATTCTGTTCAATAGGATTCAAATGGTTCCAAGTATTGTTGTATTTTGACCTTCGACCCGGCCAAACATGCCATACCAAAGTGATGCACCGGAAGGAAGTGACACATCCCAATGGCCAGTAATCGAAAGAAATCGCGTAGGTGGATTTGGCTGACGAAATGGGACAAGGAAAAAATCCCATGATACACTCATAGACTGATGCACCAGAAGCGAGTGACCTCTGAACTGCATGACAGTTATTTCCGCTTGATGACGATCAAACATGCCACTCAAAAAAATTGAGTGGGCGATTGAGTGGGCGTTGAACTATTATATAACTCGGTCAAGACAGGAAGTCAGACAGTTGGGGACCAGAGACAAAATGTAGTAGAGAAAGCCAGCACTCAGCAGAAAGCTGAGTCCCCGGGCCTCCGGTTGAGCAGCACTGGTGAACAAGAAAGACACAACACTGATGGCCATTAGAGTGGGGGTCTATGTTCGGTCTATGTTGCAGTTATGTTCGGTCTCCAGCTCCCTCTCACAGAAAAACCTTGAGTAACCCTTTTCAAACCCTTGTAATAAAGTGAGAGGTATATTTTTTTAAAGAAGTCTTCGCTCGTCCTTTATCGTTGTGTCGTTGTGATTCTTTCCGCATGATACCAACGCCGACTACGCCGATGACATAGCGATACTGGCAAATACACCCAACCAAGTTGAAACACTACTGCATAGTTTGTAACGACCAACCGCAGGTATAGGCCTCTATGTCAATGCACACAAAACGGAATATATGTGCTATAATCAAACGGGTGACATCTCCACTCTAGACGGAACCCCTCTTAAACTAGTAGACAAATTCACTTACCTAGGAAGCAGCGTCGCATCAACCGAAAAGGACATCGACACACGACTAACGAAAGCATGGACAGCTATCAATAGGCTATCGATTATATGGAAATCTGACCTAACCGATAAAATGAAACGCAGCTTCTTCCACGCAGCAGTCGCATCGATACTGCTATATGGATGCACAACATGGACTCTAACAAAACTGCTGGAGAAGAAGCTAGACGGCAATTACACAAGAATGCTGCGAGCAATCTTGAACAAGTCCTGGCGGCAAAACCCCATAAGACACCAACTGTACGGCCACCTGCCTGCTATCACGAAAACTATTCAAGTTAGACGAACCAGACACGCAGGACACTGCTGGAGAAGCAGGGACGAACTCATCAGTGATATACTCCTATGGACCCCCGCATATGGCCGTGCAAAAGCAGGACGCCCAGCACGAACATACATTCAGCAACTATGTGACGATACAGGATGTTGTCCAGAAGACCTGCCTGAGGCGATGAACGATAGGGAAAAGTGGCGAGAGAGGGTCAGGGATATCCGTCCTTCCCGCACGACATGATGATGATGATGATATGTAGATATATATGCATATGATTGGTTTGGTTTGGTTTCTTTGTTTAATGGCATATCAATTCTTTTTAGGTTATTTAATGCCAAAGCCATTCTCCTAGAAGAACAGTAGTGGTACTATTTAACCCATAGCTGGGAGAATAAGGGGGTTCATACCTTTCCCAAGGGTATTTGCCCGAAAGTGAACGTAATAGCGCGACTGGAGTACGAACTCGCGTAATACGATTCTGCAGTCCACGCTTTAACCATCACACCACGAGGACACCCCCATATGCATATGAGTATATAACAGTATCACTATATAATACCAATAATTCAATTTTCACATAAACTTAAAGGGGTTCATGTATTTCTATTCTTCACTAATAATTCTATTTAACATTACTCATTCGTTTTGCATACAATTAAATGGTTTCAAGTATTGCCATTTAGCACTAACAATTCAATTAAACCTCAGCTATTGATGAAATATAGTAATAAGTGTTAGGTTACAATAAAGGGACATATTTTGTATGTGTAACAAATGTTTGTATGAGAATGTCCGTATGTGAGAGAGGAAATATATTTATGCCTTAACGTTCATGTGAACTGCTGCTGATATTATATAAACAGAGGACAGACGAATGATTTCAACGCAAAAATAAATGTAAACAAACATTCATTTCTGGAAAATTAAACGAGTTGAAATGAAATGCATTCTTGAAAAAAAAAAAAAGAATGTGGATTTTCACTCAAAAGAAATCAACTGAAAGGTATTTCAGTTAGTAATAATTCTTTACTTACTGTTAGAGGAGCAAGTATAGACAATTCCATACTTCCTGAAGAAATATTTATTTCTTTGCTTATTTATTTATACAATTTAAGTAAGTTCAAAATAAGCTAAAAAAAATGATAATGATTTAGCAATGAATCTAATTGGCTAAGAAATTGAATTTTTGATATTTTTGTGCAGGGAAAATATTTCTAAACTTATTTTGGGTTTTGATCCTTAAAATTTATCGTGGCATGTCAAATATTGTCGTCTGCTAAGTGTCTCAAAATTTAAAAGCTAGCACAAGTGCGTCGACTTATTAAATACAAAAATACTGATATAAAATTGTAGCTTCTTGGGCCTACATTTTACACAATAAATTTAACATTTTGGACAAGGCAATTTGTATTTCACACAGCGTTAATTAAAGCATGTACATGACGTCGCCCACATCCCCTGGCCACATTTCCTATCTGGGGTTTTATTTTGACATCTGTGAATAATGCATCCCCCCCCGCGTGCGTGAACATCTGCGCTAACTAACCCATGCACTGAGCCGAAAGGTTCTCATCCTAACTAAACCGAAAGGCAAGATATACAAAACGAAATCCCTCCGCAATTATATTACAATAACTTTGTAAAAGGTATGCATTTAACTATTCTCCCTATAGCTATGGTTAAACAATAGCGCAAACTAGCCTCTTTAACCTTGGTGGGCAACCGGTCTAGGAGAAATTTAATTCTAAATTCAAACCTGTTAAACTCTATTTAAAAATTGACCTGGAGTCGCAACCAGCTCATGCAATAGGGTAGGTAAATACATATGTCGGAATGGAAATCAATTGAATACCCATACCAGCTTTGTCGGGATTTGAACGTTCATGGTTAACGATGTTAACCAATACACCACGAGTACCTCGGACATAGCAGTAATCTATGATTTCACAACAACAGAATATTCGGAGATTTATCGGGTCACACAGATGGTCAGCAGGTTCTCTAGTGATATTGGTGGTTGGAAGGTGGATCATTCTTCACGATAGGGTTCTTAAGAAGGCCAATGAAACGCTGTGACTAAAACAACCAGGATGAAGATTACAGCTCGAATAAACCAGTCTCTTGGTGCCTCTGTCTCTTCATTACTCACACTCAGATATATGAACGCAATCTGCGATTTATCTGACATCCCATTGTGTCAGAATATGATACAAGCCCGTTTTATGGTTGGAGCCAAGCACAAACCAGGACAATATGAACACAATCTATTTCTCGCTGTAAAAGCACAGTCTATCCAATTATTTAATCATCATTATGTCCTACAACTAGCACGGATCTCCCTGACCCTCTCTCGCTACCTGTCTCTATCGTCCATCGCTCCCGGTACGTCTTCCAAGCTACATCCTGTATCGGCACAGAGTTGTTGTATATAGGTTCTAGCTGGTCGTACGACATTTACTCGTCCGTGTTTAAGGGGTCCACAGGAGTATATACTCGACTATATGCCCATAGTTAAAGGGTAAGAAGTTGAGTGTATACCTTTCACATGGGTAATTGCGCTATGTGAAATGCAAACAGCCTCGCTAAGAGTTTGAACTCAAGTAGTCAAGTTCACTACCTACAACGGTAACCGTTACGCTACGATTCCCTCCAAAAGCCTTGTAGCACCTTACAAATTTTAACCCTTTAGATTTTCTGTCTTTCGTTCGACGTCATAACTAAAAGGAAGAAGTCGGCTTCTTTAAATGCTAAGAATGTGATAAGTGTTCAACTTACAGAAGTTTATGATACGAGAACATAATTTTTTTAAATGTCTTGTATTACGTTTGATGTAAAAGCAATAAATTCGGTAATTATTACGCATATGTTCAGGGCATCAAATGCAAAGCGCACTCCAAAGAATTTCCTTTGTGGAGAAATTCTGGAGCCGGACACATCTGTGTGTATCAAATAACATATAAGACCTTCACGAGTTCACTTCAGACGATGGGAGTTTAGTTTTCCAAACAGTCAACAGACGAAGGATTAAAATTCACACCCAAGGCAAAAAGACGTTGATGCAAAAGTTTCCAGCAGTTTTGACAATAATAATAAAACGAGCAAAATCTCATATGAGAAAACGTGGACATAACTGAGAAAAGGAAGCCTTAAGAGAAAAAGTGAATCTCTTCGGATAGCGGCATAGAATAACGCCATAAGGACTAACTATATCAATCCCAAGTCGAGTCATACCATAGACTCAAAAAATGATACTTGATGCAGCCTTGCTTAAAACGCAACATTATAAGGTACAGATCAAGGGTAAAGATGAGCAATCCAGGGAAGGGAGTAGTGCTCTCCACTACACCTCGGTGCCGTAGCTTTTGAAAAGGGAGCTTTCGGGTCACCCTCGACTAAGGTCGCCAACTTTACTTTTATTTATATCAAAGCAAAAATAGACAAGCAACAAAATCGCAGATGTACATTATCTGGTGATAGAGATGAAACAACCACACAATAAGCGAATGCAGTTAGTTGGCGCAAAGAGATTGTAGACATGACTGAGTGGGGAAGGTGATCCAGTAGGAATTGTGCCAGAAATTTAAATTTGAGCATGCGAACAAATGGTTTATGCCCAACCCAGAATTTGTCCCGGAGAATGAGACGCACAAAGTCCCCTGGAATTTTGAGATACAAACGGATTACCTAATCTTAGCCAGACGACCAGACCTAGTGATAATCAACAACAAAAAGAGAATCTGAAAACTATTGGAATTTATCATTTCGGCTGATCATAGGGCAAAACTGAAAAAATCGAAGAGGGAGATAAGTACCTGAACCTTGTTAGAGAATTAAAAAAACTACGGAACAAGAAAATTACGGTGACCCCAATTGTAAATGGTGCGCTCAGTATAGTCACCAAAGGATTGATGAGGAGGACTTGGAAATAAGAGGACGAGTGGAAACCACCCAAACGACAGCATTACTAAAATGGGCCAGAATGCTGAGAAGAGTTTTGGAAAACTCAGGAAACTTGCTGCCACTGAGACTCCAGCCTGAGAACCCATCAGCTAACCGTAGTGTGAAAAACTATCAAAAGAGTAAAATAATAATAAAATCCAAACAAGTACTGTTGCAAAAAAAAAATACAAACAGTCGTAGCGCCTTTGAAAAAACATTCATTACATCATGACCCTCGAGTCAGATATATTGGTACGACACTTGAAGAAGATCAGAATGGCTAAGTAAGGGCTTGGATAAGGTACCCTCACATATGTCCAGGCAATTACTGCAAAAGGCTTTTACCTCCATGGCTAACCTTGAAAGTAGACATCATGATGAATTTACCCAACCTCTTCGTACAGGTAAAATGTGACACAAAGTCATTTTGTATACGAAGTAAAGCTGGATTAAATTCAAAGTTTTCCTTCTCCTAACCAATTCATAAAATTACTTTCAATACAGCTGCATTGCCTTCAATAGATCCTTCATCATACCCTGTCGGCAGGACTTAAATATGCTGACTGTATGCTCTGCTGAGAGGTATGAAATCCTCCAAAAAGGGTGTCCCGGTTACGACACTAAATTACATCTGATAGTGAGGCTCCAGTTCTGGATATTTAGAAAGTTGGGGGGCGCTCGTGTTAGTAATAAAAATTCGACATCCTGTTTCTTAGAATTTGTATTAGTTGTCCAACCGTTTTTGTTAATCAAAGACGTTCAATTATATAAATTTATAACAGCATATTTTCGCGAGTCTTCAAACGATTATCCTCATTTTTATTGTTTTTAACACAATTATTCATTATACCATATAATTATCAGATGAATTTAAACCTTTTTTACTCTTTTTTTCATCTTTGACACTGCAATATATTTTTAGCCTTTTTGCTTTGAATGAGGACCTATCATGAATGATCTGCAAAGAGGTAAGACAGCCCCCTACCAAAAAAAGGGGCGTCCTAGTTATAACATTAACTGCATCTAATGTTAAAGCTCCAACGACAAAGAACTGTTGGACGGTAATAAGAAAAAATCATCTGTGCGGTAATAATAAGGAAAATGTACTTATAGGCAGTCTTCATCATCATGTCCCGCCCTCAGCATGGATCTCTCCCGCCACCCTTCTCTATCGTCCATCACTCTCGGTAGATCTTCAAGGCTACATCCTGTATCGGCACAGAGCTCTTGTATGTAGGTTCTAGCTGGTCGTCTTGCCTTTGCTCGTCCATGTGAAGGGGTCAACAGGAGTACGTCATTTATGAGTTCATCCCTACTTCTCCAGTAGTATCCCGCATGTCTGGTTCGTTTAACTTGGATAGTTTTCGTGGTGGATGCTAAGTGGCCGTACAGCTGCTGCTTTGTGGGGTGCTGCCTCCAGGACTTGTTCAATATTGCTCGCAACATTCTTGTGTAGTTGCTGTCAAGCTTTTTCTCCATACGTTTAGTTAGCGTCTATGTAGTGCATCCATATAGCAGTATCGACACGACCGCTGCTTGAAAAAAACTGCGTTTCATTTTATGCGTCGAGCATCAATAAAGTTACTTAGCTGTTGAGCGGAAAACAAGGAAAGTTATCTGACCGTCAATAATGAAAAATTATTTTTCGGGCAGCATTCAGTTTTAAGAAGAAATACACTGTATGATTGATGATAAAGAAGGTGATTTGTCGAGTAGTGTCAAAGCAAAGGAGTTGTAAGGCTGTATAACTGTGACAATACCCCCCTCGCCCCCCCCCGAATACATCAACTTCTTTAAACCATTTCAATCTTGGCCGGTGATCATCTAGTGGTTCCGACAGGGATATCACACATTTCTTCTAGGCTACAGAAATACAATCAAGGGAGTGGGTGAAAAGAACAAAGAACAAACGAACGATATGGCTTGGTTCAACTCAAGTGCAAGAGGGTTAAGTTGTGACACTGCATTCCCTATAGACTAACGCTAGCGGGTATTTCTAGCGAAAATTCTACAAACCACGAGGAGTGCTGACTCATCTTGACTGGTCTTCCCTCACTGCTGCTGGACCCTATCTCATGCCGACTGGTCTCTTCTGTGTCCGGTGTCGACTGCCAACTGCCCCTCTCCGTCGCCTGTCGCCAACTGCCTCCTCTGGGTTCCTTTGTCCAACTCTACTGGCGTTCCCTTGCCTACTTCCGGTCGCGTCGAGATCTCGTGTCCAAACCCTTTGTCTGGTTTCGCGCCAAAATAGACAAAGGGATCGTCTGCTTGGCGGACCACCTACATAGTGTCACATAACGAAAATTATCTGTTGGGAGGTATTTAACAATATCATATGTAAGGCTGTAAAGAGAAGAAATACACTGTCGAATAGTGATAACTAGACTCGTTTATATTTTTCTAAACCCTTCGCCATTGGCAAGATGTGACACACGGTCAATTTTCAAGCGGAGGAAAGCTAGTTTGAAGTCAGTTTCTTTTTCTTTGACTGAACGTCTAGCCAAGTCTAAAGAACGAGGGTGAGAATAGATAGTTTCATGCCTTTTGCAAAGATATTCAAGTATGAACTGAAACGCAATCGACTTTGTCAAGGATATTATCCTGACGCAGGATTGTATTTACAATCAGGACTATATTTTGAATCAAGATTGTATTCTTAACCAGGATTGTGTCCTGACGCAGGATTGTATTCTCAACCAGGATTGTATTCTCAACCAGGATTGCATTCTCAACCAGGATTGCATTCTGAGCCAAGATTGTATTCTGAGCCAGGATTGTATTCTGAGCTCGGATGTATTCTAAATCCTGATTGTATTTTCAAACAGGATAGTTTTCTAAATCAGGATTGTATTTTAAATCATGATTGTATTCTGAAACAGGATTGTATTCTGAGCCAGGATTCTATTCTGAGTTCGGGTGTATTCTAAATCAGGATTGTATTTTCAAACAGGATAGTTTTCTGAATCGGGATTGTATTTTAAATCATGATTGTACTCTGAAACAGGATTGTATTCTGAGCCAGGATCGTATTCTGAGTCAAAATTGTATTCTGTATCATGATTGTATTCTGAACCTGGATTATGTTCTCAACCAGAATTGAATACTGAATCAGGATTGTATTCTGTGCTAGGATTGTATTCTAAGCCAGGATTGTTTTATATATCAGAATCGTATTCTCACCCAGGATTGCATTTTCAACGAGGATTGTGTTTTAAATCAGGATTGTTTTTTGTATCAGGATTGTATTCTGAGACAGGATTGAATTCTGAAACGGCATTTTGTTTTCAACCAAAATTGTATTCTATTAAAGATTTTATTCTAAGTCTGGATTCTATTTAGAGCCAGGATTAAATTCTATACCAGAGTTTTATTCTGAATCAGGACTGTATTCAGAGGCATTATATTTTCGTCCAGGATTGTGCTTTCAACCACAAATGTATTCTGACTCAGGATTATATTCTGAATCAAGATTGTATTCTGAGCGATCATCGTATTCTGAGCCAGGATTTTATTCTAAATCAGGATGATATTCGGTACCTGGTTTATATTCTTAGACAGGATTGTATTCTGAATCAGAATTGTATTCTGAATCAAGATTGTCTTCTGAATCAGGATTGTATTCTGAACCAGGATTGTATTCTGAACCAGAATTGTATTCTGAATCAGGATTGTATTCTGAACCAGAATTGTATTCTGAATCAGGATTATGTTCTCAACCAGAATTGAATACTGAATCAGGATTGTATTCTGTGCTAGGATTGTATTCTAAGCCAGGATTGTTTTATATATCAGAATCGTATTCTCACCCAGGATTGCATTTTCAACGAGGATTGTGTTTTAAATCAGGATTGTTTTTTGTATCAGGATTGTATTCTGAGACAGGATTGAATTCTGAAACGGCATTTTGTTTTCAACCAAAATTGTATTCTATTAAAGATTTTATTCTAAGTCTGGATTCTATTTAGAGCCAGGATTAAATTCTATACCAGAGTTTTATTCTGAATCAGGACTGTATTCAGAGGCATTATATTTTCGTCCAGGATTGTGCTTTCAACCACAAATGTATTCTGACTCAGGATTATATTCTGAATCAAGATTGTATTCTGAGCGATCATCGTATTCTGAGCCAGGATTTTATTCTAAATCAGGATGATATTCGGTACCTGGTTTATATTCTTAGACAGGATTGTATTCTGAATCAGAATTGTATTCTGAATCAAGATTGTCTTCTGAATCAGGATTGTATTCTGAACCAGGATTGTATTCTGAACCAGAATTGTATTCTGAATCAGGATTGTATTCTGAACCAGAATTGTATTCTGAATCAGGATTGTATTCTGAACCAGAATTGTATTCTGAATCAGGATTGTCTTCTGAACCAGGAATGTGTTCTGAGTCATGATCGTTTTCTGATTACTTATATTCTGAGCCAGGATAGTATTCTGGGCGAGGATTGTATTCTAATTCAGGGTTGCATTCTAAGCTCGGATTGCATTCTCAGCTAGGATAGTATACTGAATCAGGATTGTATTCTGAGCCAAGATTTTATTCTAAATTCGGATTGTATTCCGAATCAGGATTTCATTCTTAACCAGGATTGTATTAGGAACTATGATTGTATTCGGAAAAAAAAATTCAAGATAAATTCCGAATATTTCTCTCATTTACTTTGCCGAATAATCTTCCATTCAACAATTCGGATGAAAGAGCCAGAGAATGTTTCCTTTTAAATTTTAGACATTCAACAGAACAGAAATAAAAGCGTTAAAGCCCTCCGAGCTTCTATTTTTTTTTCTCACGGCGTTCTAAGAAACAAGTGCTTTTTTTACGTCCTGGTTAATCCAAGGCTTTTGCGTTGAGTACCTCTGATATTTCTCTAAAAAGACTGGCCACTAATCCTTGACTCTTTCCCTACATGATCGACACATTCGCTAATGTCTTAGCCCTGGTGTTTATTTCATTTCATAGTAGTTTTTTGTTTCCTGTTTTATTTGTTTATTTATGTTTTGTGGGGCTTTTTTGTTTTGTTTTTTTAGGGCCATTTTTTTTTTTTTTTTTTTGTTCAAAAAGTTTCTAAAATAAATAACTTAAAGTAACGAACACTGAGATTTTAAGAATGAAGTTGGAATAGAGAAACTTTACTCTTTAACTAGTCTGAAAGTAAGTCCTTGTAATTCTGGACCCTCCTCTCAAAAGTATCGACTATTTCTCAAACCCGTTGCTAAACAGACGCATTTTTTCTTCAACTGTGAGAGCCGCTCTTAAACCTAATAATCTGGATTTGTGATTTTTGGATTACAGTGAAATCCAAGAGACTTAACGGAGATTAATTTTGAATTATATCCAATTTCAAACATTTCGTTTTCACTTAGATTCTTTAATCTTATGTGGAAAAAATACGTGCCGAGAGGAAGTCGCCGAGGTGTAATGGCTAAAGTGATGAACTCCGGCTGCGTTACCAGCGAGTTCGAGCTCCATTGGGTTCACTTTCAGACTAGTACCCTAGAAAAGTTATTCATCCCCTATCCGTTCTTTTTGAGTTAAATTTTATTATTGTTGTTCTTCTACAAGGATGGATTTGACATTAAATAACCCACAAAGGTTGATATGCCATTGAATAAAGAAATCAAACCTACGTTCTGGTTACATGAAATAAATTGTTCCCAAACATTTATGTCCTGATTAAAACAATAAAATGTACCTGGTGGTTAAGCTCCAATTCTGGAGCCTTGAAGAATGTGAAGAACTCCTTTATTGCCACTTCTCTTAAATCCACTTTGGTCAGGAATGGTAGTACAGGGTGCGGAAGCAAAATCAGGAATATTCTAGTATAATAATAAACGACTCTATCATAAAACGACATTAATTTTGATTTAAAAAAATAAGCAACAAAATAAGAAGATAGAGTCAAAATAGTAAATTTACTCAATATGGCTACCATTTTTTTTTTTTACTATTATATCAACACGCCTTCGAAACGACTGTTACATAGCCATGATATCGCTGCGCGAAACGTACATAAAATGTTTATAACATATATACATAGAACATAGGAATCTCGAAACACGAAAAACACTTACGACTTCTTAGTTCAGGTACGAAACTTTTTATTACCTTTGAGTTTAAAGGTTCTTCGACATAAGGAGAGAGATACACATTCTTTCTATTCTGTTTTTTTCATCTGCCACCCCCCCCCAGCACGTGTGGCACCCGCCACAAAGGCTACTGGCCTGGCTTCGGTGAGCAAGCGAAAGTCAACCGTCTTCTCCCGAGGCAGGACTCAACTCAACTCACTGACTTTTTCAAAATCCCCAAAATCCTTTGCGCACGCACTTCCGGTACATGACGTCATTCACATCCACTGGTCAACCTTTCTCTGGGATTTTTATTTTGACATCTATGAACGACACATCCTCCCCGCGCACGCGCGTTAACACCTGCACTCAAGTTTGCACCTAACTAACCGATGTGCTTAGCCGAAAGGTTCTCAGCCTAACTAAACCCAAAGGCATTAAACGAAATCCCTCGGCCTTTATATTACACGACTAGCATGCCTTCAAAATAAATTCTTCCGACATTTTATTCCATTCCTCCTCAAAAGCAGTCTTAAACGAAGAAATATTTGGATGAGAATTTACATTTGTCTTGTTTTTTTAATGCGCCCCATAAAGCATCATCAAGGTGGGTAAGGTCTGGGTTCAAAAATTGTTTAATCACTGTCCTCACAGTTTTCTTGTAGACTTTCAATTCATTATCTGCTTTCTTATTGACGTTGTGGGGTCCTTCTTAATCGCCATCGATAGATCAATTAAAAAGCCTTCTTTTGATTTTTCCTTCACTCCCCCTTTTCATTAAAAAGCCCTTTTTCTGTAAAGTTTTTTTTTCTTTTACTTTGCATACAGTAGACAAAGAAAATTTAGCTTGGTATAGGCGTTAAGCGAATCATAGGTTCTTTGTCGTTTCTTTTTGTTGCTCACTCATATTGGGCTGAATTTTAATCAAATGAGAGTGCTTGAATAATAGAGCCAAAATTTAGATTTATCGTGTTTTTTATTTTATTTAATGAACTAATCAGACTTAAAAGACATTTTAAAAAATTATTCCTTATTTTGCTTCTGTGCTCTGTAGTAAAGGCATGAATCCAATCCTACCTATTCCCTACTTTGCTTCCAAACACTGTACTTTTTAGCGTTACATCTATTGGTGGAATAAAGTTTATTTGTATTTGATGGGAATACTTGATACCATATCACTGTAAATTATTTGTGTAGTTACGAAAAGCATTAAGTTTTATTATT
Organism: Sepioteuthis lessoniana; assembly: GCA_963585895.1. Taxonomy (NCBI): domain Eukaryota; kingdom Metazoa; phylum Mollusca; class Cephalopoda; order Myopsida; family Loliginidae; genus Sepioteuthis; species Sepioteuthis lessoniana. Next base: position 49,480,763 of record OY757925.1, read on the forward strand.
AATTACTTGAACTTATATAACTATTTGAAAATGACTATTATTAAATAGAAATAATTATTTGAAACCGTATCATTTTAAAGTTCGAAAGGAATTCTTGAAATCATATAACTATGTGCAAATCATTTATATTCCATAAATATACTTGAAACCACGTAAATGATTGCAAAATACTTGTAGTAAGAATAGTTACTTGAAGTTGTATTTTTCTAACAAAGGAAAATAATCTTCAGTAACTTGAAACCATACAATTGCCTGTAAATTATTGCCATTAGACAGAAATACTTGAATTGATATAACTGTTTGCAAGCAAAGGATTACAGACAAATAAAATTTGGCAATTAAAAGAAAATGTAATGGAAAAATAGTTACGATTACAATTGTCCATTTATCATCATCATCATGTCGTGCTGGTAGCACGGATATCCCTGACCCTCTCTCGCCACTTTTACCTATCGTTCATCGCCTCAGGCAGGTCTTCTGGACAGCATCCCGTATCCTCACATAGTTGCTGAATGTATGTTCATGCTGGTCGTCCTGCTTTTGCCCGGCCATGTGTAGGGGTCCATAAGAGTACATCACCTATGAGTTCGTCTCTGCTTCTCCAGCAGTGTCCTGCATGTCTGGTTCGTCTAACTTGAATAGTTTTCGTGATAGCAGGCAGGTGGCCGTACAGTTGGTGTCTTGTTGGGTGTTGCCGCCAGGGCCTGTTCAAGATTGCTCGCAGCATTCTTGTGTAACTGCCGTCTAGCTTCTTCTCCAGCCGTTTTGTTAGAGTCCATGTAGTGCATCCATATAGCAGTATCGATGCGACCGCTGCCTGGAAGAAGTTGCGTTTCATTTTATCGATTAGGTCAGATTTCCATATAATCGATAGCCTATTGATAGCTTTCCATGCTTTCGTTAACCTCGTGTCGATGTCCTTTTCGGTTGATGCGACGCTGCTTCCTAGGTTAGTGAATTTGTCTACTAGTTTAAGAGGGGTTCCGTCTAGAGTGGAGATGTCACCCGTTTGAATCAAATTTCGGCATTAAATAACCCATAATTAGTTGACATACATTTAAACAAATAGATCAAACCAAACTTTCGATGTAAAGCAAATATTTTAATGCGCTTTCCACATGAATTGAAAAACGCATTCGTGAAAAAAAAGTTAATTATATATTTTCATTTATAAAAATAATTTGAAATCGAGAAGCAGCATAAGCTTTACTGATTAGATTATAGAGAGTAGTTAATGGGAAATATGGCTTAACGTTGTTGTTTTTTTTACATTTATCAGCTTTGTGCAGACACTGAACACCATGTAGGGAACTTACCGAAAACTATGGCCGCTATGATGCTGATTGAGAATCAAAAGAATCCGTGCAGTAGGTACGTCTTGATGCTGAGGATGATGTTAGAAAAAAATCAACAAAAGATTAATGACGTAAAACTCCAAATCGTGAAAGCTTTTATTTTTAGATATCTTAAAATACTTTATCATAGGAATATGAGATAAAATTAAACTTTTTAAATGTATTTGGATCTTAACTAACGATTTAGATTTTATCTATCTGAGGGTTAAGTCATTTTAATTATATATATATATATATATATATATATATATATATATATATATATATATATATATATATTAGGTAAAAAGGAAAGTCAACAATTGATACATCTTGATACAGGAATTGAGTCTTATTTGTCAACCAGTCAGGAAAAATAAATGATCTAATCTCTATGTAAAAAAAAAAGGTGAAATTTGGGTTAGGGAGTCAGGTGGCCGGAATTTTGGGGGGTTTTCTAAATTTTCGTTTGGAATTTCTCATTATTTCTTTGTCTGAAGATGCACACCTAACATTAAAAAAAATATAGGGGATGCTGAAGTAGATATTTTTACAAAAAAATATGAGTAATTTCTAAAGGTATTTCTTATATATATATATATATATATATAGTCAAACGTAAGAATTACCAGCCCACTAAATAATAGTAACCGTAAGTCGTAAATTTTAATACGGCCCAGCTTTTACATGTTCTCCGTTATATATATATATATATATATATATATATTTGTTTTGTTTCGCTTTGTAGGTGTTTTTGTTTGATTTTTCGAGAATTGTAATATATTGAGATATTGCTCTGAATTTATGTGTATTGAGCACTGGAAATAATTTAAGAAATCGTGACACTTTTAGCATTAAATTTCGAATATGTGTCTAGCCACACTAAAGAGTTATGATACAACGAAACAGTCTGTCTGTGGATGACAATATATATATATATATATATATATATATATATATATATATATATATATATATGTGTGTGTATATATATATATATATATATATATAATGTCCTCGGAAAAGATATGAACATTCTTATGCCCCCCACAGCTATCAATTAAATAGTATCATTATTGTCCTTTTAGAAGGATGACTTTGGCATTGAATAACCCACGAAGGTTGATTTACCATTAAAAAAGAAACCAAATAAAACTATTCATATATATATAAATATGAATTCCTTGAAAGAAAGAAAGAAAGAAAGAAAGAAAGAAAGAAAAAAGAAAGAAAAAGGACATTGAAAAAGAGAAGAATTGAAAAATTTAGAGCGAGGCCATAACTTCAAACTTATTCCAAAACATTAGCCAGTGACACCCTCTCGCTTGAATTTAGTGCACAAGTTGAGTCGCACTTCACAGTTCAAGTGCGTCAGATGAATCGCAGGCTCAGAGTGAGACGCTTACTTTGAGGTTGAATAAAACCAAGGTTAACAGGCCGAACCAATTTCCCGCCAAATGTCGTATCTTTATATATTACTTTTTTTTTTTTTTTTAATTTATTACAGATCTCTCAAAGAAGTGTTAGTCCTTAGTCTCTTTGAGAACGAACAAAGATCAATTTCAAAAAACTTTATTACTGAAAACATTTCGTTCGTTCGACACCGTGACAAGGAGCCGAGACGGAGACAGCTTTTATTTTATTCATTCATTTATTTACGTATTTATTTTGTACCAAATAAAACACCCATCATCATCATCAAGTCGTTTCGATAGCACAGTTCCTCTCTCTCTCTCTCTCTCACTCACTCTCTCTCTCTCCCTCACACTATCTCTCTCTCTCACTCTCTCTCTCTCTTTTACACGCACATATACACACACAGAGATCTTCTTGACTGCCTCCAGTGTCCGCACAGAGCTGATATCATTATTGTTCTTTTAGAAGGATGACTTTGGCATTGAATAACCCACGAAGGTTGATTTACCATTAAAAAAGAAACCAAATAAAACTATTTATATATATATAAATATGAATTCCTTGAAAGAAAGAAAGAAAGAAAGAAAGAAAGAAAGAAAGAAAGAAAGAAAAAGGACATTGAAAAAGAGAAGAATTGCTTATCAGTTCGTCCTTACCTTCACCAGCAGTGCCCAGCATACCTTGTTCGTCTTACTTGAATGGTTTGTAAGATTGGAAGTAAGTGACCGCACAGCCGCTATTCTTTTAGGCTGCTGCTTCCAGCAATTGTTGAAAATAGCTGGCAACATTCTTGTGTTGTTCACATCTGGCTTTTTTCTCCATGCTTTTAGTTGGAGTGCATGTGGTGCATCTATTGAGTTGTACTTACATAGCTACAGCTTAGAAGAAATCTTGTTTTATTCTACGAGAGAGATCAGTCCGACAACTTTTCATAAGCAGTTCACCCCTTCCCACTGAGTATGCTGACTTCGTTTTCAGTAGATGAGATATTGCTGCTGAGCTATGTGAACAGGGCTGCTAATTTTAGAGGTTTTCCACATAAAGTGGGAATGTCTCATTCTTGTTTAAAGGATAATAACTCTGTTTTATTTGTATTCACTTAAAGACCAATGTCTTCTGCTGCTTGCTCCAGGCTAGGTAGCAAGGATAAGGTTTCGGCAGGTGTATTAGCGTGAAGTGCTAAACTATCTGCGAAGTCTGTGTCTGTCATTGTTCCTACGGGATATTGTCTGCTTCTTGTCTTTTTTTAATTTGAATTTGATTTGGTTTCGTTTTATGGCATATCAACCATTATAGGTTTTTTTTAATGTCAAATCCTTTTTATTCATATATATCAGATGTATGATTTCTAAACATATTTTCTTGATAACATTTTTGGACGAGTCTGGGCTCATTTGTTGCACACAGTTAAAAGGTTTCACTTATTTCTATCTAATACGAATAATTCAATTTACTATTAATCATTTGTTTGCACTGTTAAATGTTTTCAAGTATTGCTATTTAACTCTTACAATTCACCTAAAATTACAATTCATTTGTTTACACGCATTCAAATGATCAGACTGTTTAGCATGCCAACAAAGTTAAATGGTTCCAAGTACTGCTATGTATCACTAACAATTCAATTAAACATCAATCATTTGTTTACACACAGTTAAATGATCAAACAGTTCTATTTCATTCAAATGAGTTTAGCTTGTCATTTTTCTGCTCTCAGTTCAAATGTTAAAGCCCACAATGTAAATGCCAATTAGTTATATTTTATCCATAAATAGGACCCTATCAGGTGCTACCATTCCGAGTCAGAGTGGACAAGAGAGCAATGGCAATAAATGACTATTCTGTGTTCCACAATGCTTCAGCATTACTGAAGCCACACCATTAGATTGCTTAGTGTCATATCAGGACACTCGTTGGGGGGAGTCTTACTCCTCTACAGAGATCTGATCGTTGATTTCTACTGCCCCAGCCGACTGGGCCTCTTAATTTGAAACTATTTTCTTATATTATATCAATAGATGATTGTTGTACATTATCTTAGCAGATTATTGGCATACAATGTGCAAATGTATCTCCTTGCAAAAACTCAGCAACAATGTCGAAGAAGTTTTCCTCTTCATCAGATAAGCAAACCATTGCTTTCGTGTTTTTATATCATTAGAGTGGTGACAGTTTCTTTGGGGAGATCATATGCAAGAAATATTCATTGCATCTTTTCCCTGTATATGGATTCAAATGCCTTGGAGAAATCTACAAATGGTAGTGTTGTCTCAAGATTTTTTTCCCGTATTCCTATGATGATTCAACGGATTGTCAGAATTTGTGATATTGTCGATCGATTCCACCGAAAGACGTTTCGATATTTTCTTAAAGATTTACTTGACTTCTGTTTGGGTACGAATTAGACGTAGGGCATTATAAACCATTGCAGCTATTGCAGTAAAAATCATGTCCCTATAGTTCTGAGTGATTCCTAGGTCATCTTTCTGAAGGAAGAGGAGGATATAGTCTTTCATCCATTTCTTTTATCTGTGTGATTTTTTTTTTTTTTTTTTTGACTGCGTTACACCATCGAAAAAGTATGTCTTCCACACGGAGACACACACAAACACACACACACACACACACATACACACACACACACATGTATATATATATATATATATATATATATATATATATATATATATATATATATATTAGGTAATTTGAAAACAGAACCGGATCTAATACGTGATTTTAAGCGGAACGCTTTTGAGTTGGCGAGAAATAGATATTATTTCGATGAAATAAAGGAAAACTACGTGTTCAAGACATTTTTTTATATTCAATTTCCCTGAACATTTAGATAGATAGATATGAATAAACTATATATATATATATATATATATATATATATATATATATAAAGAGAAAAAGGAGAAAAAGTTATATATACATGAAGCGAGAAAGAAAAGATATAGATAGTAAGAGAGAGAGAAAAAGATATATATATAGATATTGTGTGTGTGTGTGTGTGTGTGAGAGAGAGAGAGAGAGAGAGAGAAAGCGAGAGAGAGCGAGTGTGTTTGAAGAGAGAGAGATACTTGTGAAAGAAAAGATATATATATATATACATCCATATAATATATATATATGTATATATATATATATATATATATATATATAAAGAGAGAGAAATATATATATACATATATTTATAGAGAGAGAGAGAGAGAAAGAAAGAAAAAATGAAAAAAAGATGTATATTTTTATATATATATATAGCGAACGAAACACACACATATACACACACACACACAATCACACACACACACATATGTGTATATATATATATATAGAGAGAGAGAGAGAGAGAGAGAGAGAAAATCATCTTATTCCCTTACTAAAAAAGTATTAACTCTTTAGTCTCGAGACTGCATTTTTTGTAACTATATTTTTGCATTCATTGACCAATCGGCACATAATTGCTCTTCTGAAAATTTCTTTTGGATTTTCCTGACGAAAGAATTTAATTGATGAAAACCCAAAATAATTTAAGAACGCTTTTTCCCAACCAAATTGTTAATTATAAATTTTTAACCAATCAAAATCGTTGATAAATCTAATAAACATGCAACGAAATAGATACAATCTTTAGCAGATTTATACAATCATTCAGTAAAACTACACAAAACTTTCAACTTTATTTCTTTTGAGTGTAAATCTAACATTCGGTTCTTTCAAGAATACGTATCAATTTTAAAATCGTTTAATTATCTTAAACTGAATGAAAATATTTTGTGTACATAAAAAATACTTATACTGCGATTACAATTTTTCCTTTTTTTGACAGCATTCGCTACATATTAGCGAATAAATATGCTTTCTCGCCTACATAGTGACATAGTTACACAAAGATCTTTTATACTCACAAAATATATCCACTAGAGTTAGACAATACAGACTACATTATCGAATACGTGAACTCTTTTTGATGGTAAATTTCTACGCTTTGACTGATATTATATTTTCTTACCAGAAAAGACTTTTTAGCTTGTTTTTCAACAAACTTTTTAAATTTGTAGATTAGTGTTTTATTCAATAATTTAAACACACACACACACACACATATATATATATATATATATAAAGAGAGGAAAGAATATTTGTATTTGAAAAAAGAACGATAAAAACGAATAGATCTGAAGATTTTGAAAATCAAACGGAAAATATATTCTTATTTGCTGGAGGTGGAAGCCGAGTAAAAAGTTAAAACATCAACAGAGAGTAGGAGAGACAAATAGACTGATACGAAGAGTAACAGAGGGAAAGGAACAAAATAGAGATACAGAGAGTGAGATAGACAGAGAGAGAGAGAGAGAGAGAGAGAATAAAACAAAGTGACTGGCAGCCTAAGAAAAATTGAACGACAGAGGCATCTTGAGAAGGATAAATATAGTAGCAACAAAAACTACCCAAAACAGACAAACATACAGACAAAAATTTCGACAGAAGAAGAGAGAGAAATAGAGAGGGAGAGAGAGAGAGAGAGAGAGAGAGAGAGAGAGAGAGAGAGAGATGAGGGTGGAAGCACAATGGCTGTAAACCAATGAACAAGAATTCAACCAGCCAATTAGAAGTTCCGGATAAATCTGTCAGTTAACTTGTTAATTATGAAAAGGCGCAGGAAACGCACGTCTACTTTTCTCTGTCTTATCATATCATGCGTTGACAAATGTATCTCATTCCTGGTATGTCACGATTGTAAATTCAGAAAAGTGTGGTTGACTAAGCACTTAAGAAAACCTCTCCCCTATAACTACCTTACATCCCCTCACCAAGAGAAGATTTCGGATGAATTATCGCAAAAAGCAACCCAAACATTTTTCAACTTGACAGCGAAAAAATTGTAACTACAATAAAATTTATTGTCAAATTTTAAAATCATTTCAAATTCTGAAATAATTTCAAGTCTTAAGAAGTTTTTCAAATTTTGAAATATTCTAAAACAATAAAAAAAAAATTCTCATTATCAAACGATTGATTGATTCTGACAGCATATCAACCAGTCTAGGATTATCTTCTGCCTATAGGTTAGGGAATCGCGTTCATCGGACGTTCATACTTTTATCATGTCGTTATTTCTTTAGAGATTCTTTTGCACACAGTCCTAATACGAATACTTTTAAACAGATCTATTTGAATGATAAATTGGACCCAAACAGGTACTACCACCCCAGGTCAGAGTGGACCTGGGAGTAATGGCCGTGAAAGAGTACTTCACACTCCATAGATCTATAGAACTGAAGCCTTACCTTTGGATGCAGTATGACCACATTTATTTGGGGTTTTGGGGGTCTTATCCGTCAGCAGGGGATACAGACAGTGTATTCTAAACCTCGCCGACAGGGTGTTTTTATCTTAGGGTTCTTCAGATAGATGAAAAAAGTCAAAGGACAGTAGCTAAATCTTATACAAAAAAGAAATTTACCAAGTCAGATATTAATGGAGCCATTGCATTTTGTGACCCAAAATCCAATGCAATGGAAAGATATAAACCTTTCTTATCCCTCTCTAGCAATGGATTAATAGTGCCACAACTGTTCTTTTATAAAGATGTCTTTGTCATTGAATAATCCACAAAGGTTTATGTGCCTTTAAACAAAGAAACCAAATCAAAGTCCAATGTCAAAACAGGAAATTATTCTTTCATTAATCAACCTTTCTTTTTCTGTGGTAATTTGATCTGCTGTGGTATTTTAAGAGAAAATCCGAAAAGATTTTAGGATGTGGACGATGTTAAAGGATTAGCATTATATCAATAGAGGAGTTTCAGAGGCGCTTCGACCAATAAAAATGTCGCAGGAACAAGTGCGTTGAATGCCAAGGAAACACACGCGGGAATACAGCTTCTGTTAGTATATCCGAGATATACTAACACTGAACAAAGCAAAAGGAAAGACGAAATAAACTCAATTGCAAATACAAGAACACTTAATATTTTATAAGCACAATATACATGCAGGTGGCATTAACTAAACAGTTAGGCCCTTTTTTTTTGTTTAAATTTAAAGTGGAGTGACAAGCCATCTATTTTTAAAATTTTCTTCTATAAATATGAATATGTCGGTAGGTTATATTCGAACCTAAGAAAAATAGGTTTCTAAAAGTTAGGGTAAAATTAAAGCTTGGGTTAAAATATCTTTTTAAGGATTACCTCAAGATAGGGATTTGGGCTGGCTTTGTGTTTAGGGTCTGAGACAGCTTAGCATTAGGGATTTAGCCAGTGAATGGAAACAACTTGAGAATAATAAGGTGGGGGTCTTACCTTTTTCTTTATGAAAACCGATTTCAAGGTTAAGAGGTTTATTTTAGTGTCTTAATTCGAATGAGTGACAATCCAAAAATAATGTCTCTAGTTTGATGATAAATGGACCAAATATTTCTTTAAAATTTTTTCAAGTAAATTATATTTGGAATTATTCATTCATTTTAAAAACTAAAATGTTTGCCAAATATGAAAATCAAATTTTCTTGATACTGAAAATAACGTTGCCCTAAAGAAAGATGCGTTAATAAATTAGAGAAAGGTGGGGAGAAGAGATCGGACGAGTGGGAGAAAGAAAAACTGGGAGAGAGAGAGAGAGAGAGAGAGAAAGTATGGAGATAGAACGTCGGAGGGAAGGGGAGGAAGTTGGAGAGAGAAAGAGAAAAAGGGAAGAGGTAAAGGAGCTTGAGGAAAAGGGAGAGAAAGAGTGCTAAGAGAAAGAGAGAGGGATATAGAAAGAGAAAGGGGGGAAGTGAAAAAGGAGGGAAAAAAGGAAAGAGGGGAAGAGTGTGTGAGTGAGAGAAAGAGGGAAAGAGGTAGGAAAAGAAAGGGAGACGGAAGGAGAAAGAGAAGTGGACAGAGAAAGAAAGAGAGAGGTGAGAAAAGAGGGAGAGAGAGGTAAGGGAAAGAAAGAGAGATGAAGGAAGAGAGAATGAAAGAGGTAGAGACATCTCAGAAGTAAAGATTCATATTAATCACCAACAACATATAACCCATATTTTTATTGTGTACTGTATATCTGTCTGAGTTTTCTATGGAAAAAGATAGCCATTACTTCTAGAGCACCTTTTATGTGTGTGTCTATGTATAAATAATCATTTAGTGATGTGTGTATATAAAAGCCTACTTACTCAACCCAACCAGCAAAAGTATTTGATACAACAAAAAACAAAAGAATAATATTCACAATTTCATGTAAAATAATTACTTTCCAAACATGATCTCTCTGAAAACAACAAGACAATTAAAGACTTTTTAAAATTCATTTTCGTGAAAATCTTTGTCAAATTATTTTTTACAAAGACTTGAGAAGACTTTTTCTTTCTTCTCTATACAGATAATTTGTTTATTGTACGACCACCACACCCCCTTACATTTTTATATTAAAACTCATTTCTAATGCACTTTTATATTAAAAACCATTTCCAATGTGTTTTTATATTAAAAATCTTTCCCATGTGGATTTTTAAATTAAAAATAAAATCATTTCCATTGCATTTTTATACTAAAATTCATTTCAGGGCATTTTTAAATTAAAAATCACTTCCAATGTGATTTTAAATTAAAAACCCTTTCCAATGTGTTTTTATATTAAAGAAACTTTCCCCAATGCATTTTTAAATTTTTAAAAATCATTTCCAAAGCATTTAAAAAATTTTTTAAATCATTTCCAATGCATTTTTATATAAAAATCAAATCCAATGTGTTTTGATATGAAAAAGATCTTTTCCCAGGGCATTTTTATATTAAAAATCATCTCCCATGCATTCTTATATTAAAAATCATTTCAATACATTTTTATAGCAAGAATCATTGTTAATGCCTTTTTACAACCAAAATCTCTTTGTTCAGTTTTTCATCTCTTCTTTTAGTGGAATAAACCTTTCGAAAGTCGTAAATAAAATATAGTTGAATCTCAGGATAGGAAACAAAATCTTCAAATCAGATTTTAAAACCTTTTTTTGCATTAAATTTTGTTTTGTTCACCAACAATTCCCAGTTTGTAAAGATTAAAACATATTCAAAAGAATTTACATAAATAGTTAAAATGGTTTTGATTTGTTTATTTTCTTTGTTTAATGGCATATCAACCTTTGTGGGTTATATAATGCCAAAGTGGCCCATTAATCTTGGGCTGCAGAATACACCGACTGCATCTCTGCAGAGGGGTAAGACCTCCTAACGAGTGTCCTGGATATGACACTAAACAATCTGATGGTGAGGCTCCAGTAATACTGTAGCTTTGGCGAATACGGAGTACTCCTTCATTTCCATCGCTCCCAGTTCCACTCTGGCCTGGTGTGGTAGCGCCTGATAGGGTCCTATCTATAGTTCAAATAGAACTAAACTCTGTACTTATACTAAAATGAACTGTTTAAAACAGAACTGTTTTTGACATTTATACTGTGTACTTATGCTAAACTGATTTTTCTTAATAGAACTATTTTGATATTTAGACTGCATATTTATGATAAACTGAATTTTTTTAAATAAAACTGTTTTGACATTTAAACTGCGTTTTTATGCTAAACAGAATTGTCTGAAATAGGATTGTTTTTGACATTTGACAGTGTGTAAACAAAGAAATGTACTTATTCTAAACTAAATAATTTGAAATAGAAGGATTTATACGAAAAGAAAAATGGATTTGGCATTAAATAACCTACAATGGTTGATATGCTATGAAATTCAACCAAACCGAATTAAATTTAATGCCAAAGCCATCCTCGTAGAAGATTAGTGGTGTTAGGTGTTTCATAACTTCCTCAAGAAAGTGGACGTAATTGCGTGACTGAACATCGAATTCGCTTACCACGTGTTTGTCGTCTAACATGCTAACCACTGTGCTATGAGGAATCCCCACTCAATCAGTAAAACAAATTGTAAACAATATTCATGTTAATTTACATTTAAATTTTTTGCATTAGAAAAATATTGAAAAATCTAAATTTTCTCTTTAAATCTTTTTTTTAAATGCCCATATACGTCTCACTGGTTTTAAGAATTTTTTCTTGAATTAACTCAATAAATATGAATAAGTAAATCGACAGAATCAGAAAAAATGGCTTCGAGCTGACGAAGAAAAGAAGCAGAAGGTACTCCGCAAAAACAATTACCGACGCCGACTACGCCGATGACATAGCGTTACTGGCGAATACGCCTAACCAAGCCGAGACACTACTGCATAGTTTGGAACGAGCCGCCACTGGCATTGGCCTCCATGTCAATGCACACAAAACTGAATAGATGTGTTACAACCAAACAGGCAACATTACCACACTAGATGGAGCCTCTCTGAAACTAGTAGACAAATTCACCTACCTAGGAAGTAGCGTCTCATCAACCGAAAAAGACATCGACACACGACTAACGAAAGCATGGACAGCTATCGATAGGCCCTCGATCATATGGAAATCAGACCTGACCGATAAAATGAAACGCAGTTTCTTCCAGCCAGCGGTTGTATCGATACTACTATATGGATGCACTACTTAGACGCTAACTAAACGGCTGAAGAAGAAACTAGACGGCAATTACACAAGAATGCTGCGAGCAATATCGAACAAGATGGTTAGCTGATGGTCTTTCACTAGAGCTTGAGTGATGGAATGTCTCCTCGGGTCTCCAGGACTCTTCTCAGTATTCAACCTGATCTCAACAATGCTGTAGTATGACTCTTCCTCTGATTTCCAAGTCTCTCAGTCTCCCTTCCAAGCCTTTGGGAATCTCTTCAAATGTGCGAATTACTATTAGTATCACCGTCAACTTCATGCCCCAAAGCTTTCTAAATTCTTTGGCAAGTACAAGTCTCTCTTTTCGCTTCCTTTGATTTTCTCTCACCGGTTGCCCTGGCTTTTGAAGTCAGCTTACACGAGAAGGTGCTGAGGCAGAAATCCCAACTCAGAAAAAAATGTTGCTGATCCTCAGGTCTCCAAGTATTCGATACGTTTTCGATAGTAGATCGGCAACCTGAGTTATCATCTGTTTTTATCATTACCGTATTTTGAAGTAAACGATGGACTGTAATTGACAATTTATCGACTCTATGCAAATCTGATCTATCTGATGTTATAAAACGAGATTTCTTCAAAGCTTTAGCTGTGTCAGTACTATTGTATAGTTACACCACACTAACAAACCGCTTGGATAAAGAATCCCGGAAGCAGCATGCAACAAACAGCAGCTGTGCAGCCACTCAGCTTCCATCAGACAAACCATTTCAGAAAGGCGAGAAAGATACGGTGGGCACTCTTAAAGAAGGACGGACACATAAGCGCCATTCTCCTCTGAACGACAATACCTGGAAACACCAATGTTGGCTATCTAGCAAAAAATTACATTTGTCAATTCTGTGCAGACGTTGGGTACCGTTTAGAGGACTTACCAAGAGCGATGTTTGGTAGGGACTGATGGCGAGAAAAAGTTGAATAAATCCGCGTTGTTAGATTCATTGAGAGCTTGGATGATTAAAAACGAAATGTTGCTCAACTCCAACAAAATAATCATATACTTGTAATATAGGACGGTTATCGTTTTATTCTAAAAATAATTGATTTTTATGGGTATTACTCTAATAAAAAGTTTTGCTCTCATATGTGGTTTTTGCCCGGCTGTGGCTAAATATATGCAAGAATAATGATTGGTTGGTTGGTTGGTAGAGTTTTTATGGCATATAATTCTTTGTGGGTCATTTAACGCGAAATCCATTTTCATGAAAATAGTTCTATTTCAAACAATTCAGTTTAGCATAAGTACGCAGTTTAAATGTAAGTACAGATTAATTGTGAAAAACATTTCTATTTCAAGCTATTCAGTTTTGACGAACAGTTCTAATTCAGCTAATTCATTTTAGTATAAACACAGATTTTGTTTACACACAGTTAAATGTCAAAACAGTTCTATGTTAAACAATTCAGTTTAGTGTAAGTAGAGTTTTAATGTCTAAAAACAGTTCCATTTCATATAATTCAGTTTACCATGAGCATGCAATTTAAATGTAAGTCCGGGTTAATTGTCAAAAACATTTCTATTTCAAGCTATTCAGTTTAGTCAAACAATTCTGTTTAGGATAATTATGCCGTTAGTTCTATTTAACTCATAACCCTATCAGGTGCTACCGTTCTGGGCCAGAGTTGACCTGGGAGCACTGGTAATAAAGAGGTGCTCTGCACCCCCCAAGCCCCAACATCGCTGGAACCTCATCATCAGGTTGTTTAGTGTCATATCCAGGAGACTCATGGGGGGGAGTCTTATCCTTCTGCAGAGGTGCAATCGGTTTATTCTACAGCCCCAGCCGTCTGGGCAAACAAACATAATGTGAGTTTTAGCACTATATATATATATATATATATAGAGTTGGAACGATTGTAATGTCCGATTTTCTTGATGAATGTGGTACAAGATATTTACGCAAGTATTACCTCTTGTTATCGTTTAGGAATGATTCAATAAGTAATTTTTATCCTTTTCTCTCAGATTATAGGAATATTGTTCGTAATCTTCTTCGCTATTCCACCTTATTTTCGTCCCAACTAAAGAACATATTAGACAAGTTTGATTCTATGAATTTTATAAAATTGCCAATGCAAGTACAAAATGCAAATCTCCTCAGCGCAAATACAGGGATGATACTTTAAATAAAATAAGTTTCTAAATGTAGTTTTCTGATTTTCACTGTGGAGATTTCAATCTAAAGTATGAGCTTCCTTAGTCAACGGAAAGGGAGTCTTCCTCCATTACGATAAACGTCCGTCCTCACACTGCCCATTTGACTAGAGTATTTGTAGAGTAAGTCAGTTGGACAAAATTTCTTCATCCTTCATATTCTCTTTACCATGTTCCTTCTGATTATTACTCTATGGGGTGGCGTTATGGGTTATGAAGTGGTGATGACTAAAGTTATTTCACATCGTTCATTTAATGGTTTGAAGAACCGGTAAGCAAATTTGTATATAATCGGGGAAGTTATAGGATTTACACTCCAATATTTTAAAATATGTCCAGCAATGAGTACGTGGAGCAAAAAATTCTAAAAAAATAGGATCCATAACACACTTGTTCCCAAAACAAAAATAGTGGGGCGTCGGTAAATTAAATAGTTTCAGGAACCTGATAGGACAAAGTAGTCAGGTGCCGTGTGCTTTCAACTACGTCCGCACATTATGATTTTGTCTTGCGCAAAAATAAATCTTGCATTTGGAGCCGGTGACGTGACATAGTTACCTATATAGTCTACCTCCTCAAAAGCTTTATCTCTCTTACGTTCTGATTCCCTGCTGGACAGCTTTCACTCTCACGTGCTCGCACAGACTCAGATATTTCGCCAAATACTATTTAAGACACGCAGCCTAAAATGGAAACCAGCCAAAATACATTCATTACCATAATGAAATTTGTATATTTACCACACTCCAATGTCCTGGACTTTGCATGAATGTCAAAATCACCTCACGATACACATACACACGTTTACCTAGCAGTTAGATAAATACTTCGCTGCTCGGCACTTTTTAGTTTTTTAGCCCATATACACACTGCCATGTTCGAACAAAACTCAATTACATTCACGTATTTGTATCAGCCACACACAAACACACACACGCGCACGCGAATACTTATCGAACAATATTCAAGCATTATTCCTACTTTGTCTTCTTTTTGCTTCCTTGTGAGCATATAAAATTGTTTCTTTTATGTTATCATGTTGTGAATTTTCTTTTGTCTGCGTTGTTTATTTCTTTGTGTTGTAAATTGTGAAACGCTCTCGAAGTTTTGTTTCTAACAAAATCTCGAGCGAACTAAACGACTAATTCATCCTCCACAAAGTATAGACAAGGGAAAAACAACTCACAATGCAATAAAATTTGATTAAGTTCAAGTTAACAGTGTGCACAATCTTGTTGTGCAAAAACGGAATTTTATATGTCTTGGGTTGAATTTTAGAATATTACATGATTTTATTATAGTAAGGAGTTGTTCTTCTATAAGTGCTAAAAATTCTGATCTGATTCTGGTTTCGTTCTATGGCATAGCAACCACTGTAGGTTATTTAATGCCAAATCCATTTTATACGTATAAACAGTTCTATTTCAAACAATTCAGTTTAACATAAGTACACAGTTTAGTTCTGTTTGACACATACATAGGACTCTATCAGGTGCTACCACTCTGGGCCAGAGTAGATATGGAAGCAATGGCAATGAAGGGGTACTCCGCATTCCCCAAAGGTCCAGCATTATTGCAATCTCACCATCAGATTGTTTAGTGTCATATCCGGGATACTCGTTGGGGGTCTTCCCCTATGCAGTGATGCAGTCAGTGTATTCTGCAGACATAGCCGACTGGGCCAGAAAATACTGATAGAAGAAAAGCATAAACAAGAAAACAGAAGCTGATCAATCCACATATAATGACGCTACAGTAGTGTCTCCCCACGAGGTCTGCATCACTGCCCCCGCCTCATAGTAAGTGTTAGGAACAGGACACCCAACTGTGAGATTTCCCACAAAAAATTACAGGGTTGATTATAATAAATCAATAACACCAAAAACCGTTTGTTTAAACAGAGAATTTCTTTGAAAAATTGTATACCTTGCAGAGGGGTAAGTTCCTCCCCACCCAAAAAAGGGGGCTTCTTTGGTATGATATTGAACTGTGTCTTCGGTTAACATCAAGAGAAGAAGTTAAAAACCAGTCAGTTTCATATTTTCCATTAAAACATGAAGAATTTTATAAGCGTGGTGTTTGTAAGCTTGTTGACAGATTGAATGAGGTTCTAAAAAGTAATGCAGGTTGTGTTAATAACTAAATCTGTCTACAAGCATAAGTTCTTCATTTATAGTATATCTCTAAAATCGGTCATTACATTCGTTCCATCCTAATGTGCATATATATATATATATATATATATATATATATATATATATATATATATATATAAATAAAAATAAATGGCAATAGTCAAGTTCAGGTTATTTGTATGAGACACAAATATGTTAATCTCAACTGTCAGTTTAAAGTTTTCGTGATCATGAGGCGATGATAAAAGTTGCTATATTTTGAACCGAATGTATCTGTTATATATATATATATATATATATATATGTGTGTGTGTGTGTGTAAACCTATAGTATATATGCATAGCATATGCGCGCGCACGCGCACACACACATGCAAAAAAGGGGCAATGAAGGCCTTCTCCATTCCATATGCAACAAAGATACCAAGACGAAAGCAGAAACGAACACATATGCTATAAACCTTGAGAGAAAAAAGCAAAAAAAGAAAAAGAAAAATGAGAAAAAAAAAACCCAAAAGACAAATATGTAATATGCGTGTGTGAAAAAGAGCTGCTTTCCGCCCTCCTGGTTCTTGAGGGCCAGGAAACTTTTGGGCGAAAGGGGCGATGTGGGTGGGGCTCTCCCAGGGGACGGGGGGATGATAGAGAGGGTAGGGGTGAAAGGGCGTCGGGGTAGGTCGGAGATGAGACGTGAGGGCGTTGTAAGACCGTGGAACGTGGGATCGGACTCGAGAAGGTGGTGGATGGGTGAGAATTGCGTTGTTGAGGAGGGAGAAGGGAGTTTTTCACAGACAGACACAAGGACAAACAGGGAAGATCTTGGATTTCAGTAAAAAAAAACCCCAATATTTTAGTCGACGATTGCTCCTTGAATGCTTAGTCAAATTGGGAGGAACGTCACATAGATTCATACCTACGCGCGTACACATTTCACACACACATATATATATATATATATATATATATATATATATATATATATTCACCTCGACATGGAATGATGATAAGTAAGTTAGTCTTGATAACAGTTACGAAGCGTATTGAGTTCAATCCCAGTCGGCCGGGGTTGTAGCATACACTGACTGCATATCCCCAACGAGTATTTTTCAAATGACATTAATCAATATGATGGTGATTTTCCTGTAAGCCTAGTGTTTGGGGGAATGTGGAGTACCCCTTCTTTATCGTAGCTCACAGATCTAATTGGCCCGGAGAGGTAGCACCTGATAGTGTCCAATCGATGGGTCAAATAGAATTGTTTCACATTTAAACTGTGTACTCATGCTAAACTGAATTGATTGAAACAGAACTGTTTTGAATTTAAGTGTGTGTAAACCAATGAGTGATAGCCCAGTCAGCTGAGGCTGTAGAATAAATTGACAGCATTTCTGCAGAGAAATAAGACTCACACCCAACGAGTGTCCTTTATATAACATTAAACCATCTGCTGGTGAGGTTCGAGTAATACTGGAGCTTTGTGGAATGCGGAGTACCTCTTCATCACCATTGCTCCCAGGTCCTGTCCAACCCGGAGTGGTAGTACCGGATGGGGTCCTATCTATGGGTCGAATAGAACTGTTTAACGTTTAAACTGAGTTCAAACAAATGACTTATGCGAAATTGAATTGTAAGTAAATGACTGATGTTTGTTTGAAGTTTTTGATTGCAATACTTGGAACCATTTAACTTTGTTAACTAATGCAAAATTGAATAATTAGATATAGAACTATTTGATCGTTTAGCTCAGTGTATCTACAAAATGTTGGTTCGTTGGTTCGTTTGTTGTTTGGGTTTCATGGCATATCAACCTTTGTAGGTTATTTAATGCCCAGTCCATTTGTATTCAGATAATCAGTTCTTTTTCAAACAATTCAGTTTAGCATTAGTACACAGTTTAATTGTCAAAAACATATCTATTTCAAGCTATTCAGTTTAGTTTAACAGTTCTAATTCAAACAATTCAGTTTAGCATAAGTATGCAGTTTAGTTCTATTTAACCCATAAATATGGCCTAATAAGGTGCTACCATTCCGAAGCAGAGTGGACCTGGAAGCAATGGCAATGAAGGAGTTCTCTGTATTCCCCAAAGTTCCAGCATCACTGGCACCTCACTACCATATTGTTTAGTGTTATAACAGAGGTGTAGTCGGTGTATTCTACAGCCCCAGCCGACTAGGCAATACACAGAGTTAATGTCAAAACAGTTTTATTTCAGATCATTCTGTTTAGCATAAGAACACAGTTTAGATGTCAAAACAGTTCTATTTTAAACAATTCAGTTTAGCATAAATACGCAGTTTAAATGCAAAAAAACAGTAAACTCAAGAAACCACGGTTTAGATCTATTTAACCCATAGATAGGACCCTTATCAGGCGCTACCCCTCCGGACTCGGGTGGACCTGGGAGTGATGCCATTAAAGGGGTACTCCGCATTCCCTAAAACTCCAGCATTACTGCAACGTAATTGTTTAGTGTCATATCTAGAACACTTTTTGGCGATGGGGTCGTACCCCTCTGCAGAGAAGCAGACGGTGTATTCTACTGCCCCAGCCGACTCGGCAATCCACAAAATGTGTTTATAAATCATATATTCATTATATATGTAAAAACAGGATTTGGCATTAACTAACCAACAATAGTTGATATGCCATAAAACTAAACCAAACCAGACCATAACCTTATTGACTCCTTAACAATTCAAACAGCACCCTATCGGCAGAGCTTAGACAACATCGACTGTCTCCCCTGCACAGGGGTAAGAAGTCCTACCACAAAAAAGTGGTGTCCTAGATATAACATTAAACAGCATCTGATGGTGAGGCTGCAGTTCTGGATATCTGAGAAGTGTGGAGGATCTATTCATTGTCATTATTCTAAGGTTCACTCTGACCCGGAGTGGTAGTTAGAGTCCCATCTATTGATTAAAGAGATCTGCTGAGAAATTATTCTATTGGACTGATCAGATAAATGGACGTTTCAAACTTTTTTTTATTTTTCATTTTTTTTTAATTTATTTTTTTTTTTGTGGAGGGTTGTTTTTTATTTTTGTTTCGTTGTTATTGTTGTTTTTATTTTTGTTTGTTTGTTAGTTTGTTTTGTGTTTTTTGTAGGGTTTTTTTTTTTTTTTTGTCTTTTTCAATTTTTTTGTTACTTTTTAAAACAGTAGATGTGATCAGGCCAATTTGCGAAGATGACTACATATAAATATACGTTGTTTCAGAAAAGAGACCAACGTCTCTTTGACGACTTAGATTTGAACTATTTTAAAACCTTTGTAGCCCTTCAAAATTGAAATCAGAAACAGCCCAATCTGTGACGAAGGCTTTTTATACGTATAATATATTTAGAAAAGAGACCACCATCATTTCCCCTACTTAGATTTGAAATGTTTTAACTTCTTTGTTGCACTTCAAAATAGTATTCGTTGACACCCTAATTTGCGAAAATGGCTTTATATTTGAATACGGGGTTTGTGAAAGGATACTACCGTCTTTTTCACGACTTGGATTTGAAATAGTTTAGTTTCTCTGTTTAATGGGACATCAACGTTCGTGGGCTATTCAATTCCAAAGCCATCTTTTTAGAAGAACAGCAGTGCTACTATTGGAGGGGGGATAAGGGGATTCATTCCTTTTCCAAGAGTATTTCTCTGAAAGTGAACGTAATAACGGGATCAGAATTTAAACTCGCTTTCTTCGAGGTCGCAATCCAGCACTTTAGCCATTACACCACAGGAACTCGTCTTTGAAATAATTCAACTTCTTCGTAGCCATTTCAAACAGAAGTTGCAGACAGTTCAATCTGCGAAGATGGCTTCCTAAAGGGTTTCTTTTAGGCGAATTAAATGCAAACTATAGCAGTTAACAAAAATTGCTGGACAGATCTTTTCAATCCTGTACACTCTTCATACAATTTGCCAACCAAATATAATATTATCGAATTGTTGGAAAGTTGGACTGGTGATATTTATCATAAAAACTTTGCTCATGTGTAACATTTATTCGTGGAATGATACAACACAAAATAATGGATACTTGAATGTCTTGACGGCTACGTATATACTGACTTGTACATTAGATATTATGTATTACATTATTTCAATTTGAAATACAAATAAATCTCAACCCCTCTCAGTTCGAGAAGTTCACATTTCCACATGTTCGTGATGGGGATTCTAGGAAATATTAGTCGCCATTTAAACTAAGACACACAGTGAGAAATTAAGTCAATGAATTTGCAATGACTTTAAATGTTACCGGAGAAATTATCATACTCAAGATGGCGGCCTCGGAAAGTAATTTCAAAGTTTTACTCGACCTTATTATAGATACATTCATTATTGATGCTATTATTTCATTAATTTCCCGTGATGTAATGGTTATCGTCGTAGGAAATGGACACCATGGCACGAGTTCAATTCCTGGACGAGACTGATTGCATTTCACATAGCACTAATACCCTTGGGAAAGGTATGAATCCAATTATTCTCCCTCCAGCTATGGGTAAATAGTAGGATAGACTAGGTTCTTTAGACTTGGTGAGGCAACTAGTCTATGAGAAGGAATACTCTGAATTCAAACCTGTTAAACTCCGCTTAAAAATTGACCTTGTGTCATATCCTGCCCGAGCGGAGGGGTTGGAAAATATGATAAAGTGACTCCATTTCACAAGGGGGGGTTCATGGCGTAGTGGCTAAAGTGCTGCATTTCAGCCTCAAAGTAAGTGAGTTCGAACTTCTGTCGCGCTATTATGTTCTCTTTCGGACTAATACACTTGAGAAAGATATGAACCCCCACTCATCAACAATGTTATAGTTTAGATAGTATCATTGTTGCTCTTCTACAAGTATGGGTTTAGTATCAAATAACCCATGAAATTTGATAGACCTTTAAGAAAAAAAAACAAACAAACCCATTTCATGAATACCCGGCCTGTCAGGGCTTGTATTGTGCTTCCTGCATAGGAGTAAGATTCCCCCCCCTCACACACACAAAAAGAGGGTATCCTGAATATGGCAATAAACTCCATCTTATGGTGAGGCTACAGTTCTGTTGCTCTAGTCAGTGTGAAGTACTCCTCCATTGACATTACTCACAGGTCCACTCTAACCCGGAATCGTAGTATCTGTTAGGGCCCTTTCGTTGGGTCAAAAATACCAGTGTAAATTTTTTTGTATTCGATAGGATCATGTGCAAACAAAAGAGACAACAACAGAAAAAAAGTAAGCAAATAAGTACAATGAACGTGATTCCTTAATTTCTAGGAATAAAATAACCTTAAACGGTTTGACATGACATTACAATCAATCAATCAATCCATTTTTGATTTTCTAAGTTTGTTTTCTGAAGTGTCAATGTAGGTATATATGTGTGTGTGTATGTGTGTGTGTGTGCGTACGTGTTCCAATTTTTGTTTTGTTGCTTAAATAAACCATTATTCTGTACACATTGTGAACTTCAATACTCATCTTGGTGGCAATACTCAGAATATTTCGGTAGCTGTACTCTTCAGCCTTCTTCAAATACCTTTTCTCGTACTTAGTAAACTTCCAAAAATCCCGTACTTTAACTTTTATTTGAATCACGTCCATGCATTGGGGTGGAGGTCTAGTATCAGACATTTTTTGCTTTTTTCAACGCTATAGGAACCGGCGCCATACATTGAACTCATAACCTCCAGTTGTTAGTTTGTTGGAAGGGGTTATATGATTTGACGTCTTTACTCTCCGAATCATATGTTCTGACTTGTTTTGATCGTAATTCTTATTTCTCTTTCCAGGGTAATCGGCTCTCTCTTTGAGTACTAGTTCCCAGATTGATTTGATCTCTATCACATGCCAACTCAAGAGTTCGTCATCGTCTAGCATCCTTAAGTTTTCTTATTTCCAAAGTTGTTCATTGTCAATCCTTTTGACTTCATTCCACTGATGATCTCTCTATATGATCATCTGTGCCTGATTTTGTTGTCTTTCATCTGACAACGGCCTTTTGATGTCCCTCCAAGCTTGCTTTTAAGTGTCAATATGATGGCCATTACCTGCTTCAACTGCATGAGATGGAATAATCACAGCCCTTGATCCTATTCTCTTTTCTGGGATGCTAGACTCGAAAGATCCTATTCTCTTTTCTGAGATGCTACACTCGAAAGATCCTATTCTCTTTTCTGGGATGCTACACTCGAAAGATCCTATTCTCTTTTCTGGGATGCTACACTCGAAAGATCCTATTCTCTTTTCTGGGATGCTACACTCGAAAGATCCTATTCTTTTTTCTGGGATGCTACACTCGAAAGATCCTATTCTTTTTTCTGGGATGCTACACTCGAAAGATCCTATTCTTTTTTCTGGGATGCTACACTCGAAAGATCCTATTCTTTTTTCTGGGATGCTACACTCGAAAGAGATGTCTTTGAAGAGTTGAACTGCTTCTGAATATTGTCCCCATGTTATATGGACTGCAGAGTTTTCGTTTCTTTTCAGACATTCCTCTGCAGGGTGAGTGTTGCTTTAAAGGATACGTCTAATGTTGATCAACTCCTGTTGGTATGTGTTCGGGACGCCACTTATGCCCAAGGTAAAATAATAGACAAATACTATATGTTATTGACAGCTGTAATTAATCTTCTTTGCTCTTTTTTGTGTATTCTTCGAGACTGAGATGTCTCATCCACACTACTCTCAATTCTTGCAAGTTTTCTTCCTCCTTGTTTCTTTGTAACATAGTTTATCTTCATATTCGTTTAGGTGTGAAGTCTTGAGCATCGTCATCAATTATTTTTTTGTTCTGTGGTTCATATTTCTTAGGTTATCTCTTGTCCAGTTTAAGATGCGTCCGGAGTATTTTCCAAAAGAGAAAGCCAAGGTATTTATTCCTTTGATTAAGATCCTGATTGTGTTTTAAGAATTTCACCACACTCTACAGTAGATCGCCAAACTGAATGAGTTTTTCCATCTTTTCCATTGTTTCAATTGATAGTTCTTTTCTTGGAGTCATATTTTCTATATATATATATATATATACAGTGTGGAACGATAGAATTTTCACTCTAGAAAAGACGACATGATTCTATTTCCGTTTAATTAAAACCGGTTTTCTTTTTTTGTTGCAGACCATCTACTAGTTGGCCAGTTGTGTACAAATCCCAAGAGCGATAGGAGCCTTCTAACATGTCTGAAATTGACACAATGTTCAACGAGCGAGATCGGAGATGCGCCGCTGTACAACTCATTCACTCTACCGATCCAAGTTATGACAACAGGACCATTGCCACACCCTCAAAATGCAAATCTGAATTGCCACGAATAACAGGGACGTGCCCAGGGTGATGAAAATAAAGTTTCCGGCTACGGTTATTGTCTTTGGTGTGGTTTCAAGTGAGGGCCACATCATGCCACCTCATATCTTCGAAGTCGGCTTGAAAGTCAACACCAAAGTGTATCTAGATGTGCTGAAGAGTGTGGTGAATCCCTGGTGCAATCAGGTGGCTGGTGGCAGACCCTGGGTGTGGCAGCTGGAATCGGCGCCGGCCCACAAGTCCAAAGAGACCCAGGCTTGGCTTCAGAAGGAGTGCTACGACTTTGTACCCTTCTCTCACTGCCCCCTCCTCCCCCGACCTGAACCCGCTGGACTACTTCGTTTGGTCATACGCCGAGAACATCACCAACATGACCTCCCACAACACCAAAACCAGCCTGATCACCACCATCCGCCGAGTATTCACCGAGCTCCCGCTGGCGCTTGTGAAAAAGGCATGCTCCCAGTTCCGGATCCATAAGAAGCGGTGATTGAGGCTGAAGGTGGCTACATTGAATAGATGTCAGCTCTACTACATAATCAAGTTACCTGAATTGATTTTTTCAATAGAAGTTTTAAAGTAAAGCTGTAGTGTTGTTTTCTTTAGGAGGACAATTTTATCGTTCCACCCTGTATATATGTGTGTGTGTGTGTGTGTGTGTGTGTGTGTGTGTGTGTGTGTCCGTGTGTGGAGTGTGGTATATATTTCTATCTTTCATAATCTGTTCGTATCTGTCTAAAACTGAACAAGACTCTCAGTTTATCTATCTAATTTCTGTGTAACAATGTAGTATATATATATATATATATATGGCTGTTTTTGCAAATATCTATCAACCACAGTTTTTTCCCTATCTATCAATTTGTCTGTCTGCCTATCTATCCATCTGTGTCGCCGTTTTAACGGGTTTGCATGTTTATATTATATATATATATATATATATATATCTTAGGTAAGTCCTTTGAAAAAGCCATGTGAAAAACTGCTTGTTTGTTTATGTGTGTATAATGTGCGACTTCTTTTATCTTTCTCCCTGTTTCTTCCTGTTTTATTCTTTTTAATGATTTTTTTCTCTCTTTCCACCATCTTTTCTGTTGCATTCAACTTCACAGCTGGAAATAATTGCAAATTTCAATAGAAACTCACGCAGTTGGCGATAAAGAGATAGGCCAACAGCCGATCAGCCTGCAAATACATATATATATATATATATATATATATATATATATATATATATATATATATGGCGGGTGCTTGGCCTTATATTATGGTTAGCAACCCTGGCTGGAAGAGCAATAAGAGGGAACTCTAACTGGATGCCCCAAAATTCCGGCCGTATGACAGGTTAAATCAATAACTTTATTTATGTACACACACATACACATACATACACACACACACACACACACACACACACACACACACACACACACATATATATATATATACGAGTCTCATTCAATAAATAATAAAATTTTTCAAAAAAGTGAAAAATAAATATTTTTTAGAATTTTTTTCACCAATGTAAACCGTTCATTGTTTGGAAATTTCGAAAAGATATATGTTTTGAAGCAATTCAAAACGATGGCAAATCAAACGGATTGCTCCATATATATATATATATATATATATATATATATATTAATGCGTTCCAATTATAATCAATGTTTGGTCGTTTTTTAAAGGAAATAAAAGTATTCTATTAAAAAAAAGACTTGATAAAATGTTTCTTTTAAGATCAATCTAAAAGACAATATTGATTGCACTTTCATGTGGGATACGATCTGCAGCCGTCGAATTATATATATATATATATATATATATAATATCTGCTAGTTAGTCTGGAGCAGACAGCAAGATACCTTATTACCAACAAGAACTCAGATAAAATAGATTTCATGTGTTTTAATTAAGGGAATGCCGTCTCCATATTAAATGGCAAGCCTCTGAAATTAGTGGACCAGCTTATATACATCATCATCATCATCATCATCATCATGTACCGCTCGCACGGATATCCCGGGCCCTCTCACCACTTCTCCCTATCGTTCATCGGCTCAGGCAGGTTTTCAGGGCTACATCCCGTATCCTCACATAGCTGCTGTATGTATGTTCGATCTGGTCGTCCTGCTTTTGCTCGGCCATATGTGGGGGTCCATAGGAGTACATCACTTATGAGCTCGTCTCTGCTTCTCCAGCAGTGTCCTGCGTGTCTGGTTCGTCTAATTTGGATAGTTTTCGTGATGGGAGGCAGGTGGCCGTATAGTTGGTGCCTTGTGGAGTGTTGCCGCCAGAACTTATTCAATATTGCTTTCAACATTTTTGTGTAATTACCGTCTAGCTTCTTCTCTAGCCGCTTTGTTAGCGTTCAAGTAGTGCATCCATACAGCAGTATCGGCACGACCGCTGCCAGAAAGAAACTGCGTTTCATTTTATCGGTCAGGTTTGAGCAATATCTCATCTACTTAAAGCAATTTCCATATATGCACTGGAAAAACAATTGACAGGTTATCGACAAAATCGTAATTTGATCTTTCTGATAAAATCAAAACGGGAATCCTCCAACGCTGTAGCTGTGTCTCTACTAGTGTGAAGTGACACGAGTTTGAATTCGAACACAACAAAAGGATTCTGTGTGCTGTTTTGAATAAATCCTGGAAGCAACATCCTTCAAAACACTTGTTGTACAGCCACTTACCTCCAATCTCACAAATGTAGTGCTTGGGAAATATTGACAAACTCATGAGCAGCTTTCTCTTATGAAGTACTACTCATGTTAACACCAGTGCCGATCTTCCTGTAAAATCCTTTATTCATTAGTTCTGTGTGGACACTGAACACTGTCTGGAGGACTTACCCAATGTGATGGCTGAAAGGGATGGGTGGCTAGAAAAACTAAATGAATCTGTGCAGTTGACACGCCTTGATAAAAATGATGATAGTCATCATATATATATATATAGTTACAAAAATTATTTCGTGAGTCAGGAACTAACCTACTACAGTCTCGCCTAAGCGGCTCATCAGAGTACCCTGATTAGCCGGATTACGTACCCTGATAAGCTGCTTAAGCGAAACTTTTGTAGGTTACTTCCTGACTCACGAAATAATTTTTGTAACTATTTTTCTCTACTTAGTATTGAGCACTTTTTGTACTTGTAGCTTAGCAGCAATTTACGGTGTTTTTTTCTTTTGACCAATCGATTGCGTATCTGTTGATGTTTTTCAATTGGTGTGACAAGGTTGGCTTCCTTTTTTTTTCCAATATATCTTTTTTTCCCTAGACAGTGAGTCGTTGTATATTTTTATCTTCGAATTACTTGCGGTTTTTTCCCCTACCGTAAGTGCTATTATTAAGTTATTTAATATATATATATATATATATATATATATATATATATATATGCCACTAGCACGGATTTCCCTGATCCTCTCTCGCTATTCTGCAGGTCATCTAGACTATATCTTGTATCAATACAGAGCTGTTGTAAATAAGTTCTTGCTGGTCGCCCCAAACTTGTTAATCCGTGTGAAGGGGTCCAAGGAAATACATCGCTTATGAGTTCGTCCTTACTTCTCCAACAGTGTCCTGTATACCTTGTTCGTCTAATTTGGATGGTTTTCGAGATGAGTGGTTGGTACAGCTGTTGTTTTGTGGGATGTTATATAGTAAGAACGAACGAATATCCACAAACATTGCTAATAATATGAATTTGTTAACGTCGACCCGACTTTTTGGCCTTGGACAATCAACAAAGGATGTTTATTCCAAAACTGTTTGCCTTTTTAGAGTGATAGACTTATGTAAGCCAGATGATAAGCGTCCATATGTTTATGGGAGTTGTATCTTATCCTAAAGACTTTACCATTCGATTGGTTGTTGTTTCAAAATATTTTCCCATTCGGAAAGAATTATTGACCCAAAATCGGAAAATCCGTTATTAATTTTTCAATAAAGAATTTTTATACATTTTTTAAATGAAAATTTAATTAATTATGACAGTCTAAGAATAATGGTTAAAGTGTTCGCCGGAGTTCAACCACAGATCAAGTTATATCGAAGACTCAAAACATGGTACTTGATGCCTCCTTGCTTAACACTCAAAATTATAAGGTACGGATCAAGGTTAAATGGAGCAATCAGGGGAAAGGAGTAGCCACCTCATCCGCACCTCGGTGTTGAAGCTACTGAATGGGGAACCTTCAGTTCCCTCTCGACTAAGGTCGGCTAACTAACTTACTTAACTTACTCAAGTGTTTGGAGGTTGAAATATGGGATTTGATCTGTTGTTGAGTGAATTTGGGGTGAAGGTTTCAAGACGTATCATCCGTTGAGAATCCATGGGTTTCTTGTATTGATATAATGTTTCACAATCATTTGTCAGTCTTCTTTATTTGGATTAAGAAATTTAATTGAGATTGATAGATTGATTGATTGTAACAGGATTTCAACGCGTTTAGGACTATTCTAAGCCGACAGGTTTGGAAATCACGTTCATAGTATTTTTAAATTTACATTTTTTTGTGTAAGTGTTTCTTAAGATTTTTTTGTACTCAGGGTTGTAGCGAATAATTTTTCAACAAAACTATTTGACTCATAGATAGAACGCATAATGACACTTCGGGTCAGAGTGAACCTGGGAGTAATGGCAATGAAGAGGTACTCCATACTTACTAGATCTAAGAAACTGAAGACTTACCAAAAGATGTTGAGTGTCATACCGAAATCACCTCTTCTTTTTTTCATGGGAGGGTCTTACCCTACTGCAAGGGATATTGAATTCTAAGCCCCGCCAACAGGTCATTATCATCCTGGATGTATCGTTGTTAATTCTAAAATTAAAGGATCGTTCTGATTTCTCTATATACTGTTTACGGGAGTAGTCCCCATTGTGTTGTGGCAATCGTGTTGAACTGCAACTGTAATAGGCGAGTTCGAATTCCAGTCGTGCTACTGCATTCACTTGAGGACTAATGCACTCACGAGAGGTATAAAGGCGGTTAATCAACCAGCAATGAATTAAATAGTAGTACTACTGTCCTTCTACAAGAATGGGTTTAATATTAAATAAACTATGAAGGTTGTTATGGCGATCAAGAAACGAAACCTATATATCGTTTGTATTTTTAAAAGTAAATACTGTTTTTGCTATTTCGATTTGATTCGTGGTAGATTTTAAAATTTTGTTTAGTTTTCTGTGTGGGGTTTTTTTTTTTTTTTTTTTGGTTATTTTCTTCTTTTGCTCATAGGGTAAATAAAGGAATTAGATTAGTTCAAGTTATTTACTTTAATGGCATATCAAACTTTGATAGTTATTCAATGCCAAGTCCTGTTTATATATATACATAGAGGGGTAATATCCCTGCGCAACAATTGTCAAGGATATGATACTATACTCCATTTGATTTTAAGGATCTTGTCCTGCAGCTTTAGGAAATATAAAGTACCTCTTCATTGCCATTACTCCCTGGTCAGGGTGGTAGTACCTCTAAGTCAAATAAAACTATTCAGTCCTTTACTATGCTTGAAGCCATTTAACTGTGTACAAACAAATGATTGATATTAGATTTAATTATGGCTCAGTCGGCTGGAGCTGTAGAATACACCGACTATACCTCTGCAGAGGGGTAAGACTCCTCAACGAGTGTCCTGGATATGACACTAAGCAATCTGATGGTGATGTTCCAGTCATGCTGAAGCTTTGGGGAATGCGGAGCACCCCTTCATTACCATCGCTCCCAGGTCCACTTTGGCCTGGAGTGGTAGCACCTGATAGGGTCCTATCAATGGGTTGAATAGAACTAAATTGCGTACTTTATGCTAAAACGAGTTGCTTGAATGAGAACTGTTTGACAAAATAGAAATAGAAATTTTTTTGACAATTCAACTGTGTAATTGGATTTAAACTGCGTACTTATGCTAAACTGAATTGTTTGAGATGGAACTGCTTTTGCCATTGAAACTACTTACGCTAAACTGAATTGTTTAATATAGAACTACTCTGACATTCAACTGTGAGTAAACAAAATCTATAATTATACTAAACTGTATTGTTTGAATTAGAACTGTTTGACTAAACCGAATAGCCTTAAATAGAAATATTTTTGACAATGAAACTGTGTACTCATGCTAAACTGAATTGTTTTAAATAGAACTGATTATTTGAATAAAAATGGACTTGGCATTGAATAACCTGTAAGTGTTGATATGCCATAAACCCAACCAACCAATCTCTCTCTCTCTCTCTCTCTCTATATATATATATATATATATATGTGTGTGTGTGTGTGTGTGTGTGTGTGTATTTTTAAGGACGTTCATCCCCAACTAGAGCCATCTTCGAGGGAGTGAATAATGAAATTACAAACACAATACCGAGTAATATACATTTATATAAAAATAGGAGGTAGAATAAATCGTAAGGATAATATTTTTCAAAAGCTAAGAGGAAGATTTGACGGGAAAAGTACTAACGGCATTTCAAAATGCAGCTGCTATTTTCAAAGTTAATCTTGTTCAAGAAAGGTTTGTTAATCATTATATTGAAAGCGTCATGAAATTAAGGTTTTTCTTTGTTTTGTGTGTGTGTGTGTGTGTGTCCGCGCGCGCGTGTGTGTGTGTGATTTTTAAGGGAATCGTTTGTAGATAACTTTTAAACGAGTCAGAGCTCATTTGCTTGCACATAGTTAAATCGTTGCAAATATTCCTATTTATTGTTTGCACCCAGTTAAATTGTTTCTCGTATTACTATATAACACCAATAATGCTATTCAGTATTAATCACTTGTTTACACACAATTAAATGAGTTCAAGCATTATAATTCTATTTGCACACAGTTAAATGGTTTCAAGTATTGCTGTTTAACACCAATAATTCTTATAAATATTATTAATAATCTTTTGTAAAGATTGAACAGTTCTATTTGACACAGAGATGAGAACCTATCAGGAACTACTGCTCCAGGTCAGAGTGAACCTGAGAGTAATGATAATGAAAGGGTACTTCACATTCTCCAAACTTCAAAACTGGATCCTCGCCATCAAATAAAATTTAATGTCATTCCAACCTATGGTTTCAATAGTACCCCAGCTATTCTTCAACTAGGATGGCTTTGGCATTTAATAACCCATGAAGGTTGATATGCCATTAAACAAAGAAACCAGACCAAGTAACACAGGGAAGATATAACTCAGTACAGCATTAATGGACAAGTCTTTTGGTGGGTAGATGGATGGGAGCCCCAATGAGACTATCACTCACTCGTGAAGGCTTGCTAATCTAGCTTGCTAATCATTACACCACCTAAGGCGCCCATGGTCAAACAATTTATGTAGGTTTATCATGTTTATTCCTTATTTATTTTCATCTCAGCTTCATTTACCAAAGGGCCAATGAGGATAGCAATTTTTTTTTTTTTTTTTTGGGTCGGTTGATTGTATTTTATGACATATCAACCCTTGTAGGTTATTAGATGCCGAATTCTGTTTATACATTAAATATATAAGATATATGAGCGAATACTTTGTTGGTAACATTTTTAACAAGCCAGAGATCAGTTGTTTGCATACAGTTAAATGGTTTCAAGTATTGCTATATAGCACTAATAATTCTATTCAATATTACATCTTCGTTTGCGCACAGTTAAGCGAATCCAAATATTGTTATGAAATGAAAATAATTTTATATAAAATCAGTAATTTGTTTGCACACAGTTAAATGGTTTCAAGTATTGCTATATAGCACTAATAATTCGATTCAATATTACATCTTCGTTTACACACAGTTAAGCGATTCTAAATATTGCTATGAAATGAAAATAATTTAAAATCAGTAATTTGTTTGCACACAGTTAAATGGTTTCAAGTTGAGTAAATGATTAAATAGTTCTATTTGACGCATAGAGAAGACACTAATAGGTACTACGACTCTGCTTCAGAGTGGACCTAGGAGTAATGGCAGTAAAAGTTACTCCAGATTCTTCAAAGCTACAGCACTGGAGCCTCGCAATCAGATGGTACAGTGGCATATCTACGATTCTCGTAGTGGTGGGAGGGTCTTACAGAGATGGAGTCTACAGCCTCAGCCGAGGATTGGTTTAGTTACTTTGTTTTCATGGCGTATCAACCATTGTGGGTTATTTTATACCAAAGACATTCTGGTAGAAGAACAGGAACTTTTCAACCCATAGATGTGGGAATAAGGATTTTCGCAATGATATTAGTCCGAAAGTGCACACAATTATGCCACTTGAGTTCGAAACCGCTTCCTACGATGTCGCTGTCCAGCTCATAAACTACAACACCACCCAATGGCTGCAAAGTCTGGCATACTTAGCACCTATAGTGGCTCCATATTTTCTATTTTTCCGTTTTTGGGAAGGTCTTCTATTTCAGAGAGGTTCTGCTTTATTAGCCTCGTACTTGGCCGAACACGTTTTGATGGGGCTAGATATCAAATTGTTTTAAATGCACATTGGGTGCGCTCTTTGGGCAATGATTCACACGCTTTCATTAAATGAGAGGAATTTGCTCATCTCAAGGGACATGCTTACTGTACATATTGAACATTATATCGAGATGAATGGACCAAAAGTTCGGTCGATTTTGTTGTCACCTTGTGTGTGCGTGTAGTGTGTGCGTGAGT
>OY757925.1:49518280-49528280 GCA_963585895.1 Sepioteuthis lessoniana
GACTAGTTGCCTCACCAAGGCTGAAGAACCTAGTCTCTTGGAAGGTATAAATTTAGAAAGGTGCCGTATTTTTAAGGACGTTCATCCCCAGCTGGATCATCTTCGAGAGAGTGAATAATGAAATTACAAACACAATACCAAGTAATGTACATTTATATAAAAATAGGAGGTAGAACAATTGGTAAGGATAATATTTTTCAAAAGCTAAGAGGAAGATTTGACGGGAAAAGTACTATAGGCATTTCAGAATGTAACTGCTATTTTCACAGTTAATCTTGTTTGAGAAAGGTTTGTTAATTATTATATTGAAAGCATCAAGAAATTAGGGTTTTTCTTTGTTTTGTGTGTGTGTGTGTGTGTGTGGTGGTGTTTTCAGTAAGAATTTTTCTATATTTGGTGGAAAAACACGAATGTGTTTTGAGGTGTTGAAAGATTGAACTAGTCTCGGATAAGTGAAGTTTTTACATCTCGACAGTGTTGTATAGTTGATCCTATGTAGCTACCTATTTCATTGGAGAAGCATTCCCTTAGTGGACTTTAAAACTGGTACACTCTATTGGTAATACTAAAGTAACTAGTTGAGGGAGATAAGATATGGATAATGAAGTAGTTTCCGTAACATAATGGTTAAAGTGCTGGTCTGCGGCTTAAATATAAACGAGTTCAAGCTCCAGTCATGCTATTACGTTCATTTTCCGACAAATAACCTTAGTAAAGGTATGAACCCCACTTGTTACCCCAGCTATGGGTTAAATAGAATTAATCCTTTTCTTCTGCGAGAATAGCTGTAGCATTCGATAAGGTCGATATGCCATTTAACAAAGGAACTAAGGTACGTCTGAAAAATAACGGGGATGATGTCACAAACAATTTTTTTCAATTCCAATCAACAAACTACCTGTTTTACTTTTCAAAGTAATCCCCATCGAGTTTAATTCATTTTCCCATAACTTCTCTGCGACGCTTCTTTGCACTGTTGGAAGGATCCTTTCGGAATGCCTCTCACCTGCTTCGTTATGGCCCTCTCGACAGACTCCATGCCTGCAAAACTGGTCCTCTTAATGATTCTCTTGAGTTTGGAGTAAAGAAAAAAATCACACGAAATAAGATCAGGTAAATAGGGAAGTTGTTCCAGTATGGCGATATTCCTCTCAGCCAGGAACAGCTGGATGTTCAGGGCGTTGTTAACAGGTGCATTATTATGCTAAAGCAGCCATGGTTTGTCCTGCCAGAACTTTCCTCTGTGCCAAGAATTTTTCAAAAACTATGCCCCTCATATTGAAAAATATGATCAACATGATTTTGACTTTTGACCTTGATGGTTATCTGTCTTCGATCTCGGCGTCTTTGGAGATTTAAACTGACTGCTCTGGTGCTTGGTTTCCGAATCGTATTCAAAAATCTGTCTTTCATCATCATTGATGACTCATTGAAACAAGCCTGGATCAGTTTGAAGATGTTCAATAATGGCCTGACACACTTGCAAGCGATGATTCTTCTGATCATCGTACGGCAACCTTGACACTGTTTTTGAACAGACTTTCCGCATCCCAAATCTTCGGCGATAATCATCAAAACACTGTCCTTTTTCCTTGATTGCCAAACATCTGCCTTATCCGCTTGACATTGACACCATTACTGCTTATTGAAGGTGCCCGTGGCGTGATGGTTATCATCTTAGGAAATGGACATGGTGATTCGAGTTCAAATCCTGGACGAGGCTGATTGCATTTCTCATAGCACTAATACCCTTGGGAAAGGTATGAATCCAATTATTCTCCCCCCAGCTATGGGTAAATAGTAGGGCAGACTGGGTTCTTCAGCCTTGGTTAGGCAACTAGTCTAGGAGAAGGAAAACTCTGAATTCAAACCTGTTAAACTCCGCTTAAAAATTGACCTTGTGTCATATCCTGCCCGAGCGGAGGGGTTGGTAAATATGCCATTACTGCTTATTGGAAGTCATTTTTCACATACTCGTGACCCTTTTTTAACCTCTTCTATTACTCAAAACCACGCATCCGTGATATAGAGTTATCTCCATACACTTGCTGAAGAATCCCAAGTGCTTTTGACGGAGTTTCCTCAACCAGATTTCAGGTTTATTCGTGGCTTGGTGTTCATCGTTCGTTCTTTAGCGGTCATAGCTTAACGACCTGATGAACAAAAGCATGCAAAGAAAATAAGGTGACGTTCGACGAGATCTTAGATTACTCCGAAAATATCAGAGGGGGTGTCTTTGTGGTGTAATGGTTAAATCGATGGTCTGCGGAATCGTAGTAAGCGAGTTCGTATTCCAATCGCGCTATTTCGTTCAAATACCCTTGGGAAAGGTATGAACCCCCTTATCCTCCCAGCTATGGGTTAAATAGTACCACTACTGTCCTTCTACGAGAATGGCTTTGGCATTAAATAACCTACAAAGGTTGATATGGCATTAAACAAAGAAACCAAACCAAACCAAACCAAAATATCATGTTGGATCATAACGCAACCAGCCGATCCCTCTTTCACCTAAATATTACACAACACATCTGTTATTTTTCAGACAGAACTTATATATATATATATATATATATATATATATATATATATATATATATATATATAATTTTGTTGGTTTATTTGTTTTATTTAATGCTGAAATTTCAATAATTTCTAACCATAATTTTCAATTCTCCATTTAATTTTTTGAATGCTCATTTATATTTTTCTGTCATCAAAAACATTTCTTTTTCAAGCAATTCCGTTTATTCAAACTGTTCTAATTCAAACAATTTAGTTTAATATAAGTAATTTTTTTTCTTTTTGGTTTACACAGTTAAATGTCAAAACAGTTCTATTTCAAACAATTTAGTACGCAGCTTACATGTAAAAAAAAGTTCTGTTTCAAGTAATTCAGTTTAGCATAAGTACACAGTTTATTTCTATCTGTCTCATAGATAGGGCCGTATCAGGTGCTACCACTTCGGGCCAGATGGAAATGAAGGGTTGCTCTGCATTCCCCAAAGCTCCAGCATTACTGGAACCTCCATCATCAGATTGTTTAGTGTCATATACAGGATACTCGTTGAGGGGTCTTGCAGTCGATGTATTCTACTGCCCGATTCACGCATTGATTGAACCCTAACAAATTCTACCATTCCAGGCCAGAATGAATCTGGCATTATACAGAATAAAGGATCATTCCATACTCCTCAGAAACCAAGAACTGGAGCCTCCACGTTTTACTCACATACACAGGACACTTTTATCGTTGGGAACATGGTGGACCATTTTGGGAACTTACAGATCATACGACAACCGATCTAGGAGAAGGAAAATTCTTAATTCAAACCAGCTTTACTCCGTTGAAAAAAGTTTAGTACATCCAGCGGGAATTCAGCGAAAAGAAAAATTACATTACAAGGGCTAAATAGTGATGGGGGAGCGGTGTCATAGTTTTGTTTGGTTTCTTTATTTAATGGCATATCAACCTTCGTGGGTTATTTAATACCAAACCCATTCTCCTAGAATAACTGTGGT
Organism: Sepioteuthis lessoniana; assembly: GCA_963585895.1. NCBI lineage: Eukaryota > Metazoa > Mollusca > Cephalopoda > Myopsida > Loliginidae > Sepioteuthis > Sepioteuthis lessoniana. Next base: position 49,521,803 of record OY757925.1, read on the forward strand.
GATGCTATTTAACCCATAGCTGGGAGGATAAGGGGGTTCATACTTTTCCCAAGGGTATTTGTCCGAAAGTGAACGTAATAGTGCGACTGGAGTTCGAACTCATGTGCTACGATTTCGCAGATCATCGCTTTAACCATTACACCAAGGGGACACCCCCAGTGGTGTCATAGGAAGAGAATCCAGGGAACCAAGTTCAAATTCTGACCGAGACTATTTGTGTTTCATTTCGTGCAAATGCCATAAGAAAGTATGAATCCATCTCTTCTTCACCCACCCCTCTGCTGGGTAAATATAAGAAAAGACTGGGTTCTTTAGCCTTGATCAGGCAACCTGTATATAAGAAAAAACAGCTTTACTCCGCTTAAAAAATCTTACCGGAGGATATTGTTCAGATGTTGACTGTATAACCTAGTAAAGAAATAAGACCCCCGTCACTAAATAAAAGTGTCCTGAGAATGACTCTAAAGTACATCTGATGGTGAGGCTCCAGCCCTAGAGATATGGGGTGCGTGAAGTACCCATTCATTATCATAGATCAGTTTTAAAATAATTTGCATTCGATAGGACCATGCGCAAAAAAAATCTGCTTAGAAACAACTAAACCATGTAAATATGAATGTTCAATGAACGTGATTCCCTAATCTATTGGCCTAAAATGACCCTAGAAGGGTTGACATGCAGTTAAAATAAATCCACTATAAAATTGGCTTTTCTGCCTGTGGCGAAAGGGCTGGCTAATTCAGTTGATATAAAGTTGATGCATATTTGACCAGCGATTTTGAATAATGTCTGGGAAAACTAAGAAGCGTCTATAATGTTTGGTCAACACCAATTGCTTTGTACAACTAATCCAAAATAACTTGTCTAAAAAATTCGAGAAAAGAAAATTAGTTTCAATATGAATTTAGCGTTCAACCCTTTTTCTCACCAAAGATTCACCTTAAACAAAGATAAATTGATCTCTCTCTCTCTCTCTCTTTCTCTCTCTTTCTCTCTCTATCTCTCTCTCTCTCTCTCTCTCTCAACAAGAGGTTCCTATTGGATGGCTATAAGATGTGGTTACTGAAAAGAAAGAATGAGTGGAGTGGAAGATACGTGAAGATGATAATATGAATGTTTGGGTGAATGCCTGAGTGACTAAGACTTCTAAGGATCAATGGGATACTTATCGACCTTGGACTTGAAGAAATCAATATGCTGTTGAAAACACTGACTGGGGAGTTTGGTCCACATTTCAGCTGTTCTTGGTAAGAAGCTGATCGTGAGATAATTGCGTCAAAAGGATCAATAAGATAAGGGTGAACAACAAACAGTTGACTCCACAATCGCTAAAGATCCAGAGTTTGAGCCTCACTATTTGGTATCAGAGTCACAAACCCTAATGAAGGATCATTTCTTTATATTGATTATATGAAGTGTGTCCATCTCGTTCAAAGATTGTTCTGAATATATCGTGCAATGTCTGGGGGAAAAGTTTAAAAGAACAGAAATATTTTTCAAGTCAGCTTAATACACCAGTCTCCCTAAAAGTACCATTTCTTAACAGATCTCTTAAGTTAAGCATTGATGAGTCTACTCAATACTTACACAGGTGACTACTTAGTAATAGCAAAAGATAAAAAGAATCTAAGAACTGTGAAACAGACTAAGCGAGGATTAGTAAACTATAATTCTGATTTGTGATAAAAAATCTTTTCTTAAGATTTACTTTTATCATCATCATTATCATCATGACATACCGACTGCTCGGACTCCTTTGACTCAATTTCACAATTTCTTCTGTAAAAACCATCGCTTTTGATAAGTCATCTAGACGGCACCCCGTGTTCACACAGAACTGGTAAGAGTAAGTTTTTACTGATCGGGCTATACTGGAGTGTCTATTGCAGAATGTCACTTATGAATTCGTCCTTATATCACCAGAAATGTTCAGAATGTTTTATTTGAATGATTTTTGAGATGGGAGGCAAGTGGCCCTACAGCTGCTGTTTTGTAGGTTGCTACTTTGAGGATTTATTCCAAACTGCATGCAGCATCACTGCGCATTTTTTTTTTTTGTCAAGCTTTGTTCTTCAGACGTTTCGTGACCCAGTCGGCTGAGGCTGTAAAATATACCAACTGCATCTCTGCAGAGGAGTAAGATTCCTCGAATGTGTCCTAGATATGATACTAAACAATCTGATGGTGAGGCTCCAGTACTGCTGAAGCTTTGGGGAATGTAGAGTACCCCTTCATTGCCACTGCTCCCAGATCCACTGTGGCCCAGAGTGGTAGCACCTGATAGGGTCCTATCTATGGGTCAAATAGAACTCTTAGACATTTGAACCGTCTACTCATGCTAAACTGAATTGTTTAAAACGGACCTGTTTTTACGTTTAAAACGGACCTGTTTTTTACGTTTAAAACGGACCTGTTTTTACGTTTAAAACGGACCTGTTTTTACGTTTTAAACTAAACTGAATGAAATAAAACTGTTTTTACATTCAAATGAGTGTACAAAAAACTGCACTTGTGCTAAATTGAATTGTTTGAAATAGAACTGTTTATATGTATGAAAATAGATTTGGCATGGAATAACGTACAATGGTTGATATGCTATAAAACCAAACCTAACCAAAGTAGGCATTTCTTTAAAATCCGAATGATGCAATGACACAAAGTTAGACTTATGCGTGGCCGTCACAAAAAAAAACTCGATTCCCTCAGCATTCACCATTTTGGGACACCTCTGGCGCCAAGCAATTAACAATTCTCCCAGGCATGTATTGTGAGGGTAAGAAAGGAAGGCCCACCGGAGACCAGACGATCAGCCTGATAACACCCTCCTAGTATTGGGGATGAATAGGTTTCTGAAGACCGATGAGTTAGGTATTGACCTTGCACTTGAAAATCTCAAGATTATACAGCCCATTCAGCAGGGGCTGTAGAATACACCGACTGCATCGCTGCAGAGAGATAAGACCCTCCACCCCACCCCAACAAGTGTCCTGTATATGACACTAAACAATCTGATGGTGAGTCTCCAGTAATACTGGAGATTTGGGGAATGTAGAGTACCCCTTCATTGCCATTGGAATAGAACTGTTTGACTATTTAACTGTGCGTAAACAAATGACTGATATTTAATTGAACCGTTAGTGATACGTAACAATACTTGAAACCATTTAACTGTGTGCAAATGACTGAATAGCGTTCTAAGGATTAATTTGTGGTGAATATCAATACATGTAACAACTTCACTGTGTGAAAACTAATGATTAATGATTAATTGAATTATAAGTGTTAGATAGCAATAATTGGAACCATTTAACTGTGTATAAACAATAGCAAAACTATTGTGCAAGCCAATTCGTTGTAACTCATTTGAAAATAAAATTACCGAAAAACTTATCTTTTACATACAATGTATATCTATTTAAATGCGCGCAAACAAATGACTGATATTAAATTGATACAGTTACATAGCAATATTGAAACCATTTAACTTTGTACAAACAAATAAATAATAGTAAATAAAAATACTATTCGTATTAGATAGAAATACTTGAAACTATTTAATTGTGAAAAAGAGATGGGCTCAGGCTCGTTTAGAAATGTTATCAAAAAATGTGTTTACAAATCATATATATTTAATATATATGTAAACATAAGATTTAGCAATAAATAACCTACAATGGTTGATATGCCATAAAACTCAACCAAGCCAAATTTTATATATTTGATATAAATGTAAAAACAGGATTTGGCATTAAATAACCAACAATGATTAATATGCCATATAACCATATCAAACTAAAACCAAATCAACATCATATGCTGTTAGAAAATCCACATTTCAGCTGTTCTTGGAAAGAAGCTGTTTGTGTGAAACTTGCGTCGAGAAGGAATGATATTCAGAAAGCTTGAATGAACTTTGTTAGACCTGAGGATCCTAGGTTCGACTGGAGACTCCTGTCTTTGCGATATTTCTGCGCATGACGTATCTGAACACCTTTTATATAATCAAAGATAGAACGATGACAGATATGCAATATTACCGAGATGAAACAGTGATTGAAAAGAGGAAAATAGTTCTTCATCGTTCAGACGTCTTATTCGATTCTGTATCTTATCAATATGTCATGAAGTGCCTTCCCGAATGCGCTAACAGTACTTCCTATGGGACCGGATAGCATTCCTAAAAATAAACTAGAGTTCAAGACGTCAAATATTGTTGAGATTGATAGAAAATGTATCATTCTTGCAAGGATTAGATCAAATATGTTTAAAGTAAGACAGTAGCTCCAGACATCAGAAATTTTCTACACTGACAGAAAGCGTCTTTAATACTAACTGGTGTTGGAAATAACATTTCTAAAAATAAACTAGAATTCCTGGCGTCAGAAAATTTCTTGTTTGATAGAAAGAGTATGTAACTCTAGCAGGAATCGTATATAATATTTCTAAAGATTGACTAGAATTCCACTCGTTAGTAATTTTCTAGACTGACAGAAAGAGTCTGTCATTCCAGCTGCGGTCGGATCTAACATTTCGAAAAATAGGTTAAAGCTGCAAGAGTCAGACATCATCTAGAGTGTTAGAAAGGGTTATTCATTCTATCTGCACTCTTAGCAACAAAAATGCACTTCAGGTCAGTTGTTGATTTTAAGTCCAAAAGAAAGAGAAGCACGTTAAGAACGGCCCAGGCATCTCACAGTTCTTCTATGAGTTTAACCTTATTCCTCATGCATTGAATATCACGGGTCAATAAAAAAGGCAGAATCGGGTCAGATGAAGCGTTAGAATTCAGAATAGCCATGTCCAAATGATTAGATCGTTCTAAAGGATTTATTGATTGATTGTAACGGCGTGTCAACCGGTCTAGAGTTACTTTATGCCTAGGGAATCGTGTTTATTGTGGGTTTGTATATACATTTTGTGCATTTTCTTTAGTACATTTTTTACAAACGGTTCCATCAATTAGAAATAATTTTTAATCAACTCTATTTGATCCATAGATGTCACCCTAACAGGTACTACCACTATGCATATTTACCAACCCCTCCGCTCGGGCAGGATATGACACAAGGTCAATTTTTAAGTGGAGTTTAACACGTTTGAATTCAAAGTTTTCCTTCTCCTAGACTAATTGCCACACCAAGGCTGAAGAATCCAGTCTGTCCTACTATTTAGCCATAGCTGGAGGGGGAATAATTGGATTCCTACCTTTCCCAAGTGTATTAGTGCTATGGGAAATGCAATCAGTTTCGTCCAGGGTTTGAACTACCACTATGAGTCACAGTGGACCTAGGAATAATGAAGTAGTACACCACACTCCCCTAACTCCATGACCGGAGCCTCACAATAAGATGCAGTTAATTGTTAAATCCAGGACAACCGCTGTTTGGGATGTGCCTTAAGCATCTGCAAAGGATACAGTCAGCCAACCAGTCTTCGAGACTATTTGAATGATAACTAAAAAATTTTGTCTCATCAATATAAGTGTATTCAAATTTTAATCCTGGAAGAGGTAGTGTGCTTTCCCTTCGCACTAATACTTTTTGGAAAAGCAGAAATACATCTCTTCTCCCCCTACTCACTCATTATGGAGAAATAGTTGGGTAGACTGTGTTCTTTAGCCTTGGTTAGGCAACAAGTCTAGGAGAAGGAAAACTCTAGATTCAAATCTACTGTCGATAAGATAGTCAAGCAGTTTGGGTTCTTTAGCCTTGGTTAGGCAATAAGTCTAGGAGAAGGAAAACTATGAATTCAAACCAGCTATATTCTACTTTATAGATTGACATTGAGTTACATCCAGTTCGTTACTTCTTTAGGAATATAGGGATTATTTCTCTATTTTTTCAGTGTTTTTTTTTAATTATTCTTAGAGTTTTCGAATTACCGGTATCATTTTATTTTATCAATTCTATTTATTTATATATTTTTTACTTTTTTTTGGGGGGGATAGCTTTTGTTATTTTGAGACTAGAAATTATCCTTTCAAGTGATAGTTCAATGATTCCATTGTTTTTCGTTAAGATAGGTTCTGTAATTCTGAGATGAGTCATTATCATTCCAAGTGTTATTCGGATTATTGAGTCCATAGTTTTTCTTTAAGATTGGTTCTGTAATTTTGAGATGAGTCATTATCCTTCCAAGTGTTATGCGGATTATTGAGTCCATAGTTTTTCTTTAAGATAGATTCTGTAGTTTTGAGATGAGTCATTATCATTCCAAGTGTTATTCGGATTATTGAGTCCATTGTTATTCTTTAAGATAGATTCTGTAATTTTGAGATGAGTCATTATCATTCCAAGTGTTATTCGGAATATTCTTTTCATTCTTTTGCTAAAGATATTTTTGTGATTTTGAGAAGGTTGGTTGGTTGGTTGGTTGGTTGGTTGGTTGGTTGGTTGGTTGGTTTGCTTTAGATATTTTAACTCTCGATGGTTAATTTGCATTCTGGCTCTCCTCCACATGGAGGACTCTTTGGCGTTGT
>OY757925.1:49533280-49563280 GCA_963585895.1 Sepioteuthis lessoniana
ATTTTTAAAGTCTTTGGTATGACGTGACCTGGGATATATATATATATATATATATATATATATATATATATATATATATATATATATATTTATGAATATATTGTTTATATATTTACATGTTTATATAATAATTATTAATATATTGAAACTGAAGTCCCCGCAGCTTTGGAAATTCTGGTGTCATTCTTCCATGCCATGACTCTCAGGTTCACGCTGACCGGGACTGCTAGTTCCCGTTAGGGTCCCATATATGGATCAAATAGAACTAACTGTTCAATCAATTAGTAAGAATTATTATTTTTAGTGACCTTTTAGCTATGTGCAAATCATATATATTACACAGCAATGTTAAATAAATACTATTACTAATATTAAATAGGGATTCTTGAAACCATTTAACCGTGAGCAAACAAATGAACTCTAACTATTCAAAATTAAAAGCTACCAACAAACTATTCACTTACAAATCATATTTATATATATATATATATATATATATATATAGTCATCCACAGACTGCTTTGTTGTATTACAACTCATCTTTGTGGCTATACAAACGAGATGCTTCAAGCTGGGATGGAAACCCGGCTAACTTTACGTCAGCCTGATAAAATAACCCCACAACCATCAGCAGCCCAAATGTAAGTTAGGCAATTTAACGTCTATGTATTAACTTCTTTTTGTACACATTTTACGCTATCGGAGACCAAAATGCTCAATTCATTAGAAGAGCTTTGCATAACACGAGTGGCAACCGTTAATTCCTTCTCCAAAAGGCCCAACCCCTGTGGGGTGGGGGAACACACACACACACACATATATATATATATATATATATAATTTTGTATTAAATAACCCCCCAAGTGTTGACATGTTATCAAACATAAACTACATTGCTAAAATTGTCAAATATACTATCTACATAGACCATACGCGAATAAACAACTTCGTTTTAAAAACAAATGATTTTGCTAATGTGTTGGGTAATTTCTTGAATAAAAACTGATAATAACTTGGCTGATTGCTACATCACCTTAGTGTAGAGGCGGGTACTATTCCTTTCCATGAATTGCGCCAATTATCCTTGTTCCGTACCTTATAATGCTGAGTGTTAAGCATATAGATATCAAATACCATTTTCAGAGTTTCTGGTATGACTCGACCTGAGATTGAACCCGGATCTTTCAAACCGTAGGTGTACACTCTAACCATTATGACGTACTAAACAATAATTAATCAAATGTCAGTGCTTTTACATATTTTATGCTCTTCAAACATTATGCGAATTTCTGCATTTTAAGAAAATATGTTTACAATATTAGTTGTAGATAAAGTTTATGTATAGCAATCAAGAACTCTGCATATTTGACAGCAAATCAAGGAGTTATATCATATATGCTATGTCAATTATCTCATGTACCTTGCACATTTGATTATTATTACATGTACCCTGCACTTTTGATAACTATCTAACGTACTTTGCACCTTTGATTATTATTACATGTACCCTGCACCCTTGATGTACCGAGCACCTTTGATAATTATTACTTGTACCCTGCATCTTTGATAATCATCTCACGTACCTTGCACCTTTGATAATTATTACATACACCCTGCACTTTTGATAATTATCTCATGTACCTTGCACTTTTGATAATTATTAAATGTACCCTGCACTTTTTATAATTATTATATGTACCCTGCACTTTTGAAAATTATCTTATGTACCTTGCACTTTTGATCATTAATACATGCACCCAGCACTTTTGATAATTATCTCATGTACCTTGCACCGTTAATAATTAATACATGCATCCTGCACCTTTCATAATTATTTACTATCTATAATTGTACCTTTGATGGACTGAGAAATTTTTCTCAATCATTACGTAAGAGGAATCAGCTGTTGATCTCCCAAATGTAGATGCAGATATTTTAAATCTGCTTATGTGTACACGTTATTGTGTGAAAAGAAATGAAGTGAATCCCACAGAATGTATGTAGAAAAAAAGCTAAAAACGAAAGAAAGATATATATTCGGTGGTTCGTTTAGAGTGCCAACGGATTTCGACTTAAAGGTTTTGTCTGAATACAAAAATATTTTATCAAAATTATTTATTTTTTGTATGAGAAATTATTATAACAGATAATTTTTTTATTCAGTTGGAAGTCTTCATCAAGACTAGTAGATGATGTTATGCGAAAAACGGAATAATACAGTTATTATTATAATATGCTATGTCATGCGATAATTTTTTTTTTTTTTTTTTTGAAAAATGGTGTTTCGAGGTTTGAGAAACGGATCTGTAACGTTTTATAACTGGAAATATTAAGAAAAAGGAAGCTAATCTTTGGTGTGCGCTTTGAAATTTTTTAGTATTATTTTTCCTTGAGACAGTGATATTTTGAAGAAACCTTGTCGTTGTGATATAATGTTGTGGTATGCTTCAATTATTCTTCGTTTATCTCTGCCATGGATGATAGGAAATATGGCAGATTTTTTGAAAATCAAAATTGTGGTTGGTTAAAATATTATGAGAAACTAAAGAATTAGTTGCGTTACCAGTTTTAAAGTTTTTCTTATGTTCATAGATTCTTTTATTGAAATTTCTACTCATTTCTCCTTTGTAAATTTTACTGCAATTTAGGTAACGGGTTTTGTAAACACCTGCGTTGAATAGGGAATTTGTGATTTTGGAGTTGTTCTTTACTATTTGTTTTATTTTTTTCGTGGTGCGGGTTGGGCTTTTTATGTGTAAGTAATTTAATTTTTTTTTTCAATGAGGGTGGTAGTGGGATTTTCGGGTGATATTATATGTCTTTTTATAGGGTTGATTATTGAGTTTGATTTGTTATTTTTATTCATATTGCTGGATGTATATTTATGGAAGTTTATGGCTTTTAATTTGGCACGGTGAGTAAAAGATTCAGGATATTGTAGTTTTTACCTTTTAGAACATCTATTGATAAAATCAAAGAAAACAGTTTCAAGCTAACAAAAGAAAGACGCCGAAGGTACCCCGCAAAAACAATTCCCGACGCCGACTACGCCGATGATATAGCGCTTCTGGCAAATACACTCGCCAAAGCCGAAACCTAGAACGAGTCGCTGCAGGCATCGGCCTCCACGTCAATGCACACAAGACGGATTATATGTGCTTTAATCAAACCGGCGACATCTTTACACTAAATGGCAGCTCTCTGAAACTAGTTGACAAGTTCACCTACCAAGAAAGCAGTGCCTCATCAACCGAGACAGACATCAATACGCGACTAGCAAAGGCATCGACAGCTATCAATAGACAATCGATCATATGGAAGTCAGACCTGACCGATAAAATGAAATGCAATTACTTCTAAGCAGCGGTCGTGTCGATACTGCTATATGGATGCACTATATGGACGCTAACTAAACGTATGGAGAAAAAGCTTGACGGCAATTACACAAGAATGCTACGGGCAATGTTGAACAAGTCCTGGAGACAGCACCCCACAAAGCAACATCTGTACGGCCACCTGCCACCCATTACGTAAACTATCAAAATTAGACGAACCAGACATACCTGACACTGCTGAAGAAGTAGAGACGAGCTCATAAGTGATGTACTCCTGTGGACCCCTTCACATGGACGAGCAAAGGCAGGACAACCAGCTCGAACCTACATACAGCAGCTCTGTGCCGATACGGGATGTAGCCCTGAGGACCTACCGGAAGCAATGGACGATAGGGGGGTATGGCGTGAGAGGATCAGTAATATCCGTGCGGATAACGCGACACGATGATGATAATGATTATGGTGATGACCTTTTTCTACATACATATATATATATATATAACTTAATCAACCGTATGTACACGCACAAATATATCGAGACGGTCTTCATTTTTAAATAGCAACATTCTGGTTGCTTTGTGGTGGTAGTATTTGTATAGAAAAGTCAGAAGCTGAAATCACTCAGGGAGGTTTTCCCCATAGTTTTTAGCATGATTACAAATTGAAACACTAGTTTGAAAAAAATGCCTCCGATATATATATATATATATATATATATATATATATATATATATATATACGAAAGTAAATATGGATCAAAATCCGACAGTATGAAGATAGCAGAAAAAACATAATACAAATAATTTACTTTCATACGGTCCTTTCGGAAAAACAAATACCAAATACATTCTTACACATCTAACATGGATGACTTCAAAACGATCTGTATATATGAAAACTTACTTGTCTTTGCGTATTTCTTATAAACAGGAGGTTTTGTCTCGTTTTTGTTTTTTTGGTGGGGGGGTAATCCAACATTTTCGAATATATTTCCACGTGCCAGACACTTTCTTAACTCTTTTGAATTATGAACGCTATGTGCACATTTGTATCTTTTCGTTGTTTACTTTTCATTTGCAACTGTCATCTCAGCAAGCAACCATCGCTATGCGAACTATTCTGATATCCAAGTCCTGATGAAGGTTACTGAAACCGAAACGTTCAACGTCGACTTTAATTCATAATAAATTCTCCTATTTGGATTATGTTTTTCTGCTATTTTTATACACACACACATATATATATATATATATATATATATATATATAATTGTGGGGGCACTTTTTTATACTTTTTCACAATCCTCATCAATGTCAAGAAAGAAAACAAAACAATCTAAACCGCTGGCGCTTGAAAAGAATTGTATTATCATTTCGTTTTTATTGGGTATAAATTATTTTATCTTTTGTGCTGAAGCCATTGGGTAACATAGAAAATGCTGGATTCAAAATTCTAGATTTTAGATGCTACTTTTTCAAGTTATGAATTCGAACAACAGAATATTCCTGAGCATTTAATTTAAGCTGGGACTCCAGCTAGAATGTCGTGTCCTGAGTATGATACTAAACTGTATCTGATAGTGAGAGTCAAGCTATGGAGATAAGTAGAGTGTACAGTACGTCTTCATTGACTTAACTCCAAGGTTCACTCTGAACCAGAAGGTTACACCTGTAAGACCAAACAGATCTCTTTGAAAATTATTAGTATTTGACAGTACCGTGCACAAAAAAAGCTCTTAAGACACAATTACACAAAAAATGAACTCACCATGAACGCAATTCCCAACGTCTAGGCATAAAATAAACCAGGCGTGTTGAAATACCGTTAAAATGAATAAATTAGTCATTATGTTTATATGTATAACAGTAAGTAAAGTTGGCGACCGTAGTTGAGGGCGACCAGAAGGCTCCCTTTTCAGTAGCAACTAAATCAAGGTGTAGGGGAAGGGGCTACTCCTTTCCCTGGATTGCTCCACTTTACGATACGTACCTTATCTTGCTGAGTGTTAAGCAAGAAGGTATCAAGTACCATTTTTAAAGTCCTTGGTATGGCGTGACCTGGGATTGAACCCAGGTCTCTCGGATCATTGGCGAACACTCTACCAACTGGGCCAATGAGCCGGTTTATGTTTTTTTAGAGCTAAATGGTCGATATGAGATAATAAAGTATTTTTCGGTTTAGTTTCGAAAAAAATTGATAATTTTGTGGCTCTGTGACCGCAATGTCTTTTTGGATAATTATTATCATCATGGCATACCGCCAGCATAGATTCCCCTGACCCTCTCGTGCCATTCGTCCCTATCGTCCATTGCTCTCGGTAGGTCTTCCATGCTACATCCTGTATCAATACAGAGCTGTTGTAGATGGTTGCCTTACCCTTACTCGTCTGTGTGAAGGGGTCCACAGGAGTACATCGCTTACGAGGTCACCTTTATTTCTCCAGCAATATCCCGCATGTTTTGCTCCTTTAATTTGGACGGTTTTCGAGATAAGTGGTAGGTGTCCGTACAGCTGTTGCTCAGTGGAATGCTGCCTCCAGGACTTGTTCAATACAGCTCACAGAATTCGTGTGCAATTGCCATTAAGCTTTCTCTCCATACGCTTAATCAGTATCCATGTGGTTCATCCATACAGCAGTATTGACTCCACTGCTGCCTTGAAAAAAAAAAGCACTTTATTTCATCTGATAGATCTGACTTCCATGTGACCAATTTTTCCAAATCTTCGCGAGTTGCGTTGGTATCATTTTCGGTAGATGAGACGCTTCTTCCGAGGTAGGTGATATTGTCCACAAATTTCAGAGATCTACAAATTAGTGTGGAGATGACGCATCTTTAATAAAAGCACACGAACTCTTTCAAGTCCGCTTTGACATCGAGCCCTATGCCACCTGTTTCCCGTTCCAGACGATGTGGCAGAAGCGCTAGGTCATCAGTGTAGTCCGCATCCGTAATCGTTCGTGCGGGGTATCGTTTGCTTCATGCCTTAACCAGCGTAAAACCATTTTCTTTCATTCAAACTATCAACGTTCGAACCACGTAGTCTAGACAGATAATAAACAGGTATAGGGCTGATGTGTCTCCTGTGACAACATCAAAGAAGTCTGTGTGTCCATCCAGTGAACGAACTTTTACTTCTATATTTTTTTAATAATTATAAATCACCGATAGGGTAAAGAAAATATGAAATTATGTATGGAATACTTTCTTCATCCCAAAATAACAGAAACAGTTCGGTTATTTTGTTAAATGGTATATCAACCCTTGTAGGTTGTAGGTCAGCTCGGGAATTAACACATATGTATCAAGTTTCGTTTGTTTACATTTTTTGCGCTATCGGATACCGAAGTGCTGAAATCGTTAGAAGAGCTTTGTATGACGCGAGTATCAACCGTTATATTCCTTCGCCAAAGTCATATATATCACAACAGTTTATGGTTCACTTGGTGGGTGAGTTGTAGACCAAATGCGGTATAGTTTGGAGAGTATTCAATATTTGTGATTGAGCAATTATATGATCTGATAATAAATAAATATATATCAATTTTTTAATATATATTTAATAGCATGGGTGTTTATTTGCATCCCAGGGTTTCATGCCGTTTTTTTCACGGCAATCATCAGGCAGAAAATTTTATCCGGCCAAATTGCCTACGGTCTCTCGACTTCCGCCACTTTTTACTACACATCACTACACATACATTCATGAGACAACCTCAATTCTGCTACGTGCATGTACCATCACACACACACACACACACACATAAACACACACATTAACAATCACATATACGACCACGCACAACAATACAGAAACATAATCTATACGCTCAACGCGAAAAAGATTTATACGTTATTCTAACGTAAAAATCTTTTGACAAAATCTTTTCGAATTTTTCGATTTCTTCAAAATCTTTCTTTTTCTGCTTGATGATTGCCATGTAAAGACGGTGTGAAACCAGTAGTCGCAGATAAGCAACCACGCTATTAAAAACATATTAAAAAATAATATACATTTTTTATCATATATATATATATATACATATATATAATTAGTACATTAATTTGTATGTAACATTATGTTTAAACAAGTTGTTGGAGTTGTTTTGTTTGTACTCAGTTAAATGCTTTCAAGCATTGCTGAAAAAGTAAGGAAAGTTGGTGACCTTAGTCGAGAGTGACCCGAAGGCTCCCTTTTCAATAGCTACTACACCGAGGTGTAGGGGAGGGCACAACTCTTTTCCCTGGATTGCTCCAGTTTACCCTTAATCTGTACCTTATAGTGCTGAGTGTTAAACAAGTTGGCATCAAGTACCATTTTTAAGTCTGGGATTGAATCCCCGTCTCCCGGAGCACTAATTAATCTATTTAGTATCAATCATTTGTTTGTTCTCAGTTAAATGTTTTTAAGAAGTGCTATTCAATGCTAATAATTCTATTTAGTAACATTAATTTATTTGCACATAGTTAAATGCCTTTTAACATTAGTAATTCTATTAATCAAGTATTCTGTATTCGAAAAATTTTCACCCAGCTGTATCGTTTCAAGTAACTAATGATTATAATTCCTAAAAAATGATTTAACTCATAGATGGGTCCCTAACAGATACTATCACTTCGAGCAGAGTGGACGCCAAAACAGGAGACTCACAGCAGCTGCAGTTTAATATCATATCCTAGGCATTAATTGTTTTCAAGTATCACAATTAAACACTAATATTTCTTTATTTACATTTTTTTGACTATTGTCCTCATCATTGTCGCCATGTTTATCACAATGTTTCGGCCGTTGTACGCTCCAGCCTTCTTCAGGTGGATGGAATGTCGAACTTAACCATTTATTTCGCTTACCGGGGTAGACTGTTCTAGTTCCACGAGCCATGTTTAATGGATGTCAGTAATCAGTAATTTCCTGTTAATTTCCCCTCTGAAAGTTCTCCACTGCCTTCACCGGGTATTGAACTCACACTCTTTAGGTACATCACTGGATCTAACCAACACCTTTATCCACTGTGCCATGTGTCCTCAAGTTTTGCAAATCGCTTGACTCTCATTTGCCGGGTCAAGGATTGCTCAGACACGAGGAGCCCGTCCTCAAGTATTACGAGTTGCCACCCACGGCCAACAGGTGTCTAGTGGAGAGTGGGGTCATATCCCTCTGCAACGGCGCAGTCAGCGTATTTTACAGTCGCAGCCGAAATGCCGGAAACTCGGGGGGTACGAGAGTCATCTATTTATCTATCAATCTCTCTCTCTCTCTCTCTCTCTCTCTCTCTCTCTCTCTCTCTCTCTCTCTCTCAATCTATCTATATATATATATATTACACAAGAATGTCACAAGCATCGGAAAATTGCTTTTCACATCGTGAAACTAATAGTTGTTCTTGATGGGAATTTCGTTTGATTTTTAACGTATTTTAACAAAAATTCTTTTTGAAATTAAAAAGTGATTTTAATCAGCAGTCTACATTCGACTTTATAGTATATATCAAAGGAACAAATTATGTTTAATTCATATACTATATCGTATTTATATAATGGTATAATGGTTACAATGTTCGCCTAATGGTTGCGGAGATGTGAATTCATTCCCAGGTCGAGTCATACCAAAGACTCAAAAAATGCCTCGCTTAACACTCGACATTATAAGATAACGATAAACAGAAAGTGGAGTAATCAAGAGAGAGGAGTAGTGCCGTCCCCTACACCAAAGTGTAGGGGAGGGTACTCTTATATATACTGCATTAAAAACACGGAATATAGTCTGTTTTTATTTATTTATTTTATTTTTGTGTGTATACCGAGTTATCAGCCTCCACAAAACGAAATTCTTAAGAATGCATATCCTGAAGGTTGTGGTCAGGTTTGGTTATTTTGTTTAATAATATATCATCCCTTGTGGTTTATCTAATGCAATATATATATATATATATATATATATATATATATATATATATATGGTAAGGGAATACTTTGGGGGGAAATATGTCTGTTTTCAAAAGAATTCTATGAGTGCATGTCAAAAGTTTTTATACAAAATTTAACTTCACAGGTGTATGCTTTGTAGATGCTCTTTTTTTCATAGATTTCTCTTATATATATATATATATATATATATATATATATATATATATATATATTTATATATATATATATATATATAAAACATTCATGCCCAACATGAAAATTCTCACCGACAACACAACAATATTAGAACATCAAAATAATAAACGAAAACTACAGATTCTCGAAGCACTACATATTAGAAACATGCAACCGACACTTAATAGAATTAATTTTTAAATCAGTGCTAATGTACTTAAATGTCTTTAGCTACTGACACTATTTATAGAAACCCATTGAAAATCAAACGCTATAATCTTCAACGGTAAAGACGCTCTTACATAATAGTAATATGCAAAAACAAAAGTTACATCACTTTTGTAATAGATCCTCTCCTGATGATGGCCCAAAGTTGGGCAGAAAGTACTCGGGATGCATAAAACTATGGGCAATACATAAATCAATTCCCGCCGAATACGATAAAAGCAATACAGGAATACGAACGGATCCAGAAGAAAATATGTAGACAGAAAATGTCTACAATGTTTAATGAAATTCGTATTAACGAAGAAATGCTGCCAAAATATACATATATATAAATATATATATATGCTTGACAGGTTAGTCATTGTGTTCTCACTTCCTATACCCATACTTTCTACACTTTAGGATCTATTAGGGTTTTGGTTGATACTCTGGAATTCCATTGTTTTCTTTATTTATAGGGTCTAGATGAATATCAATTTTTTTTATTGTGATCTTAATGTTGTGTTTTGGTTAGTGAACACAAGTAGTAGTAATAATAAGACAAACCACGATATGTGAGGAAAATAGTAATATTTACAGGAAAGAGTATTTACAAGAGAGAGACTGATAGTAATAAGAACATAGGAATAGTGATAGAGTAATGATATACTTCAACAATAGGAACGGCTCTTCTGGTCTGACTTGAAGGCTTATTCTCAGACTGATCTCCGCTACTGCCATATATGGCAGATGGAGCAGCTCATTGAAAAGGTTGGTGATACCCAACAATTAAGAGGATGATTGAGAAAATATAAACTTTTTAGCGGCAAAATATGGTCTTGATTTCTGCGTATGATTTATGATTTATTTTAACGGCATTTCAAACTGTCTACAAGCATTTCAGGTCAGTAGGTTTGAGAATTACGTTCATTATATGTTTATATTTACATTTCTAGGTTTGATTTTGGGTTTTTTTGCGGTTTATGGCATATCAAACATTGTAGGCTATTTAATGCCAAATCCTCTTCATACATATATATTGAATATATAAGATTTGGTTTAGTTGGGGTTTATGGCATATCAACCAATGCTGGTTATTTAATACCAAATTCTTTTTTATACATATATATTGAAAATATTATTTGTCTACACATTTCATTGATAACATTTTTAAACGAGTCTGAGCTCATATTATTTACACACAGTTAAATGGCTTCAAGTACTGCTATTTAACAGTGAGAATTTAACATTAGTCATTTGTTTGCATACATAGTTTGTAGTATTTTCGTTTTTAAATGAGTTAAAATGAATTTGTTTGAAAACTGACATTACTATTGTTTCTACAGTTAAATGGTTTCAATTGCAGTCAAACATTTATAAGTCTATTCGATATTGATCATTTGTTCTCACTTTGGTTTGGTTTGGTTTGTTGGGTTTTATGGCATATCAACCTTTGTAGGTTATTTAATGCCAAATCCATTTTTATGTAAATAATCAGTTCTATTTAAAACAATTCAGTTTAGCATGAGTACACAGCTTAATTGTCAAAAACATTTTTATTTAAAACTATTCATGCAGTTATATATAACAATTCAGTTTGGTGTAAGTACAGTTCCAATGTCAAAAATTGTTCAATTTAAATCAATTCAGTTTATCAAAAGCACGCAGTTTAAATGTAAGTACAGTTTAATTGTAAAAAAAACATTTTTATTTCGAGCTATTCGGTTAAGTCAAGCAATTCTACTTCAGCTAATTCAGTTTAGTAAAAGTACAGATTATGTTTACACTCAGTTACATGTCAGAACAGTTCTATCTTAAACAATTCAGTTTAGTGTAAATACAATTTAAATTTCAAAAAACAGATCTACTTGAAATAATTCAGTTTAGCACAAGCATGCAGTTCAAATGTAAGCACAGTTCAATTGTCAAAAAATATTTCTATTTCTAGATATTCAGTTTAGCATAAGTATGCCGTTAGTTCTATTTAACCCATAGATGGGACCCTATCAGGTGCTACCACGCCGGGCCGGAGTGGACCTGGGAGCAATGGCAATGAAGGGGTGCTCCGTATTCCCCAAGGCTCCAGCATTACTGGGACCTCACCATCAGATTGTTCCACTCGTTGGTGGGGGCCTTGCCCTTCTGCAGAGGTGCAGTCAGTGTATTCTACAGCCCCAGGTGACTGGGCAAAGTTCTCACTTTGTAAAGCGGTTCTATTGCTTTTTAACTCTAAACACTATTCATTTATTTGCACTCAGTCAAATAGTTTCAAGTATTGCTTTTTATTACCAATAATTAAATTCAGGCACATATTTAAAGTGTTTCAAGTATTTCTATGTATTACCAACACTTCAGTTTAACAGTCATTTGTGTACACAAAGTTAAATGGTCAAACATTTCTATTTCTAAACATTCGTTTTAACGTAATTTGTTTGCACACAGTTTAAATATCAAACAGGTCTATTTGAAGACCCTATCAGTTGCTACCACTCCTGGCTAGAGCGGACCTGGAAGCAATGGCAATGAAGGAGAACTCCATATTCCCCAGAGATCCACTAACTGGAAATGTAAAAACAGTTCTATCCCCAACAACTCATTTTAGCATAAGTTTGACTTATAGATAGGACACTATCAGGTGCTACCACTCCGCGCCAGAGTGAACCTGAGAGTGAAGGCAATAAAAGGGGTACCCTGCATCCCCCAAAGTTCCATCATTTATGGAGCCTCAACATCAGATTGTTTAGTGCCATAACCAGGACACTCGTTGGGGGAGTCTTACCCCTATGCAGAGATGCAGTCGGTGTATTCTACAGCCCCAGTGGACAGTCAAGTTTTTCTTTATCGAATACATTTTAAACAAAACAATTTTACCCATTGATGGGATTGTAACAGATAATACCATTCCGAATAAGAGTGGACCTGGGAGTAATTGCACTGAAAGAGATACTCCATACTCCTCAGAACTCCAGAATCGAAGCCTCACCATTAGATTCTACAAAGTGTTGTACTCTGGACACCGTTTTGGGGGTGGGAGACTTTCCTCCTCTGCTGGAATACAGTGTATTCTAAACCTCATCGATTGGGCGAATTCTATTTAGAGTGTAAGTCTCTAATTTTTTTATCTTTTGTTTAGACTAACCTGGTACAAGGAGATTATATTTGAGCACCCTCTGGTCATCAAACTCACCACATTAGCTCAATGTTATGTTTACAAGCCATCGTCTGATTCAAGGCCACCATAAGGAATCTCCTATTGCATATCAACCTCACTTCACAGACAAATTATTTGTCTGAAACATCTACTTGTTAAACAACTCGCTGATATAAAATGACTGTGTCTTGGACGGGGCTTTCATATTGCGGATGATAGTTTTCATCATATGTTTGTCTTTCCATCGGTTTCATTTGTAAGCATTTAACTCATATTTATTTTCTTATCTCTTTTCTGATTTCTGTTTTGATGTAATAAAAATTTTGAAGATTATAGCCAAGTTATGCTGAAAACAATGGTTCTCGCCAAATTACCGAAGTTAAGAATCAATTATTCTTTTCATTGCTTAAATGGGGACCAATTCGGAAGAGCAGGTTGTTTTAGCAACTTAAGATGTGTATACCATATTAAACAATGATTTGTGTGTATTTACCTAACTCCTTGTGCACGGGCGGAATGTCACACAAAGTCAACCTTTAAGCAAGGTGTTGTTGGTTTAAATTCGCAATACCAATGCAAAACAAGCATAGTCTATCCTACTATATCCTCCAAGCGGAAAAAGAAAAAAAAGATTGAAGCTTTTGCTTTGGATATTAACTAAACGTGAAACCCAACCTCAGGTGGGATTTTAATTCGTCAATTTGATTTTCTTTCGAATATAACCGTTAAGCCAAGCGCCTTTCTTCAATGCTTAGGTAAAAGATTGAATTAGAATTTTACAAGTCCCTCCCTCTAAAATATGAATGTGTCTGGTCTCTATGACAAAATTACATATGATGATGAGGCTCCATTTCTAGAGCTCTGGGAAATGTAAAGTCACCTCTTTACTGCAATTACTCCCAGGTCCACTCTGACCCAGATTAGAAGTACCTGTTAGGGTCTCATCTATGGTTCAAATAGATCCGTTTAAAAATCATTTGTATAAGGTAGGAATACTAAATACCATACAACTGTGAGCAAACTATTTGTATAAAGAATAGTCATTCGAAGTAAGAATTGTTTACAAAGGGTTATTATAATTTATTTTAAACAGTGTATTCAAACAAATGATTATTTTTAAGTAGGAATAGTTACTTTAAACTATAAGATTGTGTATAAACAATTTTTATTAGACAGGAATACTTGAAACCACAGAATTATTTATACGGGAAACCATATAATAGCATGCAAATTACTTTGGTTTTGTTTTGTTTTTTGGCATATCAACCATTATAGGTTATTTAATGCCGAATACATATTTATACATATAAACAGTTCTATTTCCTCCCAGGTCAAGTCATACCAAAGACTAAAAATATGGTACTTGATAACGCCTTGCTTTATAAGGTAAGAATCAAGGGTAAAGTGGAGCAATCCAGGGAAAGGAGTAGCGCCTTCATCTACACCTAGGTGCAGTAGCAATCGAAAAGGGAGCCTCCAGGTTACCCTCGACTAACGTCACCAACTTTACAGTTCGTTTTTTTTTTGTTACGGTTTTTTGTTTACACACATTTAAATGTAAAATCAGTTCTATTTCAAGCAATTAAATTTACCATAATAACACTGTTTTGTTCTATATAACCCATAGATTGGACGCAATCGGGTGCTACCTCTCCGGGCCAAAGGGGACATGGGAGCGATAACAATGAAAGGGTACTCTGCATTTCCCAAAGCTCCAGCATAACTAAAGCCTCACCATCAGATTGTTTACTGTCATATGCAGGACACTTGTTGAGGGAGTCTTACTCCTTTACAGAGATACAGTAGGTGTATTCTGCAGTCCCAGCCGACTGAGCCTGCAAATAACTTATTTAGAATAGTTAGTTGTGTTATATTCTCATATGCCGTATCATAACGACACAATAATAAAGACGCAATGACAAAGACAGACTCACGCAGGAAGACTTCTTTAGAAAAATATATATCTCTCACTTTATTGCAAGGGTTCGAAAGGGTTGTTCAAGGTTTGCGTGTGAGAGGGAGCTGGAGACCGAACATAACTGAAATATTTTGACCCCAAAGTTATGGCCGTCAGCGTTGTGTCTTTCTCGTTCTCCAGGGCTGCTCAACCGGGGGCCCAGGGCCAGCTCTGCTGGATGAAGGCTTTCTTCATTGCTTCTTATCAGCATCTTCTCTGGACCCCAACTCATTAGGGCCTAAATGGCCCCTTTGGCCTGATGTGGCTTTCCCTACCACATCTCGCCTCCAACTGTCTGCAACTCAACTGGCCCGTCGAACTCAACTGAGTTATATAATGGTTCAACACCCTCTCGATCTTTGAAATCGCATGTTTGATCGTCATCAAGCGGAAATAACTGTCATGCAGTTCACAGGTCACTCTCTTCCAGTGCATCAGTCTACGAGTGTACCATGGGAATTTTTTAGCTCGTCCCATTTCATCAGCCAATTTCCGCCCACGCGATTTCCTCTCCTAACTGCCATTGGAATGTGTCACTTCCTTCCGGTGCATCACCTTGAAAGGCATTTTGGGCCGGGTCAAAAGGTCAAAATATAACACTTGAAGCTATAATCGTTTACTAAGGATTATTAGTCACTTGAAACCATATTTGTGTAAATTATTAGACAGGAAACTGCCACTGGATGGAAAAAATTATTAACCTGAAACCATTTATCAAATTAGTACTACATAGTGAAATCTATTGATCATAGACAAAATGCAATTTAATTTATTTTTTAAACTGCAAGGATCATTGAATACATAAAGTTATATCATTAAGAAATAAATCAGATTTCAGCTTTAGATAATCCAACTCTTTGACATGTCGTTAAAAAAAATAAAATAAACAGAACAATGTTTACAAGGTGTTAACAGGGGTTTCGTTTGGTTTGGTTTGGTTTTATGGCATATCAACCATTGTAGGTCATTTAATGATAAATCTTTTTCATACATATATCAAATATATGATTTCTAAACGTTCTGTTGATAACATTTTTAAACAAGCCTGAGCTCATTTTGATTAGCCACTGTGCTTGGTGCGGAGGCTTTTCAGTGGGCTGTCTGGCATCCATGCCGGACGGTCAATGTTCCATGGCAGACTTGGAGCCAAAAGGCCCACGCGAAGGTGGGGCCACCTTCGGCTGGGCGAGCTGCATCACTAACACCTTTGTCACCTTTATATTGCATTGGACCTTGCTGTCCTGTTTAAAATATAATCAGTCATCCGAGTTGATACGTCGTTAAACAAATATTCAAAACGGGAGGTGCCCGTGGTGTAGTCGTTATCGTCGTAGGAAATGGACACGGCGACACGAGTTCAAATCCTGGACGAGACTGATTGCATTTCACATAGCACTAATACCCTTGGGGAAGGTATGAATCCAATTATTCTCCCTCCAGCTATGGGTAAATAGTAGGACAGACTGGATTCTTCAGCCTTGGTGAGGCAACTAGTCTAGGAGAAGGAAAACTCTGAATTCAAACCTGTTAAACTCCGCTTAAAAATTGACCTTATGTCATATCCTGCCCGAGCGGAGGGGTTGGTAAATAGTAACAAATATACAAAACTGGACTAAACGAAATTTCACCAAGTTATATGAAAACTATAAAATAACTAATCGAACCTTGAGTTGAGAGTTCCAGTGGTGTAGTGGCCAACGTGCTCGAATGCAAAATCGTAGTAAGCGAGTTCGAACTCCAGTCGCGCTATTACAACCACATTCACACTGCTACCCATGTGTAAGGTATGAACTTCTTCCTCCTCCCGCCCCAGCTATGAGTTAAATAGCATCCCTACTGTTCTTCTTTAAGGATGGCTTTAGTACGAACTAACCCACGAAGTTTGATATGCCATCAAACGTAGAAACCAAACAAAACCTAGATAGACCTCGGCAAAACAAATTTCAGATTTAATGGGTTTTATAAAAATAATCAGATTGAAATTATCATTGTTTTCTTTTTTTGAGTAGCAATGTGATTCTCATTTTCGAGAACACGAATCTCTGTGACAGATTTTAAAAATAGTTTGAGAACTCCCTGACCGACTTTTCTCACGGTATGGCAACCGAGCAAAAATGACACATCCCAGGTCGAATTTTGTTAGCGCAATATCATTTATATGCCGTAACTTAAAAATAAAATAATTTCCACTTCAATTCGCAAATTAATAATTGTCTGAGAAACATTGTTCACGTTCGCCCGGAACATTATAATAAAGGCAAATATTGAATCCGGCAAGGACACATGGTGCTAGTGGATAAAGCACTGGGTTGTGAATTGCTTATCAGTGAAATTATCTGGAGGTTGCAGGTTCAATCCCAACTGTAGGTAAGAATAACAAGGAATACTTGTGTTCGGTCATTTTTTTAACAGAATTAAAACAATCTACCCCGTGGATTAAACCGGCTCATTAGCCTAGTGGGTAGAATGTTCGCCACTGGTCCGGAAGACCTGTGTTCAATCCCATGTCGAGTCATACCAAAGACTTTTAAAATGGTACTTCATACCTCCTTGCTTAACACTCAGCAATATCAGGTACTTACCTACGGTAAAGTGGAGAAATCGACGGAAAGGAGTAGCGCCGTCCCCTACACTTCGGTGTAGTAGCTATTGACTAAGGTCGCCAACTTTACCTTACCTACCCCGTGGATTAAGGGTTTCAGTTCGAAGCTCTGTAGGCTCCTGAGTTCGACATGAAATGCAGGCCGAAGGACATGTCTACCGAAATGGTGGGAGTATAACAATGAAAATGAGATCAATAGTCCGAATATATAAGTGAAAAATTACTAAGCTTCATCCCTGAAATTTAAATAAATACTAAATATCGTAATTATTTGTGTATAGACACACTATTCTTCCAGATTTTTCAGCCAAAAAGACATAATATATAATTAACTTTCGGGAATTAACGACCGAAAGTAAGTTATATCTATAGTTCTAACTATTATGTTTAACCCTGTGTCACATGAAAATTAAGCGAGACACTGATGATTGAACACTGATCGGCAGTGGACGGTAGTGACCGCCACTTAATATAAACAGAAGTAACGTCCCGTTATGGTGGACATAAGTCGAAAGGAGAAAGAGTCGGACGTCAGTCAGTCAGACGGACTTCAACGAGAGAAAGACTTTCAGTAATTGATAGGCCGGAAGTGTAACGGATAATAACAATATTTTGTCAGTCTTATTTTCTCTTAATGTGTAATTTCGGTTGAATGAAATACTTATGCGTTTGTTAAGTTGTCTGTCATTTATTTCTTTTTTGCATGCTCATGTGAGCCTTAGAAAACGCCGTTCCAGAGAAATATCATCTGTAATGTGTGTTTGTTTATAATTTTGTTTTTCCTGATGTGTACTTATTTCACAACATGTTGGTAACATTTTGTGCGAATATAGCCATATATTTGCTCTAGATACTGTGTCAGTTTTGTGTTTTAAGACATAATGTAAACTATATAAATTCTGATTTTTAGTATGTGTTGGGAAGTTACAGGAACACCCCTACAAGATAGATTTGTCTAAAGACTATTTAAAACAGCGCTTGCTCTAGACTGAGTAAGCAATTGTTGGCATACTCCACTATGTACCATATTCTCTCTGGAATAAAATACCTCTTATTTTGAAACCTGTATCAACCTTACGTATTTCACAACACAACACTATGAAGTGATCATAAGTTAAACAAATGCCAAATCTAGAAAAAAACTTACCATCATCATCAAGTCACACTTACAGCACGGATTTCCCTGACACACACACACACACTCTCTCTCTCTCTCTCTCTCTCTCTCTCTCTCTCTCTCTCTCTCTCTCTCTTCTCTCTCTCTCTCTCTCTCTCATCCGTCCCTACCATCCATCCTTCTCGGCAGGTCTTCTAAATTACATCCCGAGTCTGCAGCACAGAGCTAATGTAAATAAGTTCTTGCTGGTCAGTCAACATTGGCACGTCCATGTGTAGGGGTCCACAGAAGAACGTCACTTACTTCTCCAGTAGTGCCCCTCATGTTTTGTTCGTCTTATTTTAATGGTTTTTGAGTATCCGGACTGCTATTGTTTCGTGGGATGTTGCTTTCAGGACTTATTCAAAATAGCTCGTAGCATTCTTGTGTAGTTTCCATCTAGCATTTTAAAAACTCCTGATTCTAATTGGGCTAAATTTAGCTGCGAAAATTTCTAAAAAAAATTCAGTGCATATAATACACCAAGATTTTTTCACGAATTTCGGAGTTCAAAGTTGTGGGTGCGTGTTATACATGAGTGTGTGTTGTACATGAGAGAGTGTTATACTTAGGTAATTGGGATATGGTGGACTTAGTTTTATTTCTTTATTTACGAATAACATACAAATTCTCTGACAAGACGTTCGGTTCAATGGCATTGCATAAAAGATTTATTTTAAGCAAGGAATACAGGGTGGCGATAAAGTTACTAAACCATTTTAAAAATTGAACAACCTCTGAATAAAAATAGACAAAGAAATGTTACCATTTTAATTACCATATTTGACGGCTTATAAGAAGCACCTGAATTTGGGCAGACATTTTTGAAAAAAATTGAAATTCTTTTGATAAAGGACTATTAACAATCAGCTTCTTAACAATTCACTCGACAGAAATTATTCATTTAATAACGCAATGAAATATTGCAAATTAACTATTCGCTTCAAGTTTGTATTATTCTTTTAAAGTTTATTATCGATAAAAAAATCCTTTTTACAATTCTGGTAATTTCATGGGAATAATTATTAAATTAAACAATAAATAATCAGCACTGTCCGAAAATAATCATCACTGTTGGAAAATAACTAGCACTGTCTGAAAATAATCAGCACTGTCTGAATATAACTAGCACTGTCTGAAAATAATCAGCACTGTTGGAAAATAACTAGCACTGTTTGAAAATAATCCTCACTGCCCGAAAATAATCAACACTGTCGAAAAATAATCAGCACTGTTGGAAAATAACTAGCACTGTCTGAAAATAATCAGCACTGTCGGAAAATAACTAGCACTGTCAGAAAATAATCAGCACTGTCTGAATATAAACAACGTTGTCGAAAAATAATCAGCACTGTCAGAAAATAACCAGCACTGTTTGAAAATAACTAGCACTGTCTGAAAATGATCACCACTGTTCCTTTATTGACAGTCACTCGTATTGTAATGGTTATCATCAAAGGAAATGGGAATGACGACCTAGGTTCCATACCTGAATAAGACTGTTTGCAATTTACATTGTGCTAATACCCTTGAGAAAGGTATGCATCCACCTATTCTCTCTGGATTGTAAGGCAGACTGAGACCATTAGCGCTGTTATGGAAACCAGTTTAGAAGAAGAAAAACTCCGAATAAAATTGACCTTGTGTCTGTAAAGTCAACTAGGAACAGGGGCATGCAGTCTTGGTCTAAATCAGACTGGAGTATCGATAACACATACGAAATGACATATGGGAAAAGGCTGCGAATCCCTTACTGAACGCCGCTTATGTTCACTCTGTATATTCAAATTTGTATAGACACGTGCACGTGTATGCAAATATGCAGATCCATTAGCCAGCGGTATCATTTCGCCTGAACATTGCCTCATATAATAGTTCCAGCCACTACACAGTGTCACATTCAACCTTTACTGGTAAATACAATGTTTTTATTCCCTTTTTTAGATGAAATATCACAGGTATATAAATTAGTTCCTAGGGTTCCGACTTTGATACTTATCATTTGTTCAATTAGATGTGTTGAACCAGCCACTCTACTTTGAAAACATCGTTTTCTTTTTTTTTTTTCATTCTTCATTCTCCCTATTATCTGGTCGTTTTAAAAATTTTACAAGTATTCAGATCCTTATTAAATCCCAATATTTTACATTTAAAAACCTTAATCTGGTCCGAGAATCTTGTCTTGAGACTTAAACAAATATGGTGTAGACAGCGACATTGTCTGAGGAGTAATAGGTATAATATTTGTACATCGTATTTTTTTAATTATATAAACTAATTTTAGATGCAATATTCTTGTAGATTCTTAAGCATAAGGAAGAGTTAAAGTAAAACTTTGTTTAGACACATGTATGGTTAAGCGTCGTCATTTGATTTGCTTCCTGAGTGGTGATATTTCATAAGAATATTCTGTAAGGATATTCAGTGCTTCCTAATAGGGCAGGATTTGACAAAAGGCCTTTTTTTTATAGTGGGAAATTAGGGAAGGGGGGTGTCGGTCACGAGCTGAAACTCAAACCCTTCTAGACAATGCTACTCATAGGATCATTAGATGCAGTGAGAACTATGCAAGCCTTTGCTAAGTCGCCCAGCAGTTATGCCCGGTGACTTTGCTGAAGGTCTTGTGCAATGTGAATTTATGCTTTTCATTGCTACTCCGCGAGATACGCATACCAGGCTGCCCAACCGAGGCCGGGTACCCTCAAAGGAAGCTCCAAATCCAGGTAAGCATAGGAAGTACCGGTAAGTACTTTAATATATTGGGACCTGGCTGCAGTCTATAATTACGACAAAACAGGCGTGTTTTTTTATAAACTAAATACACGTTCTTTTCTTTAAATGGCCACTGTCCATTATGAAAAAGAGGTTGATGCCTCGTATCTATTGCTTTCATTAAGAGTTTCAATAAAGCGAGATAACTTCTTATATCTAACAATTACATACAAAATCGTCATAAATTGTTAGCTTCGAAAAAGGTTGTTGATAAGATCCATATTTACCAACCCCTCCGCTCGGGCAGCATATGACACAAGGTCATTTTTTAAGCGAAGTTTAACAGGTTTGAATTCAGAGTTTTCCTTCTTCTAGACTAGTTGCCTCACCAAGGTAGAAGAACTCAGTCTGTCCGACTATTTACCCATAGCTAAAGGGAGAATAATTGGATTCATACCTTTCCCACGGGTATTAGTGCTATGTGAAATACAATCATCCACGTCCAGGATTTGAACTTGTGTCGCCGTGTCCCTTTCCTACGACGATAACGATTACACCTCCATGTTTGAGGGTTGTTGATAAGATCGTCACTTTTGCGTCATTTGCAGAGATATTTGCCGTTTAATTTACGGGCCACTGCAACTCTAGAACTCCAGTAGCTAATAAACCAAAAGTAACACTTGATCTTATAAGACGCAAGGTGATTTGGGGGAAGCATTTTTTTTTATTGTGGGGTGGTGAAAATAAATCTTATAAAACGTCAACTACATTAGGATTATTTTGACTATTGGACTAATAGTGGAATATAATGTCCATCAAATGCTCCTCGTTTTTACCAAAAGTTTGTTTTTTTTTTAATAAAAAGTGTCTTCTTCACTGCGCAATATAATGATTATACATTGTACAGTACTGTATATCGTGTTAAAGTTTATAATATAAAAAAAGTTGGGAAAAAAGGCATATTTTATTTACCTCTGTTTGTAACGTATTTCTCTTATTCAATATACAATTCTTATTAGGACGTTATATAGTGTTTTTGTAATATACATATATATATATATATATATATATATATATATATATATATGTTTGAGTGTGTGTGTATTTTGGTTTAGTCTTATGCCACATCAACCATTGTAAATTATTAATGTTAAATCCATTTCCATACATATAAACAAATCTATTTCAAATAATTCAGTTTAGCATAAGTACAGATTTTAAATGTTAAAAACAGTTCTATTTCAAAAGATTCAGTTTAGCATAAGTACACTGTTTAGTTCTATTTGACCAATAGATAGGATCCTATCAGGAGTTGCCACTCCGGGCATGAGCAGGCCTGGGAGTGATGGCAATGAAGGAGTACTCCTCATTCCCCAAAGTTCCAGCATTACTGGAACGTCGCCATCGGATTGTTTTGGGTTGGGGGGTTTTACCCCTGTGCAGAGAAAGTGTCGGTATATTTTGCCGCCCCAGCCGACTGGACAAGTGTGTGTGAGTGAATGTACAAATATTAAAAAAACACACTGTTTTCAGTAGATGATTTTACTAAAAATAAAATCTTCTTCTGAATTCCTTGTATTTTTGGTATTCGTACATTTACATACCGTCGGATTTACAAGTTTCCTATATATAAGTTTCAATAGCTACAACTCTGATGTGTAAAGGAGGGTGCTACTCCTTTCCCTGGATATATATATATATATATATATATATATATATATATATTGTCATCCACAGACAGACTGTTTCGTTCTATCAGAACTCTTCAGTGCGGCTAAACAAGCAGGACGCTCCAAGCCGGGATCGAAACCCGTCCAACTTCACGTTTGACTAAATCTTAGACCTCTAGACCAACAAGCGGACCACGTAAGGGAATTTTTAAGGTATTTATTTAGCAACAGCAGCAGCAGCCGTTTGTTTACATTTTTACTGGGTTGTGTCATAAATAATTTTCGTTTTTGGTTGTTTTTTTTTAACAAATTGTAACTACACATTTCTAATTTCCCAAGCTTTGAATGCAACCGGAAATTACCTGATTAAAAAGGCCCCACATCGGTCATTCTTTTTTCAGTAGTGAAAGAATGTGCATCATAATTTAATCTATGGTCTCATGCCCCTAAAATTGAGGAACTGAAAGTGCATATTCTACATGTAATGTTGTAAGAGTTTAAGAATAACAAAAAAAAAAAAAAAAAAAAAAAAACGCAGCAGAAACAGATAAAAAAATTTCTAGTATTTTCGGTCGAGCCCGAAACTGTTTTTCAAAGCTTCGACATAATATGTTATTGATAGATGAACTCAGTCGAGAACGTAAATCAGACCTTGATCAAAATGCTTGAAGTGGAATCCAATCCGCGCAAAAGTACTCCAGAATTAGTACTTCCCCTCAATATATCTCCGTCCACAATCTGCCGGCACTTGAAAAAGATAGGAGTAAATGAGCAAGCTAAGCGTTTGGATTCTTCATACTCTTAGTGAAAAGAATAAGGAAGAGCGTGTTGAAGTGATATGTTTGTATCTGAAAATACCAGGGAATTTTATGAGTTTCATTTTCTGGGACGGATTCTGGTTTGTGCATATACCATTTGGTCAGTATGGTTAAATTTTAATCTCTTGCGCAATTCCTTGTGGATCACCTTTCCCGCCCATTCATGTCTACTTTTTGTGCCAGTTTGCTGCATTAACTTATTATGTGATTAACTGTCTCATCTCTGTCCCAGCAGAAATCCCACTTGCTATTCTGTTGTGTATTATTAATTTTATCTTTGATGTAATTGGTCTTAATGGCATTATTTTGTACTGCTATTAAAAGAAATTTAGGAGGTGCCGGTGGTGTAATGGTTATCGTCATAGGAAATGAACACGGCAACACGAGTTCAAATCCTGGACGAGATTGATTGCAGTTCACATAGCACTAATTCCCTTGGGAAAGGTATTAATCCAATTATTCTCCCTCCAGCTATGGGTAAATAGTAGGGCAGACTGGAATCTTTAGCCTTGGTGAGGCAACTAGTCTAGAAGGAAAACTCTGAATTCAAACCCGTTAAACTCCGCTTAAAAATTGATCTTGTGTCATATCCTGCCCGAGCGTAGGGGTTGGGTAAATAGGATTAAAAGAAATTTAGTTTCTCTCTTGAAGTTTCCTCCTTTCAGTCATGTCCATCTCATATCGTGTGCAATATCCCCAGTTTCTCGTTTGAAGTATCCATATAGCTGTCTTATTATTATCATTTTACTCTTTTGATAGTTTTTTACTCCTCAAGTCTCCGGGACTCTTCTTAGTATTCTGACCGATCTTAACAATGCCCTTGATTAGATAGTGTCTAATCGTCCTCTTATTTCCAAGTCCACCCGTCCCTACACCCATTCCTAAGTGATTGTACTCTATTACAATTAGGAGGTGTCTTCATGGTGTAATGGTTACAGCGACGGACTGCGGAATCGTAGTAAGCGAGTTTGAACTCCAGTCGCGCTATTAGGTTCACTTTCGGACAAATACCCTTGGGAAAGGTATGAACCCCCTTATCCTCCCAGCTATAGCAGTAAATAGCATTACTGCTGTTCTTCTCAAAGGATGGATTTGGAGTTAAATAACCTACAAAGGTTGATAAGCCAATAATCTAAGAAACCAAATCTATTACAATTAGTATCACCGTCACTTTCATATTCCACAGTTTTTTTCAGTTCCCTTGGAATATCCAGATACTTATCTTTCTTTTCGCTTTCTTTCAGTTTATCATTATCATTATTATATAATTTTGATTTTTACTTTGAGTTTCTTACAATCCTTCACTGGGTCTTTACCCAAGACCTAACTTGAGGGAAGGTAGTGCTTATATGCATTCTATTTATTTAGGCTTTGTTGCCTCTTTTCGACAACTTTATCATTATTAATATTATAATTATCATCATTTAAGGATCACTCTTAGGTAGTAGTAGTAGTAGTAGTAGTAGTAACAATGATAATAATAATTATTATTTAAGAATCCCGCTGCACTATTGATAATAATAATAATAATCTGGTCTGTGTCATTTTCGTTCTTGTGTTCTTGCCAAAATATTAGTCATAGGATTCCCAAATGGATTCCGTTCGTGTCGCCATTTGTGTCTCATCGGCGCACATCATAAAAGAAAGGAAAAGGATTAAACAGCAAGATGTGCGGGGAGGAGGAAGGGGAGGAGTAGAAAAAGAGTGTGGGTGAGGGAAGGTATTGTTTGTTTGATGTGGTAGGGCAGGTGGAGAGGGAAGAGAGAGAGAGCTGGTTGGGTGTGGTCGTTCTGGTGAGTCAGCAAGATGTCTAAAGAGTAAGGATAGAGAAGTAGGATCCCTTTTGTTGTAGTTGTTGTTGTTGTTGTTATATTGTGGTCCGTAAACCCCGACATCCCACGCATA
This sequence comes from Sepioteuthis lessoniana, assembly GCA_963585895.1. NCBI lineage: Eukaryota > Metazoa > Mollusca > Cephalopoda > Myopsida > Loliginidae > Sepioteuthis > Sepioteuthis lessoniana. The sequence continues at coordinate 49,558,895 of OY757925.1, forward strand.
CGCGCACTTTGGTCCCCAAAGTTTAAGGGAAAGACAGCGAGGAAGTGGGAAAGCCAGAGAGAGAAGTAAAAAAAGAAGATTACATTTTGGTAAAAAAGGAGGACGGGAATAGAAAGAAAGAAAGAAAGAAAGAAAGAAAGAAAGCAAGAAAGAAAGAAAGAATTAGTTGTTAGTCAGATAGATAGATAGATAGATAGATAGAAATAGGCTGCCGGTTAAAATAGATTTAGAAAGAAAGAAAGAAAGAAAGAAAGAAAGAATTAGTCGCTAGCCAGATAGATAGATAGAAACAGGCTGCAGGTTACAACAGATTTAGAAAGAAAGAAAGAAAGAAAGAAAGAAATTATTCAAGAGAGAGAGAGAGAGAGAGAGAGAGAGAGAGAGAGAGAGAGAAATGAATTAAATACTTGAAAGAAAGACAAATAGACATAAATATTATGTTTAGGTTTAATTTCTTTGCTGAATGGCATATCAAACTTTGTGGGTTATTAAAAGCCAAAGTCATCCTTTTAGAAGAATAGTTATAGTACTACTTAACCCATGGCTGGTGGGGAGGGTTATTAAGGGCCTCATAACTTTCCTAAGAGTATTAGTCCGAAAGTTAATGTAATAGCGCGATGTTACGTTTTCGCACGTACCACAGAGACTCACCCTCAAATACAATGAGATAGATAGATAGATAGATAGATAGATAGATAGAACTGACTTTAAAAGATACTTGATGGATCAGTGGATAGATAGATGTAACTACTAATAGAGAGATAAAAAGAAACGGGTGGATGCAACTGATTTTAAAAGAAAGAAAGAAAGAAAGAAAGAAAGAAAGAAATTACTTTATTGATCAGTGGATAAATAGATGTAAATAATTAGAGATAGATAGATAGATAAATAGATAGATAGAAAAAAAATTGATTGGAGGATGCGACTGATTAAAAGAAAGAAAGAAAGAAAGAAAGAAAGAAAGAAAGAAATTACTTGATAGATAGATATTAACTGACAAATATTAGCAGTTTTTAAAAAATCGAACCTCGAAAATCGTGATTACTATTCTCAGTCAAAGCCCTAAATATTATATTCAACAATCCGTACAACTACGCCTGAAAGAAAGTTACTGAATCATCATATTTAGATTATGTTCACCTTGTTTCGTTTTTGTTTGTTTGTTGTTGTTTTTTTGTTTTGTTTTTTTTGTTTTGTTTTTTTTGCTTTTTTAATTTTTTTTTAGCTGTAAATAAACTAATAACTCATATTACGCAAAACATTATTTAATAGCAGAACATTCTGACTTAATGAAATAACTCTTTAACAAACTAGATTAAATTATTTATATTTATAGTAGAATTAATTTTTCAAAACCATGTAGAGGAAAATATGAAACAACCTAATATTGAGAAAATACTGATGAAATTTACTGACGAAAGATTTAGAATTGATACGTAATTGTCCTTCCTCGAGTTTTTGCGACAATCTTAATTCTTTCAAGCATAGATATCAATAATTTAAAGTAATGTTCTTTATTAAAGTGGTTCCAACTTACCCTAATGACAATTGATGGATTTTCATTAACAGATGGAGTCTTCTCGTAGTCCACATTTAAAATTCCACCATGATTCTTCAGTTGGATTTAAATTTTGCCATTAGTTAAAATAATTCAATCTTATTTGTGTAGAGTATGTTTTATAAAATTGGCATGATGGGGACAGTTCCAAGAGCACTAGTCACAATTAGTCACACCATCGCCTTCATGTTCCAGAGTTGTTTTTTGTTTTTGTTTTTTTGTTCCCTGGCTATTATTTTTATGATCATTATTGTTTTGATGTAGTTGTTTTAGTAGTTGTTGGCATTTCCGGAGCATTGGCATTATAGTAAGAGAATTCACCAATGGTCTGGAAGACCGGGGTTCAATCACAGGTCGAGTCATACAAAAGACGGAAAAAATGGTACTTGATGCCTCTTTGCTTAATACACAGAATTATAAGGTACATATCAAGGGTAAGTGGAGAAGTCCAGGGAAAGGAGTAGCACCCTCCCATACACGTCATTGTTGTAGCTATTGAAAAGGGAAACTTTGGGTCGCCTTCAACAAAGCTCTGCCAACTTACTAATGTTTTATAAATAGAGCCAGAATTATTAGATATTAAATAAGAAATGTTATCCGTTCGTTGTTAATTTACAGCTAGCTAAGGTGAACATCGTCCAAGTGTACTAATTCAATAATTTTTGCCAGGAGCGCTATATACAGCCATTTCATACAACTGTGGGGAAGCATTTATCAGGTACTTAGATGGAGGAGGCATTTAGTCATAGCAGGTACCATAAAGCTATCTGGTTTCCATGTAAATAATGATATTTTAAGTCTCAGTAATTATGATTTTTACCCTTCGTAGTCAGGTATTTGAAGCAGTACGGCTACAATACAGCAACTGTAGGACCATTAGCCACTTATCTTACAAATGATACAAGTAAGACAAACAAGTTACAGCAGGTACCATAAACAATCTGATACCTTTGCAAATAGTGATATTTACCAGTTCTATCCAAGCACTAAAGAATCAATTTCCGATAAAAACCTGTTTTGACCTTTTAGCCTTCATTGACAGGTACTTCAACTCGTACATTTTTTTTTGTTTTGTTGTTGAGGTTTTGGGAGGTGTTTTGTTTTGTTTGTTTTGTTTTGCTTTTGCTTTTGCTTTTTTTTTTTTTTTTTGCTTTTTTTTTCTTCTTTCTTTTGGTTTGTTTCCTTTTTTTGATTTACCCTAAAAGTAGTCTCTGCATGTTCGAATACATCCATGAATATCTCGGAAATCCTAATCAACCTTTACTCACTATTCAAAAAGAAAAGTAGAGCCACACTTGTCAAAATTAAGGTTGGTTTGGTCTTTTTGTTTAATATGTAGGGATTAAAATGAAATAAAAAATACAGTAACATAAAAAAAAATGAATAAATGCAAAAGTAAGTTTCTCCGGAGGCCTCTGACGCAGGCCTAAAAAGAGGGGCTTCCTGGCGCCAAAGAGAAAGTCTTTCTTAGAAGCTTTTACTACTTCGGCTGAGACAGTCACACCTTTTTCTCTCTGCTGCAACTAAGGAACGCACGTGCCTGCTGAGTCCCGAATTTAGCAGCACGTTGTACCTCCGGTTAGTAGCCGGCTCTGCCGAACCTACCCACTGAACACAGAGACATATGAGAGAGTCTCAAACTTATAATTAGCTAAAGATAATTCTATGATGTTCTTCAAACGCCTTCTTTGGGGGAGCTCGACTATTTCTACTGGTTCTGGAAAGCATTCCATGCCACATATTTGTCGTAAACCCGAAAATAAGAATTGATTTTAAAGGTATACTTGTCTTTTCTCTTCCATCCTTAATTTCCTTGCAGATTTGACAAACAAGAAGATAACAAGTGAATAGGGTAAGAGAAAAAAAAAATTAGTCAGATACAAACCATCAGAATTACCCATCAACATATTCACCACACCCGAAAAATGTTCCTGTGTCCGATAAACGGCAAATCAACCTTCGTGGGTTTGTTAATGTCAAATCGGTACCCTAGAAAATAGCAACAGTACATCCACTTACCTCATATCTTACAAACCAAGCAAGTAAGACTATCAAGTCAGAGCAGGTACTGTAAGCAATCTGATGTCTCAGTAAATAGCAATATTTACCAGCTCTGTCTAAACACTAGAGAATCAATTTACTGTCAAAACCAGTTGTGACCTTTTACTCTCTTTTGAAAGGTCCTTCAACTTGTTGAATATTAGTTTGTCTTTATTTGTTGTTTTATTTTTTGCTTTGTTTTGTTTTAGCTTTTTGTTTTTTTGTTTTTTTTTATTGTTCTTCCTCTTGTTTATTTATTTATTTATTTTCCTTCAAATGGAGTCTTTATATGATCAAATACACCCAAGAATTTCTTGGAAATCCTCATCAACATTTATACACCATTTAAAAGGAAAATTAGAAATACATTTGTCTAAATTAGCGCTTAACAGTTTATCTGGAATATATTTCAATAGATAAGTGTTGTGTTCTGGTTAGTGAACACAAGTAGTAGTAGTAATAATAAGACAAACCACGATATGTGAGGAAAATAGTTATATTTACAGGAAAGAGTATTTACAAGAGAGAGACTGTTAGTAATAAGAATATAGGATTAGTGATAGAGTAATGATATACTTCAACAATAGGAACAGCTCTTCTGGTCTGACTCGTGGGCTTATTCCCAGACTGATCTCCGCTACTGCCATATATGGCAGATGGCACAGCTCATTATGCTGAAAAGGTAGGTGATACCCAACAATAAGGGGACATGAACAATTAGTGTACTTTTATATTTATTTTTAGTCTGTTACACCCCAAATCAAATAGATCAAATATTTAAGGCATTC
>OY757925.1:49568280-49634532 GCA_963585895.1 Sepioteuthis lessoniana
TGACGGTAATACCAAGAGTAATTGGTAGACTTGGAACGGTCTTCAAAGACTTGAAAAAATGCCTTGAGGAATTAGAAATCAGAGGGAAAATCGAGACCATGTCGTCTTGGGTGTTGTTAAGATTGGTTTGGGTACACAGAAGATGACTCGCCAGCATTGAGGATTGTGTAGATACAACAATTCAAAGCCGCAAGGTCGTTTGGTTGCTTGCTTGGGTTATGGCATATCAACCTTTGTAAGTTATTTAACGTCAAATCCAATTTTATACAAATTATCAGTTCTTTTTCAAACAATTTAGTTTAGCATGAGTATACAGTTTTATTGTCAAAAACATTTCTATTTCAAGTTATTCAGTTTAGTCCAACGGCTCTTATTAAAACAATTCAGTTTAGCGTAAGTACAGGTTCAATGTCAAAAACAGTTCTATTTCAAGTAATTCAGTTTAGCATAAGTACGCAGTTTAAATGCAAAAAAACAGTGAACTTTCGAAACCACAGTTAAGTTCTATTTGACCCATAGATAGGACCCCATCTAACCCAGAGTGGACCTGGGAGCGATGGCAATGAAGGGGTACTCCGTATTCCCCAAAGCTCCAGCAATACTGGAACCTCATCATCAGATTGTTCAGTGTCATATCCAGGACGTGCAGTCTGTGTATTCTACAGCCCCAGTCGACAAGTCAAAGGACACGATGAATACACAAAAAAAGTACAAAGAAAGACTAATTACAACAGCAATGTCAACGTAAGGACGAATAGAAAAATAACAAACTCAACAAAATGAAGATGGGAAGAAAAACCACTGTATAGATACTTCAAGCATCAAATAATAACGATTTCACACGAGATGATCAGGACGCAGCCAAGAAGTAGAAATCTAAAGAGAGAAACAGAATCTCTATAGCCCAGTCAACTGGACTGAAGAATGCACCGACGGCATCTCTGCAGTGTGGTAAGACCCCGCTCCAAGGAGTATAATGAATAGGACAATAAATAATTTGATGTTGAGCCTCCAGCCTTGGAGATTTGGGATATGTTGAGCACCCCTTCATTGCCATTGCTCCCACGTTCCGTCTGACCCAGAATAGCAGTACTTAATAGGGTCCTATTTATGGGTCAAATAGAGCTGTTTTTCATTTAAACTGTGTGCAAACAAATGACTTGCGTTAAATTGAATCGTTAGAAATAGAACTGTTTGATCATTAAACTGTGTGTAAGCAAATGACTGATGTTTAATTGAATTGTTAGTGATACATAGCAATACTTGAAACTATTTAAACTGAGTACAAAAAAAATAAGCCCAGGCTCGTTTAAAAACATTATCAACAAAATGTGTTCATGAATCATACATATTTGATATATATGTATAAAGAGGATTTGGCATTAGATAACCTATGATAGTTGATATGCCATAAAATCTAACCAAATAAACCAAACCAAACCGAATATCTTTTAATAGCAGCACAATATAATGCCGTAAGGACCTATGATGACAAAGTAAAAATTGATAAATACCAAATGTAGGTTATGTGGAGAAAGAAATAAAACAGTTCATCATTTAACAAGCAAGTTGTTGTATAGTGGCTCGTACCACGTGACTTCCGGCATCGCGGAAGTATAAAAGACGCCGTGTTTCTCAAGCACGGCAGACAGAAGAAGACAGAAGCAAAAGCAGAAAGAGAAGCAGAGAGATAGCTATGAAAGGACGTCGGTCAGTAGTAAAACCAACTTCAGACGTAACACCAACAGCACGAGACTTATAATACTAGTCGGGCTGTACCACCTGAGTTAATAAATAATTAACTCTATTTCACCGTGTATCTTTTCCTTACCACGATACAACACAAATGAAGCAAACAGACACAAAATGGATACAAGACACGACTGGGAAAAGATTAAGATTTGATCATACATCTAAATGACATATGCACAAACCAGAACCTACCCTAGATAGTGTGACTTATAAAATTCTCTAAGACTTTAAGATACTAAAACATCATCGGCGAGAAAACTAAACCTATGATTAATTTACAAACAGAAAAGAACGCGTCGTCTAGTGGACTTTGCTGTGCCAGTGAAAGTGAAAGAAAACAAAAAGATTGACAAGTATTTGGATCATGCTAGAGAGCGAAATAAAAAGCTAAGGAACATGATGTTGACGGTGACACTAACAATAGTTGGTGCACTTGGAACAGTTTTCAATTGTTTGGTTTGGTTTGGTTAGGTTTCTTTGTTTAATGGCATATCAACGTTTGTAGGTTATTTAATGCCAAAGCTATTCTCCTCGAAGAACAATAGTGTTACTATTTAACCCATAGCTGGGTGGATTAGGGGGTTCATACCTTTCCCAAGGGTATTTGCTGGCTTACTGGCTTACTACGATTCCGCAGTCCATCGCTTTAACCATTACACCACAAGGACACCCCTCAAGTGTTTGGAAAAAAGACGGAAGAAAGAGGAAATTAAAGAAAGAATCAGGACCATCTACACCACAACATTGTAAAGATCGACCAGAAGTTTTCTAGAACAGCCCAGGTTGTCCTCGTGGTGTAATGGTTAAAGCACTGGACTGCGGAATCGTAGTAAGCGAGTTTGAACTCCAGGTACGCTATTACGTTTACTTTCGAACAAATACCCTTGGGAAAGGTATAAATAGTACCGGTACTGTTCTTCTAGAACGATGAATTTGGCATTAGATAACCCAAGAAGGTTGATATGCCATTAAACAACAAAACAAACAAAACCTGAAGAGACTTGCTATCACTAAAATTCCAGTTAAAACAAGCGTGAAAAATTCTCAAAAAAATAAAATAATTGTAATACAGCTGTATATTAAAGTTCGTCGACTGACGACTTTAATTCGGGTTTTGTTAAGACATTTCACTATGTAAGACCATAAAATGGGTGGCGTGGAGGTGCCCGTGGTGTTTTGTGGATGTGCCCGTGGTGTAATGGTTATCGTCGTAGGAAATGGACACGGCGACACGAGTTCAAATCCTGGACGAGACTGATTGCATTTCACATAGCACTAATACCCTTGGGAAAGATATTAATCCAATTATTCTCCCTCCAGCTATGGGTAAATAGTAGGGCAGACTAGGTTCTTCAGCCTTGGTGAGGTAACTAGTCTAGAAGAAGGAAAACTCTGAATTTAAACCTGTTAAACTCCGCTTAAAAATTGACCGTGTGTCATATCCTACCAGGGCGGAGGGGTTGGTAAATATGATAAAATGGGTTGCGTGGATTTTATCAGTATATAAGATTTACACTGTTTTTAAAGATTTTACTTGCTTTAATCTATGAAAAGTTAACGCGAACAAAAGTGAAATGGTCCAATTGTATTGAAAATTAAGGGCCACATTTCATTGAAAGGTAAGTATAAACAATCTTTATTTGTCTCTAACAAATAGCTGTCATTTTCGATATAACAAACGGGAGTGATAAATCAAGAAGAAAATTACGTTAAAGCGGGCTGACGAGAAACAGGCATGGTGTGTGGACTAATAGATGAAAATGATATTCAGCGATGACACAAGAATCTGTTTTTGTCAAGACGAAGGTGCTGGAACATTTATCTGGTGCCGTTCAAAAGAAACATATAAAGATAACTGCCAGAAGAAAACAAGTAAATTAAACAAGTCTTTCATGATATGGGATTGTACGTCATTTAAAGGACATAGAGGGATGTAAATCATTTCCTCAACAATTAATATACATGGATTCATAAAACTTCTGGATAATTTTCACATTCCCTTGATATAAATGGGCCCTAACAGGTACGACTATACCAAGTCAGAGTGTACTTGACAGTAAAGACAATAAAGGGTTACTCCACACTTCTCAGACGAATCCGGTAACAGTCCAAGATTTGCCCTAACATTCTTGACATATCCTTTAACGTGAAACATGATAAAAATTAGAATTAGCATTGCAATACCTCCCTCACAGAAAACAAAATCAAACGCATATATATATATATATATATATATATATATACAATGGGCCCCTTCACACTGACGCACAGGTGAGGGACAACCAGCTTGAAATTATCTACAACAGCTCTGTACAGACAGATGATGTATCCTAGAAGACCTCCTGAAAGCAGTAGATGATAGAGACGGATGGCGAGAGAGAGTAAGGGAAATCTGTGCGAGCAGCACGATATGATGATGATGATGATGATATATATATATATATACATATATATATATAAGGGGTGTACTTGCTTCATTTCTGTAGAGTTTAGTAATAAATAAAACCTAATAATATGTGTTTTAATTGTAACTTTACAAGAAATAAACAAAGAAGAGGATTGATTTTTTATAAAAGAATCATTAGATATATACTTACTCATGGCGTATGCTATACACACACACACACACACACACATATATATACATGCAAACACGCGCGCGCACATACACACACACACACACACACATATATATATATATTGTAATGCTATAAGGTGAAATATGAGGAGAGTAACCCTTCGCACACAAATAAAAAGTGGGTAATCAACTGTATTTATGGTGGGATGAATTTGTTACCGGCAATAATATACGAGGATCATTAAATAAGTTTCCATACTTTTTTCGTATGAGCACTTTTATTGATAGTACACACATGAAACTCAAGTCCCCTTCGAAGTAATCTCCTCCAGTTGCAATGCACTTGTTGCACCGTTCCAACAACTTCTAGAAGGCTCCATGGAAGTCCTTTTGTGTGAGTGTGTCAATGACCTTCGTCACAGCCTCTTTCATCTCCTTAGTTGTCTCATAACGACAGCCTCTGAGCTTAGGGAATAAGCAAAAGTCACAGGGAGCAAGGTCTGGACGATAGGGAGGCTGGGGAACTGTCTTGATGCCCATCTTGGTCAAATAGTCTGTGACAAAGATGGAGTTGTGGACTGGTGCATTGTCCTGGAGGAAATGCAACTGACCCGATTTGAAGAGTGCTGGCTTCTTCCCTAGGAATCTCTCCGTGAACTCCCTTAAAACCTCAACATAGTAACCCTAACCCTAATCCTAACCCTTTGGCCAATCGACTCTGGTGTATTGAATTCCTTACTTCTCCCACACCTCACATCATCCTTCTCAGACTCCCTACCTTCCTTGAATCTCTTATGCCACCCACAAACTGATGCACGATTCATGCAAGATGGTCGAAAAGCAGTCTAAGGCATTCCATACGTTTCTGTGGCATTTTATCCAAGTTTAAAGCAGAATTTTATTGCATATCGTTCTTCTAAAGTGTCCTCACGTCCAGATTGGATTTTTGAAATTCACCAGCTGTGACAATCAAGCTTTAGTAGGGTGTATTCCAATTGCTGCTGTAGCTGTTGATTTAAACCTGAAATCATAAAAATTGGTCAGTCATCTCATAAGATGTATAGCAATAACATACTGAATTTTCAAGAGTCTACAACAACTTTAAATGTCTGTACAAAAAAAACTCTGGAAACTTATTGAAGGCAAAACGTATATATATATATATATATGGTGGCGTTCGTGGTTAAATGTTTACTTCCAGGAGAAATGGACACGGTGACCCGAACTTAAATCCTGGATGAGGCTATTTGCATCCCACATAGCTCTAATACCCTTAGGAAAGGTGGGAATCCAATTATTCTCCCTTCAGCAACGAAAATGTAGTAGGATCGACTGATTTGTTTTATTTTGGGGTGGTAACTGGTCTTGGCGGAGGAAAACTCAGAATTCATACCTCTTACACTTCGCTTAAAAATTGACCTTGTGTTGCATCCTCCTCGTGTGGAGGAATCACAGTCTTTTTCTTGAGTATATTTTTTCTTTTCAGATTTCTTAAATTTTACTTCAATTTTTCAAAAATAAAATTTCTCTTTGAGCGCTTTTCACAGTCATTGGTCATTTTCACAGTCATAGGTCATTTTCATAGTCATTTTCAAAGCTACAGACAAGATGATCTGTGTGTCCCATTAAAACCCAGAGAAAATTTTGTTTTGAATATTTGAAATGTTTTCTGTCCAGAATGTAAAAACATCTGAAATACATTTAGTTTTTCTCCGGCGCATTAATTTTTAATATATATTGATAAAGAGTATTTAGCATTAAATAACCTAAAATGGTTGATGTGCCATAAAACCCAACCAAACTAAAACATGTATATTAATATATAGATATAAATAGGATTTAGTATTAAATAATCTACAGTGGTTGATATGCCACAATACTAAACCAAACCAAATAATATATATTTAATATGTACGTATAAAGAGGATTTAGCATTAAATAACCAACAATGGTTGATATGTCATAAAACCCAACCAAGCTAAAACATATATATTTAATATATATGTATAAAGAGTATTTGGCATTAAATAACCTTCAATGGTTGATGTGCCATAAAACCAAACCAAACCAAACACATGAATGGATCAAATAAATCTGTTTGAAAAGTGTCATTATTAGATAGGAATACTTGATACCATATAACAGTTTACAAAGTTATTTGTATTAAGAAAAATAATAGAAGCTTGTTTACTAAGAATTATAATAATCTTTTTATTTTACTTATTTGAGAGTTTTTCATACCACCGTTAGAGGATGGTTTTCCACTGGAAATACAAAATGCTGAAAGCAAAAGTGTCATGGAATCCAGCACCAAAACACCAATGTTACCACAAGAAGAAAGAAACAATGACAAGCTAAATAAAACAAAACATGACCAAAAAGAAAGTTACAAGATCATACTTAAGGAATCAAGACTGGAGAAATGTCAAAGTAAAAACAAAAAAGGAAATTAAATCATTGAAAAATATCCCAATGGACATCACCAAACTAAACAATGTAATTTATGAAGGGGAAAAACCATCAGTGATTAAATTAATATACCCCTAAGGAACCCCAACAGAAATACAAAACCTGGAGGGGGGAATGAGACTAGAAGGACAAATTAAGAAACTACGAGTGCACAAGAACACAATGAAGTGAAATAGCAAAAAAAAAAAAAAGAAGAAAAACAACAGGTAGAAATAAATTAAAAGATATTGGCCATAGAAGGAAGATACAAAAGATTATAGGACAGTGTCAATCAATACAAAGAAAACAGCACCATCCAAAATATCAAAAAAAATTCTACAGTCAAGTCGGAAGAGAAAGCACAAGGACAATAAACAACTGGATACAAAGGAAACAATACAGTTTTGGAGCAAGATATAGGAACGGAGAGAACAAAAAAAAGGATGAATGAACAAACAACATGAAAAAAAAAAAGAATTACAAGGCCTTGATGAAGACGAAAAACACTATGACTCACTAAAAGCAACACTCAAGAATGTATCAAACTGGAAAGCACCAGCCCCTGATAGCAAACATTGATTCTTGTGTCAAAGATTCACATCCATCCGCGACAGATTATCTCAGCAACTGTGAAAATGCCGAGAAGAAGTAATCATATCTGAATGAACGACGAAGGAAAAAACTGCACTGATTCAGAAAGTTGATCAGAAAGGAAACACCCACAGCAATTATAGACCAATAACATGTTTACTTAAAATGTGGAAAATCCTTATCGCACCGATAAGAGAAGAAATATATTACTTGCTGGTATGCGGTGGACTATTTTCTGAAGAATAGAAATGATGCTACGAGGGAAACAAGAGAAAAAGATGTTCTACTATAAACAGATCAGCACACCCTCGAGGAGGTCACAACAAGGTTGTAAAATGTCACCAGAGCAAAGATTGACAGGGAAAAGGCCAATGATATGGTACAATGTATTTGGATTATAAAATGTCTGAAAATGTACAAAATGTCCGACAAAGTCATAAAATTTGTCTTGAAATCCACGAAAGACTGGAAAGTGGAATTATCATCAGAAAGACAAACCCAAGCAGATGGGAAAATACAAAGTACAGAAAGTACTCACTCTCAGCCTTTCTATTTATTATAGCAATGATGCCATTCAATTGCATACTTAGAAAGTTCACTGCGGGCAACAAATATTCAAAATCTCAGGAAAAGATCAACGACCTTATGTATATAGATGACATCAAGATATTTGCCAAAAAAATTTTAAAAAGAACTGGAGAACCTGATACCAACAATAAGAATATATATCCAGGATATAGTTATGAAATTTGGCATCGAAAAATGTCCCATACTGATAACAAAAACGGGGAAAAGAGAAACAACTAAATCAAGAATGCATGAGAACTCTTAGAGAGAAGAAAAATTACTAATTCTTGGGAATATTGGAATCGGACGCTATCAAACAGAGACCAAAGAAAAAATAAGAAAAGTGTTCCTCAGAAGAATGGCAAAACTTTTCAGAACAAAACACTGCGGCAGAAATCTCATGATCGGAATAAACCTCTGGGCAGTCAACCTTGTAAGTTGCTCTGAACCATTCTTAAAATGGACCAGAGAAGAACTCAAATGAACCAGAGGAAAAAGAAATTGATAATTATGGACACGATCTTATACTCGAGCGATGATATATGCTTCAAGAAAAGACGGAGGAAGAGGACTCGCTAGCCTTGAGAATGCCAGAAAAATACACTAAAAGATCAAAGAAAGGCTAATTGGTTTGGTTTTATGGCATGCTAACCCTTGTAGGTTATTTAATAGCAAATCCGGTTTATACATATACATTACATATATATGATTTGACATAAGTTAACAAAGTTAAAAAGTTCCAAGTATAGCCAAGTATTACTAACAATTCAATTAAACAGTCATTTGCTTTCACACAGTTAAATGATCAAACAGTTCTATTTCTAACAATTCAATTTAGCTTAATTCATTTGTTTACGCTCAGTTTAAATATCAAACAGTTCTATTTAACCCATAGATAGGACCCTATCATGTGGTACCACTCCGGGTCGGTATAGACCTGGGAGCGATGGCAATGAAGGGACACTCCGCATTCGCCAAAGCTCCAGCATTACTGGAGCCTCACCATCGGATTGTTTAATGTCATATCCAGGAGACTCATTGGGGAGTTTTACCACACTGCAGAAATGCAGTCGGTGTATTCAACAGTCCCCGCAGATTGGGCTGAGATGATTTAATATCATATTTAGGACACTCGTTGTTGGGTAGGGAGCTTACCCGTCTCAAGAGTTGCGGTCGGTATATTTTACTGCCCAAGCTGACTCGATTGTAAGACAAATTTCATCAGCCAGTAAGAGTAATGTTACCGTATAATCAAACAGAACAACAATAAATAAGAAAATTAGGAAACAAAAATGGGAAGAAAAATGACTGTATGGATACTTCAAGCGAAAAAATGGCAAGATTACACACGAGATGACCTGGCCATGGCTAAGAAGGGAAATCTGAAGAGAGAAAGAGAATCTCTTTAGTCGCAAAAAGATAATGCTATTAGAACAATTTGTGTAAATGGTTGGTTGGATGGGTTTTATGGCATATCAACCTTTGTAGGTTATTTAACGCCAAATCCATTTTTATGCAAATTGTCAGTTCTGTTTCAAACAATTCAGTTTAGCATGAGTACACAGTTTAATTGTCAAAAACATGTTTGTTTCAAGCTATTCAGTTTATCCAAAAAGTTCAAATTCAGCTAATTAAGTTTAGTATAAGTACAGATTTTGTCTACACGGTTAAATGTCAAAACAGTTCTGTATTAAAAAATTAGCTTTGTGTAAGTCGACTTTCAATGTCAAAACAGTTCTATTTCGAGGAATTCAGTTTAGCTTAAGTACACTGTTTAAATGTCAAAACAGTTCTATTTTAAACAATTCATTTTAAGTTAAATAAGCAATTTAAAAGCAAAAAACAGTAAACTCAAGAAACCACGGTTTACTTCTATTTAACCCATAGATCGGACCCTTATCAGGTGGTACCGCTCCGGGCCAGAGTGGACCTGGGAGCGATGGCAATGAAGGAGTACTCCGCATTCCCCAAAGCTCCAGCAATACTGGAACCGCACCATCAGATTGTTCAGTGTTATTTTCAGGACATTCGTTGGGGGGGGGTCTTAACCCTCTGCAGAGAAGCAGTCGGTGTATTCTACAGCCCTAGCCGACAGAACAAAAATTGTGTAAAGCAAAAACTGATAATACGCAACAAAATAGAAAGTGTAGGTTTTAAGGAGACAGAGATGTAACGAATGGGTGGGAAATGTAATTCACTAGGAATTGTGCAAGAGATTAAAATTTGACCATGCAACTGAATAGTATTTACGCAAAGTAGAGTCCGCCTTAGAGAAGAGATGCCTAAAATTCTCTTAGAATTTGAAATTCGGGCGAACCATCTGATCTCAGCCAGAAAACCAGATCTAGTGTTAATCAATAAGAAAAAAGGACTTGTCATCTGATGGATTTTAGCGTTCCAGGGGACCACTGGGTAAAAATAAAAGAAAGCGAAATGATAAGCAAATACTTGAATCTTACCATTGTGAAACATTAGTGTGACGCTGATACCATTCGTAACTGCTTCTCTCGGAACCGTCCTGAAGGGCTTGAGAAAGAAACGGGAGGAATTGTAGATTAGAGGAAGGATCGAGGCCACGGCGTTGTTAAGATCGGCTCGAATCCTCAGATCCTGTAGAGCTGAGAAGATTTGCTGTCACTCAGTCTTCAATGAAAGACCAACATCTGACGCTGGCTGAAAAACTCTCAAGGAGTGAAATAATTATAATAATAATAATAATAATAATAATAATAATAATAATTAACCGACTAGTATAATCGGAGCCAGTCTGTTTATGGGTGAAGTATTCGGAAATATGTATCAGTTCTAGGTAAGTGGAATCTGCTGGTTGGTGGGGGACTTGTCGAGGTTGAGTTTGAGGGTCGATGCAATGTCGTCTGCTCTGCCTTCTCGGCAACGCCATCTTGTCTGAATTAAGCGGGACCAGTGATTCTCTGTTATCTCGAATTAAATAAAGTAAATAAATAAATAGAAGCTTTGGAAGTGAGGATAACATTTCAGACAAGCTGAAATACGCATGCGCGATTTATGGCGGCAGCGTTCAGAATGGGAAACTTGGGAGAGATTCGAAGAATATTTCAAATATTTCCGAGTTACAAGATATTCGGGAATTATTAAAAATTCACGCGTGTGTGACTGACGAGAATAAAACAGCTGTTGTGTTTAATGTGAATGATGATTTGAGAATCTCGTTGTGTAGTGAGTTCGATCCTAAATCGGTATCCACTTACCAAGGGTTCGTGAAGAAATAAAAGTAATCTTTAAAGCTATGTTTAACAAGTTAGTCAGCAAAGATAAAATTTTCGACCATCCGAATTTAATTTCTTTAAAACATACCGTAAGAGGCGTATTCAGTTTTTACCAAGGTAAGTCAAAAGTTTTGCAATATTTTGTTACCTGCTAGTTTGCCTTGCGAATATCACGCGACCGGAGCAGGTCAGGCCGTGGTAGGTATCTGCTGTGGTTGGTAGTATCGTGGTAGTTGGTGCGCTGACACGTTGTACATTCGTTCAGTTCTGGTGAGTTTTGAAAGCCGCACAGATGAATGTGCAACGTAGTCTAATTCAGAAACACCTGATACTAACGACTCCAATAATTCCCTACTTACGCCTGAAACCAACCACAATAATACTTCCCTACTTACGTCTCATAAAACCCAAAATAATAATTCCCTATTTACGCCTGATATCAACCACAATAATTATTCCCTACTTACACCTGATGCCAATTATTGTAATAATTTCCCACTTTCACCTCATACCAACAAATATAATAGTTTGCTATTTACTCCTGGTATCGACCATCATAATAATCCTCCATTTTGCCTTCTACCAACCACCATGATAATTTCCTACTTACGCCTGATACCAAACTCAATAAGTAAGAAATTAAACTCTATAATAATTTTTTACTTACGCCTGATACATATTGCTATTATATTTACTATCTATCGCTGATGCCAACCACTACAATAATTTCCTACTTACGCCTGATACCAACGACTATAATAATTTTTTATTTACGCCTGACACCAATCAGAAAAAGAATTTCCTATTCAGGCCATCTACAAACCACATTAATAATTTCCTACTAACGCCAGCTACCAACCCTTCTAAGTTCTTATTTACGCCTGATATCAAATGCAATAATAATTTCTCACTTTGCACCATACGCCAACCACAGTAATAATTTCCTATTTAAACTTGATACCAACCACAATAATAATTTCCTTTTAAAGCCTGATACCAACCACGATAAAAACTCAAGACAGTTTCACGAGCTCGATCATCAGGTGAACTTGTATCGACAGTTTTGTATTCCATGTTTTTTTTTTTTTTTTTTGTTTTTTTTTGCTTTTTGTTTTTTTCAATGGACTCCGGATTTGTCGATACAGACTCACCTGAAGATCGAGCACGTTAAACTCAGATTTTTAATTATTTTATTTTATTGCTAAAATAACATACATATACGATTTACGAAATTGTTACATAAAACAAAATCTTTTGGTTTAGTTTGGCTTGGTTGATTTTAATGGCATATCAACCATTGTTGGTTATATAACGCCAAATCCGGTTTATTCATATATATTAAATATGTATGATTTGTAAACAAAGTTAACTAATTCCAAGTTCACTAACAATTCAATTAAACATCAAACATTTGTTTACATACAGTTAAAAGTTCTATTTCAAACAATTAACTTTAACATAAGTCATAGTTAAAAGGTTCCAAGTATTGCTATGTATCGCTAACAATTCAATTCAACAGTCATTTATTTATTTACATTTATTTAAATGATCAAACAGTTCTTTTTTAAGCAATTCAATTTAGTATAAGTCATTTTTTTTTGCACTCAGTTTAAATATCAGACAGTTCTATTTCGCCAATATATAGAACCCTCTCAGGTGATACCACTCCGGGTCAGAGTGGATCTGGGAGCGATGGCAATGAAAGGCTACTCCGCATTCCTCCCAAACTCCTGCATTACAAGAGTATCACCATTAGAGAGTTTAATGACATATACAGGACACTAGTTGGGAGGGGTCTTACCCCTCGGCAGAGGTACAGTCGGTGGAAAAAAAAAAAGCTTTTGTTTCGACCAAGTAAAACAGTCTTTAGAACTGACGTGCCATGAATGTTCCCTTCAACACAAAAACAGGAATTTCTGTATAAATCCAAAACTTTCACTATAAGGAGATGAGTCGATGTATGAACAAACTTAGAATTAAACTATGTTCTTTAGCTTATAAGCCTTACACAAGTAAAAAATCTGTTCTGGTACCAGACGAAGCTACTTCTTTGTAAACTCCTAATAAAAAAAGTAAAAGATTTCAGTTTTAGGGAGGAATGAGAGAAATTAGAATGAACTACTTTATTAGAAAAGAGAATGAAAAGTAATTTAATTAAAACTTTCAAAATAATAAATGATAAACATTTTTCTTAAATTTCTCCTTGAGCAGGAAATTTATTGTCATGACAGATTTCAAAACCTAAGTCTATTAAGCTATTAGAGGTTTTGCTAATACATTAATTATTGTTGTTGATATCAGGCGTAAATAGGGAATTATTATTTTGGTTTTTAGGAGACGTAAGTAGGGAATTATTATTGTGGTTGATTTCAGGCGTAAGTAGGGAATTATTGGAGTTGTTTCTGAATTAGACGTTTCTGAATTAGACTAAACAAATTACCAAATCAGATCAAAACAATATTAGTGTATGATATTTTAAGATTAAATTGGATGGTTTCAGAAGTAATGGTGAAAAAGAAAGCACTTTTGGGACTATCAAATGAATTACTCAACAAAATTTGATATAAAAGTAAAAGTAAAGTTAGCAAACGTAGTCGGGGGCCACTCGAAGGCTCCCTTTTTATTAGCTACTCCACCAAGGTGTAAGGAACGGTGCTACTGCATTCCCTTGATTGCTCCACTTTACCACTGACCCGCAGCTTATAATACTAAGTGTTAAGCAAGACAGAATCAAGTACTATTTTTTGAGTCTTTGGTATGACTCGATCAGGGATTGAACCCCGGCCTCCCGGACCATTGACGAACACTCAACCCACTAGGCAAATTGGCCGGTAATTTAAAATGTATAATAGTAATTTTCTAAGCTTTTTGCTTAGATGTGGCAAAAGGCCGTATAAATGGGGCACCCAATGAGAATCGAATTCATTCGTATAGGTTTGCTAGTCTAGATTGCTAGTCTGATATGTATCAAAAATATTGCGTGAATTGTGCATACGAGGTTCGTTCAAAAAGTTCCAGGGCTCAGTCAGATTTCAGATTTGTCGAACACTTCTCACCTTTGAGTGGGCCCCACCAGCACAAAAATTAAGACTGAAATTTGAATTACTTTTTCTAGTTTTATAAGAAGTGGTAGTGTGTTGTCACCAAAAAAAAATCTTCAGTAATGGCTTTTCTTTCTGGGCAAGGCTTAGAATATTTTGAGCCTCTCTAGTATGCTCTGTGCAAAGATAGATTTTTCTAAGGTTGATGTGAGAAGATAGTAAAAAAAAGAGATACCCAAAGATGCATAACAAACAAATAATAAAAATAATAATGATGATAATCTGGGTGGGCAAGAAGATCCACTGGGAAGTGTGCAAGAAATTTAAATTTGACCATACGAACAAATGGTATATGCGCAACCGAGCACCTGTCTTAGAAAATGGCACCTATAAACTCCTATGGGACTTTGACATACAGACGGATCACCTAATCTCGGCCAAAAGACTAGAACTAATAATAATTTTTAAAAAAATGAATTTGAAAAATGGTCGAATTTGATGTCCCAGCTTACCACAGAATAAAACTGAATGTGAAAAGAAGGATAAATACCAGGACCTTGCTTGGCAATTGAAAAAAAACATGGAACATGAAAGTGACAATTATACCAATTATGATAGGTGCTTTTGGCACAATAACTAAAGGATTATTAAAAGGCCTTGAGGACTTGAAAGTTGGCGGACGAGTGGAGACCATCCAAACTGCAGCATAATTGAGAACAGCCAGAATACTGAGAAGAGTCCTGGAGACTTGAGTAGACTTGCCTCACTCAAACTCCAGGGAATAGCCATCAGCTAACGCTGATGTCAAAAACTCTAATGAGTGAATAAATAATATGGCCGCTTTAAACGACTAATAAACACCATCTCACACGAGAAAACCTGGACCCGGTTAAGAAATGGTAACCTTAAGAGAGAAACGGAATCTCTTCTAATAGCAGCACAGGATAACGCCATAAGAACCAATCATATCAAAGCGAGAATAGACAAGACTCAACAAAATAGCAATTGTAGACTATGCAGTGACAAAGACGAAACGATCAATCACATAATAAGTGAATGCAGCAAATTAGCACTGAGGGAGAATAAGACGAGACACGACTGAGTCGGCAAGGTGATCCACTGGGAAATGTGCAAGAAATCTAAATTTGACCACACTAACAAATGGTATATGCAAAACCCAGCACCTGTCCGAGAAAATGACACACATAAACTCCGATGGGACTAGGAAATACACACGGAATACCTAATCTCGGCGAGAAGACAGGACCTTATAATAATCAACAAAAAAAGAGAATTTGCCAAATTGTTGACTTTGCTGTCCCAGTTGACCACAGAATAAAACTGAAAGGATGTGAAAAGAAAGATAAGTACCTCGACCTTGCTAGAGAATTGAAAATGCTGTCGAACATGAAAGTGACGATTGTACCAATTGTGATTGGTACTTTTGGCACCGTAACTAAAGGATTATTAAAAGGTCTTAAGGATTTGGAAGTTTGCGGACGGGTAAAGACTATCGAAATGACAGCATTACTGAAAACGGCTAGAATACTGAGAAGAGTCCTGGAGACTTGAGGAGACTTGCTGTCGCTCAAACTCCAGTGAAAGACCATCAGCCAATACTGATGTGAAAAACTCTCAAGGAGTAAATAGTAATAATAAGTACCTTGACCTTACTAGGGAATTGAAAAAACTGTGGAATATTAAAGTGACGATTATACCTAATATAAATGGTGATCTTGGTACAGTCACCAAAGGATTATTACAAGGACTGGAGGACTTGGAAATAACCGGAAGAATAGAGACTATCCAAACGACAGCATTGTTAAGAATACTACGAAGAGTCCTGGAGACTTGAGGCGGCTTGCTGTCACTCTAACACCTGAGAAATGATGTGAAAAACTCTCAAGGAGCAAAATAATAATGTTATTTTAAAAGATTTTATCTGCATCCATTCTATTTTGTAAGCGTATTTCATTTCGTGTGAATTATCTTTCCAGATAAAAATGAAAACTTATATTTTTCATTTGTACAGTATCATCCATTAACAAGCACATCCCCAAACATATTCATAAAAAAGTTACTTTCTTCTAAACTAAAGATACCAGAATTTTATAACTTCTAGTGGAATATTATACAATCAAAACAAATATTATCATTAATTATCATATCTTATATACCATATTTGACTGCATATAAGACGCACGGTTGTATATGACGTACTCCAATTTCAACTAGGGCATATCAAGAAAAATATTTCAGTGAAACAAAGTACAAACATTAAACGTGATGAAATTAATATAATGGATATTATCAATGATAACACTTTTAATCTGTATAATAGCCTATTAAATAATAGCATTAGGTATATGAAAATGTTTTGCGGAGTTTTTTGTGGAGGTGCCCGTGGTGTAATGGTTATTGTCGTAGGAAATGGACGCGGCGACACGGGTTCAAATCCTAGACGATACTGATTGCATTTCCCATTTCCCTTGGGAAAGGTATTAATCCAATTATTCTCCCTCCTGGGTAAATAGTAGGGCAGACTAGGTTCTTCAGCCTTGGTGAGGCAGCTAGTCTCGGAGAAGGAAAACTCTGAATTCAAACCTGTTAAACTCCGCTTACAAATTGACCTTGTGTCATATCCTGCCCGAGCGGAGGGGTTGGTAAATATGAATAGGTATATGAAAGTTTCTATAAGTCAAAGCTAAAAGGTGACTAATTTCGACTTACTATCGCACACACTCAACTCTAGAGTGTGTGCCAGTGGTCCGGGAGATCTGTGTTCAATCCCAGGTCGCTTCATACCAAAGACTTTTAAAATGGTACTTGATACCTCCTTTCTTAACACTCAGCAATATAAGGTACGTATCAAGAGTAAACTGGAGCAATCCAGGGAAAGGAATAGCGCCCTTCCATACACTCTCGAAAAGGGAGCCTTCTGGTCGCCCTCGACTAAGGTCGCCAACTTTACTTTCTATCGAGAATTTTAAATCTCCTTATGGCATATAAGACATCGAGGAATTTTAAAAGATAAATTTAGTAAAAAAAATAAAGATGCGCTTTATATTCCATCAAATACGGTAATTGAAGCAAAAATAAAATTGCATGAATACGAGGGTCATTTAATAAATAAGGTGAATTTGAGGAATCGCAAAGTGATAGCTCTGTTTACATTTGCTCCTTTTTTAAAGAAACCAGAAGTGATGGGTCCTTTCATGTCCAAGAATTGTGTCAGCATGGCCTTCATTATTAACACATACGTTTGGAAAGTTTTTTTTTTAATTTTATTTTAGTGGAGTGTCAGTGTGTTTTCCCTTCATGGACTGTCTTCTCGATTCTTCTTCATTGTGGCAAATCCATGTTTAGCCCATTTGTAAAGATTTTTTTTTTTTATTTAAAACATTCTTCTCCTTTCTTTTGTAAATTTTACAGAGTTTGCAGTAAGCAAAAATTCGATGACAGACCTCATTTGAAAACTTCAACACTGTTTCATTTATCGCCAACTTGAATAGTCATGAAAATATTTTTGCTTGGTTAGAATAATTTTGGTTATAAACCAATTCCAAACAGGACACATAGTATAACGGTTATAGGCTTTGGTTCCCTAAGCTTCTTAGGAGACAATCATCAGGAGGTTGCAGGTTCAATCCTGACTGCAGGTGAATAACAATACAGAAATACTTAACACTTGTACACGGTTATGGCTAACGGAATCAGAACAAGCGACCCTTTGGATTCAATAAAAGACGTAGTTCGAAGTTCCGTGAAGGTTCCCGAGTTCGACAAACTCCTGTAGAAAGCCGTAGGACATATCGGCCGAAACGTTGTAGAAATGACAATAAAGATGAAGACAACAGTCCGAAAACCCTTAATGATAAAAAACAATTCTAAACAATATAGAATTTCCGTTTATGGAAAAAAATGTAGATAAATTGTTTTTAATTCGCCTTATTTGTTAAATGTCTCTTGTGTATGTAATAGGTCCCACCTCAGAAAAAAAGAAAAGAAAAGAATCCTCTGGTATATTGAATGACCTTCGTGTATATAAGAAGTGTGCGTATATCTGAACTGTAGTATAGACATTTTTTGTTGGGTGGAGGTGTTGATTTTATTTTTTCGTATCCTTTTTGTCTAAATTTCATTTAAGATTTAAAGTCTTTATCATTTCCTATGTAAATAATCTCTCTCTCTCTCTCTCTCTCTCTCTCTCTCTCTCTCTCTCTCTCTCTCTCTCTCTAAATCTATTTTCCTTTCATTTAATTTTTATTAAATTTTTGCATAGTTTTTGTTGTTTTTTTTTTTCTGGTCTGAATTTAACGCTTTTATCATTTCTCATATGATTAATATCTCTTTCTCCCTCCCTCCTACCCTTCCTCTCTTTGTCTCCATCCCTCCCTCTCTCTCTCTTTCTCTTTCCCTCTCACTTCCTCCCACTCCCTCTCTCTCGTTCCCTCTCTCTTTATACATATATATATATATATATATATATATATATATATATATATATATATATGAATCATATATATGAATCATATATATATATATGCATATATATATATACATATATATATGCACACTAAGTCTTACGTGATCCCAGCTTCAAGCATCCTACGTGTTTAGCCACATATATATATATATATATTTATATATATATATTGTTTAATATGATGTTTTGTTAATTTTTTGCTTTATTTATTTTTATTTTACGGCATGTCAACCGTTGTTGCTTTATTAAATGTTGAAGTTCGCTCTCCTTTCTTTTCAAGCAATTTAATGTTTTTAAGGAACAAATGATGATAATCATTTGTAAATCATTGCAGTTTCAATTAAATAATCTTCATACAAATAATTTACACACAGTTAAAACATACAATGAATCTTTTTATTTAATGATTTGTTCACAATTAAAATGGTTTCATTGGCCGAAGGAGTAGAGCGTTTGCCAGTGGTCCGGGAGGACCGGTGTTTAATCCCAAGTCGAGTCGAGTCATACCAAAGACTTAAAACAATGGTACTTGATACCACCTTGCTTAAAAGTCAGCTTTATAAGGTAAGGATCAAGGATATAGTGAAGCAATCTAGGGAAAGAAGTTGCGCCTTACCCTACAACTCGTTGTAGTAGCTATTGAAAAGAGAGACTTCGGGTCACCAACTTTACTTTTTACTTACTTATCTAATACAAATGATATATACACAGTTATTTAGTTCTTTCATTTTACTGCTTATCAACCCTTTTCGACCAATTCATTGATTGATTTTTAAGGTATTTCAATTCATCGGGGGTTATTTTATGCACAAAGATCGTACGCTCATACGAGATGCATAGGATAAGTTTCCAGACTTTTTCGTATGGGCATTTAAAATTGGCGTAGACTCTTGACAATTCAGTATGTTATTGCTATACATCTTATAAGATTTTTATGATTTCAGGTTCAAATCAATAGCTACAGCAGGAATTGGAATACACCCTACGAAAGCCTGATTGTCACAGCTGGTGAATTTCAAAAATGCAATCTGACACTTTAGAAGAACGATATGCAATAAAATTCTGTTTTAAACTTGGAAAAAAATGCCACAGAAACGTATGGAATGCTTCAGACTGCTTTTGGAGCATCTTGCATGACTCGAGTATCAGTTTTTGTGTGGCATAAGAGATTCAGGAAAGGCAAGGAGTCTGTGAGGGATGATGAGAAGTGTGGAGTAAGGAAATATTTCTATTTCAAGCTATTCAGTTTAGCCAAACAATTCTAATTCAAACAAATCCCTTTAGTATAAGTATAAATTTTCTCCACACACAGTTAAATGTCAAAACAATTCTATATGAAACAATTCAGTTTAGGATAAGTACAGTTTCAATGTTAAAACAGTTCTATTTCAAACAAATCAGTTTAGCATAAGTACTCAGTTTATTCGTCAAAAATATTTCTATTTCACGTTATTCAGTTTAATCAAATAGTTCTAATTCAAACAATTCAGTTTAGTATAAGTATAGATTTTGTTTACACACAGTTAAATGTCAAAACAGTTCTATATTAAATAATTCCGTTTAGCGTAAGTACCGTTCCATTTCAAACAATTAAGTTTAGCATAAGTACTCCGTTTAAATGCAAGTACACAGTTTAACTGTCAAAAACATTTCTATTTCAAGCTATTCAGTTTAGTCAAACAGTTCTAATTCAAACAATTCAGTTTAGTATAAGTATGCAGTTAAATTCTATTTAACCCTTAGATAGGGCCCTTAGGTGCTACTATTCCGAGCCAGAGTGGACCTAGGAGCAATGGCAATGAAGGTGGGCTTCACGTTCCCCAAAGGCAAAGCATTACTGGAACCTCACCATTAGATTGTTTAGTGTCATATCCAGGACACTCGTTAAGGGGTCTTGCCCCTCTGTAGAGAAGCAGTCGGTGTATTCAACAGCCCCAGTCGACTGGACAACAACCATTATGGGCTATTTCATACAAAATCCTGTTTTTACATATATATTAAATATATGATTTTACACATTTTGTAGATACATAGTTAAATAATCAAACAGTCTTATTACAAACAATTCAGTTTAGCATAAGTCAAAGTTAGATGGTTTTAAGTATTGCTATGTATAACTAACTATGCAATTTAACATCAGTCATTTGTTTCCACACAGTTGAATGATCAAACAGTTCTATTTCAAACAATTTCATTTAACATCGGTCATTTGTTTGCTCTCAGTTTAAATGTCAAATAATTCTATTTTTCCATAGATAGGAGCCTATCAGGTGCAACCACTCCAGGTCAGAGAGGACCTGGGAGTGATGGCAATGAAGGGATACTCCGCATTCCCCAAAGCATTATTGGAGCCTCACCATGAGATGTTTTAATGTCATTTCTATGACACTTGTTGAGGAGGGGGTCATACCCCTCTGCAGACATGCAGTCGGTGTATTCTGTAGCCGACTGGGTCACCATAATACTACCAGGGTGGATCTGGTATTAATAGCAACGGTGAGGTGATACCACGCTATTCAGAGATCCAGAATTGATACCTCAACTCTAAATGCAGGGAACTTGACGTCATTATGCAAAGTTGGGTTTGTTATGTTTTATATTGTGCTCTTATAGTTTCAGTAATCTATTTAGATTTGTTCATCGTTTCTATTATAATATCAATTATTTTATTATAGATTATTTTTAATATAGATTAGTTAATCACCTTTAGATGGATTTTACCCCAAAAAAAAACACAAACTTGAAGCATTTAATCCAGGACAGAAAATACCAGATGCATTCGAGGTAGGCGATCCGCCTCACCCTCCACCTAAATTAGCTATGTATCAAACTACGTACAGCAGTTGTATTTGTAGGAAGCGCTAGATCATCCTCATAGTCTGCATCAGTAATAGGTCCGAAGCGCCGAGGAAAAAAACTAAATATATTTCAGATGTATTTACATTCTGGACAGAAAACATGTCAAATATTCAAAACAAAATGCATTAGAGGCCGACTGAACTAAAGGGTTCGATAAAAACAAAGAGCAATATAACTGTAAATAATGAACAAATTATATTTGAATAAGAAGTTTCATAAAAAAAAAAATTTAATTAGAAATTTTAAAAAATTAACTTTCTGTAAATTATAATAAACGCAACTCTGTAACCTCTTAGCATAAAATAACCCTGGACGGTTTAACATACCCTTTGAATAAATCAATCATTCGTCCAGATGGAAGCATGTGGTTCCTATCGCAATTGATAGGGTGGCAAGCAAAAAACTTGGGTTTCAAAACTTCTCAAGATTGAAGATCAATGAGTTCTATCGGCAGTTTTAATGGAACTTCTTTACAATCAACATCGAAAGGCGAAAACAAAGATTTTGAAAGTTGAATGTAGGGCCGGACGGATGGGCCTCGAAGTCCGTATGTAGCCCGCGAGTCGTAGTTTGGGGAGACCTGGTTTAAAGGTCATCGAATGAGTCGGTGCTAACAAAGAGAACAGGGTTTAAAAACTCAAAAAGAATGAAAGAAATTTAGATGAAACATGATTAACATTCGTAATATGTTAAAAAAATATTATTATTCGCGAATTTTGACGTCTAAAACATACAGAGAACGATAGCATCGACGACACGAGAAAAGACAATGGTCCAGACTCTCTCTCTCTCTCTCTCTCTCTCTCTCTCTCTCTCTCTCTCTCTCTCTCTCACTCTAAAAATAAAATAAAATAAAATAAAATAAAAACAGCAACAAAAAACAAACAAACGCTGAATCAGTACTCGAGAAAGAGAAAGAGACGTAAAACACAGGTTTCAGCAAAAATTCATCTTCTTCCTAAAAACCGTCCCCTGTCGCCTGTGGGGCAGGACACGCCTTCTTGTTCTGTATTGGCCTCCTCATCAAGTATAAACGAGCCTGCACTAGAAGTGGAGCACTTTCTGAGAAAAACAAACAAAACAATATATATATATATATATATATATATATATATATGTGTGTGTGTGTGTGTGTGTGTGTGTGTGTGTGTGTGTGTGTGTTTGTGTGTGTGTGTGTGTGTGTGTGCGTGCGTGTGTGTGTGTGTGGAGAGAGAGAGAGATAGAAAGAATTTACTTACACAAATACACACTGATGTATGCAATAAGATACACACACACACACACACACACACACACACACACACATATATATATATATATATATATATATATATATATATATATATAAAATGAAAGAAAATTGACAGTGTCCAAATTGTATAAAAATAAACTATACCATTCCTAAAATAATGGCTGGGGACACAGCTGAAGTTTGAACAATTTCCATATTCATTCCGTCCCGAATTACGTTTCTTTGTTCCTACTCAAGAAAAAAAACTTTTTATTTTGCTTCCAACATGCTACTTTGTCGGTTATTTTTCAACTAAATATGCATGGAAATAAACCTGTTGCCTAATTTACACTCACACACATAAAATAACATACGTAATTATATATATATATATATATATATATATATATATATATATATATATGAAGAAACATTGAAAAGCAAAGTAATCCAAATTGAAGAATTTATTGCGAGAGAAAGTTTCTCCATATATATATATATATATATATATATATATAAGTGAAATTGGCAACCTGAAGGCACCCTTTTCATTAGCTACTACACCGAGGTCGAGAGGGAGCAACTCTTTTTCCTGGATTGCTCCACTTTACCCTTGATCCCTACCTCATAATGCTATTGGCATCAAGTAGCATTTTTTGAGTCTGGTATAACTCGAGGTGGGATTGAATCCCGGTCTACCCACAAGGCCAGGTGAGCAAGTACTCAGTACGTTTGACTTGCCTCCCACCTGAAGGATCGAAAGAGTGAAACTCTGTCATGAGTTTTTATGTTGTTTTATATCTTATCTTATACTTAAAATATTCATGGTAGCATTTTCCTACATTTTACGCATTAAAAACGCTTTTGACTTTAAATCTGAATGATTATCAAAATTGAGTATATATATATGTATATATATAGCCCTGTTGGCTGGTGCAATAGAACACACCGACTGAATCTCAGTCATCATCATCATCATGTCGTGCCACAGGCACGGATATCGCTGACCATCTCTTGCCACTTCTCCCTATCGTTCATCGCCTCTGCTAGGTCTTCCTGGCAACATAGCTGCTGAATGTATGTTCGAACTGGTCGTCCTGCTTTTGCTCGGCCATATGTGGGAGTCCATAGGAGTATATCACTTATGAGCTCGCCCCTGCTTCTCCAGCAGTGTCCTGCATGTCTGGTTCGTCTAACTTGGATAGTTTTCGTGATGGGAGGCAGGTGGCCGTATAGTTGGTGCCTTGTGGGGTGTTGCTACCAGGACTTGTTCAATATTGCTCGCAGCATTCTTGTGTAATTGCCGTCTAGCTTCTTCTCCAGCCGTTTAGTTAGCGTCCAAGGAGTGCATCCATACAACAGTATCGATACGACCGCTACCTGGAAGAAACTGCGTTTCATTTTATCGGTCAGGTCTGATTTCCATATGA
The DNA here is from genome assembly GCA_963585895.1 of Sepioteuthis lessoniana. Classification (NCBI taxonomy): domain Eukaryota; kingdom Metazoa; phylum Mollusca; class Cephalopoda; order Myopsida; family Loliginidae; genus Sepioteuthis; species Sepioteuthis lessoniana. Next base: position 49,592,512 of record OY757925.1, read on the forward strand.
TCGATAGTCTTTCGATAGCTGTCCATGACTTCGTTAGCCGCGTGTCGATGTCCTTTTCTGTTGATGAGACGCTGCTTCTTAGGTTGATGAGTCTCCTGGATATGACACAAAATAATCTGATGGTGAGGCTCCTGCAAAGTTGGAACTTTGAGGAATGCAGAGTACCTCTTCATAATCATCGCTCCCAAGTCTACTTTGGCCAGGAGTGGTAGCAGCTGATTATGTCCTATGTATGGATCAAATAGAACGGTTTAAATTTAAACAAGAGCAAACAAATGATTTATGTTAGATTGATTTCTTAGAAATAGAACTATTTGACCATTTAACTAAGTAAACAAATGACTGATATTAAATTGTTGCTGTTACATAGCAATACTTGAAACCATTTAACTGTGTACAAACAAATGATTAGTTACAATGTTGGTTGGTTATTTGGGTTTTATGGCATATCAAACTTTGTAGGTTATTTAACGCCAAATCCATTTTTATGAAAATAGTTAGTTCTATTTCAAACAATTCAGTTTACCATAAGCACGCAGTTTAAATGTAAGTACAGTTTAATTGTGAAAAACATTTCTATTTCAAGCTATTCAGTTTAGTCAAGCAGTTCTATTTCAGCCAATTCAGTTTAGTATAAGTACAGATTTTGTTTACACTCAGTTAAATGTCAAAACAGTTCTATATTAAACAATTCAGTTTAGTGTAAGTACAGTTTTAATGTCAAAAACAGTTCTATTTCAAATAATTCAGTTTAGCATAAGCTCGCAGTTTGAATGTAAGTATGGTTTAATTATCAAAAACGTTTCTATTTCAAGCTATTCAGTTTAGTCAAAATCAACCTATTCAGCTTAGCATAAGTATGCAGTTAGTTCTATTTAACCCAGACATAGGGTCCTATCAGATGCTACCATTCCGGGCCAGAGTGGACCTGGGAGCAATGGCAATAAAAGGTTACTCCGCATATCCCAAAGCTCCAGCATAACTGAAACCTTAACATCAGATTGTTTAGTGGCATATCCAGGACGCTCGTTGGGGGGAGGAGGTCTTACCTCTCAGCAGAGATGCTGTCGGTGTATTCTACAGCCCCAACCGACTGGGCAAGATTAGTTATAAATAGAATTGTTCGTATCAGATAGAAATACTTGAAACCATTCAACAGTCTGCAAAAAATGATCTCAGTCTCGTTTAAAAATATTATCACAGGTCATATACACTGCTTTTACTGGGAGGGAAATGAACAATAAGTAAAACGCTAATCTTCTTCTAAATACTCTCATTGGAATTCAACACAAGCGAGTTTTCTACTGGTCGAAGCGCCACTGAATTTCCTCTCCTGAAACGGCGTGAAGCTGTACCGCTCTGTTTCTTTTAATGTCCTCTATGTCCTCAGATATAGTGAATATACAGTGTTGCACTTGCATAAATCTATTTCGCTCAAAAAGTGCTGTTCAAAAGTCAAAAGCAGACTCGTTTATAGCAAGTATATTCAAATTTTTTTTTCTTTTTTAAATTGCCAAAGATCTGTCTATACTTCGTCACTTTATCATATAAGTTATCAGCTGTTGCCACATCTTCATCCTAATTTCAAATTTAGAAATTACAAAAAATTATGTCTTCACTCTCGATACTTTTCGAGAAAACCTCGTATCCTTCAGACACACACACACACATATATATATATATATACGCCGATAAAATATTTCGAAATATACATGTATATTATAGTATATACATATGATATACATGCTATTTGCATATATTTTTTTTCATGAATACAATATATATATATATATATATATATATGTGTGTGTGTGTGTGTGTGTGTGTGTGTGTGTGTGTGTGTGTGTGTGTGTGTGTGTGTGTGTGTGATTTATAAGATATATGTAGAAATATACATTGTGAGAGACTGGAAGAGAGTAAATGAGAAAAGGAGAGAGATAGAGAGAAGGCGTCTGGTATTATACATACATATATATATATATATATATATATATATATATATATATATATATATATTTGTGTATGTGTGTGTGTGTGTGTGTGTGGAAAGAGTGAGAGAGGATCTGGGAGAGAGTGGGTAGAGAGAGAGAGAGTGAGAGAGAGAGAAAAAAACGTCTGGTTGAGTTCCCCTCCCCATACAAGACATCCATATACAAATATTTTGGCATTTATACAAGTTGAAAAAATATCCTAACAACCTCCTTACGTACATAAATAGCAATATGTTGATAAATATGTAGATAAAGATGAAAAGTCCTCTTAAGAGGTAAATCCTTGCGAAGTGTTCTCTTTCATGATTCAATGTGGGGTGGTTTTTGGTTTAGGGCTGGGTTGAGGAGGTTGCTGCCCTTTTTTTTTTCTTTTTTTTCTTTTTCTTTTTTTTTTTTTTTTCCTTTCGGCCTTTCATTTTTGAAACTTTTCGTATAGTTTCATTTTTAAAAAGAAAATCCTTTTTGGCATATTTTAACATAGTATTACAATTTGTACTCATTAAGTTTTCCCACCGACTGTGTTTAGTGAGTGTTAATAGCGATCAAGTGGCAACAAGTCACTCTCTCCATCATATTAGCTGTCAAGATGGTGGTTTCAATTCTTCCTGGAATTTTCAGTATTTATTTTGACGTACTCGCTCGTTTTTCACAGTATTTATATCTGAAGATGGTGTTTCACAGACAAGTCTCACTAATACTCCAGCACTCACCGCAGTATTCTAGATTATTTTATTCTTGGTGAGCTTTTCACACCTGTTATAACTGGTGGTTTCCACTGAAATCTGAGTGATAGCAACTTTTTTTAGCTCTCCAGGACACCAGTTCTAGCAGGTTGTGGGTACAGTTAGGAGTTGGGAAATGTGCTTGAACCTAAGCGACAAGCCACGGACAACAGAGTTGTCATCTCAAGAGAAGAAAAGAGTCTCAATCAGCTCATTTGTGCAGGTCGGGCTGGTGAAAGGTACTATTTACCCAACCCCTCCGCTCGGGCAGGATATGACACAAGGTCAATTTTTAAGCGGAGTTTAACAGGTTTTAATTCAGAGTTTTCCTTCTCCTAGACTAGTTGCCTCACCAAGGCTGAAGAACCTAGTCCTTCCTACTATTTACCCATAGCTGGAGGGAGAATAAGGGGGTTCATACCTTTCCCAAGGGTATTTGCCCGAAAGTGAACGTAATAGCGCGACTGGAGTACGAACTCGCGTACTACGATTCCGCAGTGCATCGCTTTAACCATTACACCACGAGCTGGTGAAAGGTGGACAACGTGGACAACATCTTACAGACAACGACGCTGCTTTGAAAAAGTGAGTCGCCTCCATTGGTGCAGATTTTTCTTTTTCTTTCTTTTTTTTCTTTTTCTTTTTCTACAAAGCTGCTATGCATATTTTTGTTCATCGTTAGTGAAAATGATTAATCAAAGAGGGTGAGTTGGTGGGAAAAAAAGTTTCTTAAAAAGAGGACTCTCGCTTTCGAGGGTTATTCATTAAGCAAAGGGAAATATTGCCTCGGGAGTTGGCAATAGAAAGCACTTTTTACAGTTGTAGCCTTTTCAAGAAAATCAATAGTGATGGGTCCGGTCCATACGTGTCTCAAAAGACAATCAGCATGACCTTTTGTACGCAGCGTACGGAACTTTTCTTCACACTGGTGATCTGTCTGCTTCCACTCCTTGGACTGTCTTTTCGACTTAGCCTCGTAGTGACAAATCCATGTTTAGCCTATTTGTTTAATCGGGTTGACTGGTTTAAAATCAACGCTTATGGGCTATTCAATACCAAATTATCCTTATATATATATATGTATATATATATATATATAAAGAAAATTTGAAAGAACAAAATAATCCAAAATTTGATGAATTTATCATGAAAGTCGACGTTGAACGTTTCGGTTATAAAAACTTCTACAGGACTTTACATCGATAAAAAGTGTTATTAAAATAACGATAGATATTTGATAAAATGATAGGTGAAAAAAAAAGTGTGTATAAAAAGAACGATTCATAATATCATATTCAGTGTTCTTATTTTTGAAAATATATTAAATTGTTGTCACGTGGACTGATGTTTGAAAATAGTTGGGTTTTCAAAGGGATATAACGGAAGAGGATAAAAAACAATGATTGTTAGAATATATTATTTTATGCATTTAGAAATTTATTTTTAAAATGGAGGAAAGGAAGAGAAATGTTAGTTCATATCCAAAATAAAAGATAAGGACAAATTTTTGAAGTCAGTGTTATTTCGCTTTTATCCTTCATTAATACCCGTCCCAAGTTTTTCAATTTCTTCCTTTTATATTAGTTCTAAATAGTTACAACATATCTGATTTTCATTTTATTTTTTCTCCTCACATATTTATACTTCCTTGAGCCCCATATATTAAATTTAAATTTATCCTCATTAACAATACGTTCATATTCATTTTCTCTTCCTTGCTTATTTCCAAATCCTCTAGTCCTCGTATCAATCTTTTGGTGACTGTACCAAGAGTACTAATTATAATTGGTATAAACGTTTCTTTCATGTTCTACCATTTTTTTCTATTCCCTAGCAAAGTCGAGGTACTTATCTCTGTGGTCAGTCTGGACAGAAAAGTCCACGATTCGGCAAGTTCTCTTTTTTCTATTGTTGTTTGTTGATTATTACTTAATATGGTCGTCTGGCCGAGATTAGATGATCCGTTTGTATCTCAAAATCCCAGAGAAGTTGTGCATCCAGGCAGATTTTGGGTAGTGCATTTGTTCGTCTGGTCAAATTTTACTTTCTTGCACGATTCCCATTTGATCACCTTGCCCACCTAGTCGTGTCTAGTCTTATAATCTTTCTGTGCTAATTTGCTACATTTGCTTATTGTGTGATTGATCGTTTCCTCTTTATCACCATATAATCTACATCTGCTGTTTTGTTGAGTCTTATCAATTATTGCTTTGATATGGTTAGTCCTTATGGCGTTATTTTGTGCTGCTATTAGAAGAGATTCAGTTTCTCTTTTAAGGTTTCCCTCTCTTAGCCACGTTCAGGTTTCACGTGTGAGATGTCACTTGTTAGTCGGTTAAAACGTCCATAGAGTTGTTGTTTTTTTTTCCCATTTTTGTTTTCTGGTTGTTTCCACTCTGTTGATACTTGTATTGTCAGTATTGTTTCTGGTGGCTGTAATCAGTCCTTCTCCGTGCTTTTCTGTGTAGTCTTCGAGTCGTTGTATCGATGCCTCAACGCTGATTTCAGTGCTGGTAAGTTCTCTTCCTCCTTTTTTTTCTTGACACACATAGTCTGTCCACGTCATCTCTGCATAATTATTTTTCTCGTTCACTGGTCAATTTGTTTAAGTTCTTCTCTGGTTCCCTTCAAGAGTGGTCCCGAGTATCTTACGACAGCCCAGGCATTTATCCCCTTTATAAGGTCCCTTCTATATAGTTTGGTTTCGAGTAGCTTTCTGGTTCTTCTGAGATCATATTTACCAACCCCTCCGCTCGGGCAGGATATGACACAAGGTCAATTTCTAAGCGGAGTTTAACAGATTTGAATTCAGAGTTTTCCTTCTCCTAGACTAGTTGCCTCACCAAGGCTGAAGAACCTAGTCTGCCCTACTATCTACCCATAGCTGGAGGGAGAATATTTCGATTCAAACCTTTCCCAATAGTATTAGTGCTATGTGAAATGCAATCAGTCAGGTCCAGGATTTGAACTCGTGTCGTCGTGTCTTTATCCTGTGACGATAACCATTACACCACGGGCACCTCTGGTTCTTCTGAGATACTCTTTTAATTTTTTCTTTTATCTCTATTTGTTTGATGGTGTCAGCTTTCAATATTAGTTTCCCAAAATAGTATTTATTGGTTTCCTTTTCCCAAGCGTTCTAATTTTTTCTTGATTTGGTAGTTCCATTCCATCCGTTATGTGTTGTTCCCCGCTTTTCATTATTAGCATAGCACGTTTTTCGAGGCCATATTCCATCCCTATGTCCTGATTTATATCGTCACTGCGTGTATCAGGGTTTCCAATTCCTTTTCGTTTTTGACAAACAGTTTGATGTCGTCCATGTACATTAGGCGGTTGATCTTTTCTTGCGATAGGTGTAGAAATGTCATTCACGAGAAAAGAAAAGATATAGAAAATTTATTGGTAAAACGATTAATATACGCAGGGTGTTTCAGAAAAATTGATATAATTTCATGATCTAATAATTTGACCGATTCTCGTTCAAATGGTCTCAAATTTTAACAACTCAAAATTCAGAGTTTAATGTTTATTTATTTAATGTAATATTACATAGAATTTGCTTTTCTGAAATTTTATCATTGTCTTCAAATGATTTACCAAATATATTTTTCTGTATGTCTGTTTGTCTTAGTATAACTCAAAAATAAGAAGAGCTATCAACAACTTTTTTTTTTTTTTTTTTTTTGCGTTTACTCATTGGACTCAGGAGAATGTTTCAAAATATTTTGAATATTCCAAAATTTAAGATTTTAACAAAGGGTTGATTTTCGAAAGCATGTAAATCCTTACATTCTGTACTTCGGATAAGCTAAACAGAATCTTATTATTATTATTTAAACATATAAATTAGACATCTAGCTGAGCATTTCTTAACAAAAAACTAAGGTCATAAATTTGTTCTTCCATGACTGTTTCTAATCCTTCTACCAATTCATTGTTATTACATATATATGATTAAGTGATTAATTGATTTTAACGGCATACTAACCAGTCGAGGGTTATCTAATGCCTACAGGTTAGAGAACCGCGTCCATTGTTCATTCACTTTTACGTTTTTTGCGTAGTTGTTTCTTTTCAGTATTTTTTGCACACGGTCATTTTTAATTCGAATAATATTTTAAATAGACCAATTTGACCCCTAGATGGTACCCTAAGAGGTATTACTGCTCTAGATCAGAGTGGAACCGGGAGTAATGGCCATGAAGAGAAACTCTATACTCCCTAGATCTCCAGAACAGTGCCTCACTGTCAGGGTGTGGAAGCAAAATTAGGAATATTCTAGTATCATAATAAATGACTCTAATATAAAACAAGATTAATTTTAATTTTAAAAAAATAAACAACAAAATAAGGAGAAAGACACAAAACAATAAATTTACTCAACATGGCCACCATTTTTTTTTTTCAATTACTGTATCAACATGCCTTCGAAACGATTTGCATGCCTTCAAAATAAATTCTTCAAGCATTTTATTCCGTTCCTTCTCAATAGCAGTCTTAAGCGAACCAATATTGGTATGAGAAGTTGCATTCGTTTTGTTTTCTAAAACGCCCCATATAGCGTAATCAAAGGGGTTATTGTCTGGCCTCAAGTCTCGTTTAATTGGTATCCTCACAGGTTTTTTTGTTGACTTTCAACTCATTAACATGCTTTCTTATTGACGTTCGGAGTCCTTCTTAATTGACACAGTGAGAGCTGTTAAAAAGCCTTCTTTTCATTTTTTTCCAATCCTCCACTCCCCCTTTTCCTTAAAAAATTCTTTTTCCGAAAATTTTTTTTCTTTGCTTTGTATAGGGTAGGAAAAAAACTTTGGCTTGGTTTTGGCGTTAAGCAAATCATAGATTCTTCGTCGTTTCTTTTCTTGCTCCCTCATATCGGGCAGAACTTTAATTTCAAAAAGTGCAAACTAAGTGAAAACTTAGATTTATCGTATTTTTCTTTTCTTTTTTGTTTTTGTTTAGTTTTTTTTTTCAAAAATTTGACTAATCAGACTAAAAAACGTTTTTAAAATTATTCCATATTTGCTTCTGCACCATGTATACTTTAACCTCTAATTGACATTAATTAACTTATAAGTCGTCGCAAACATTTTGGCGTTATAAAAATAAAATGTGGAACGATTGGTCTGTTGACGTCATCTAAAATCCTGTCAGTATAAACGAGTTTTCAGTCAGTTATGCGATTTGCATGTCTATTATTTAATATCTATAAGTTATAAATGAGTATTAGGTTTCAGCTAGTCTTTACATATTTCCAGAACCTTCCTCAGTATTTGTGAAAATAATACCACTTCAATAGATTGTTTATTACCTAGATGAGTAACCACTCAGTTCAACAGATACTTGCAGCAAAGCTTAGTAAATAACACCACTACAAGAGACTAGACAGGGTTGGTTGGTTGGTTTTACGGCGTATCAACCCTTTTCAGGTCATTTAAAGCCAAATTAAATTTCAAACAATTCAGTTTAGTATAAGTATAGTCTTTGTTTACAAACAGTTAAATTTTAAAACAGTCCTATTTCAAACAGTTCAGTTTAACCTATATTACACAGTTTTGTTCTATTTGACCTGGGAGCGATTGCAGTCGAGGGGAACTCCGCATTCCCCAAAGCTCCAGCATTACAGGAGCCTCATCAATAGATTTTTTAGTATTATATCCTGGACACTCGTTATGTGGGGAGCCCTACCCCTCTGCAAAGATGCAATTGGTGTATTCTACTGCCCCAGCCGACTGGGCCAGGCTAGATAGGGCTTCTAAAACGTTTTACCTTTTGCACTCCTAAGAAACAAATTCAATTTCCATTCACTCCAAATAGAGTAACTGAATATTGAATTGTTACATAGCCATATCCACGAATATGGCCATGTGCGAAATGGACATCGAATGTTGGTAACATATATGCATAGAGAACATCGGAATCTCGAAATTCGAAAACACGTAACGACTTCTTTGTTCAGGTACGAAACCTTTTTATTACTTTTGAGTTAAAGGTTTCGACATAAGGAGAGAGACACAATCTTACTATTCTGTCTTTATCATCTGGCCCCTATCTCGGGCGGCACCCATGGCGCGCAAATTCGTTTCGCCCCAGCAAGGCCCAAATGTAGAACCTCCTCGTTCGGCGTCTAGCTTCAACTCTCTAACTTTCTTCGAAATCCCCAAAATCCTCCGCTCGCTTCCGGTGCGTGACGTCACCCGCGCTTTGTCACCCGTTTCATCATCTCAGGCTATTATGACATCTCTGAGTGACATGTCCGCTCTGTGCGCTCGCACGCGTTACCACCTGCATCAAGGTTGCACCTAACTAACCCATGTGCTGAGCCGAAAAGTTCTCAGCCTAACTAAACCCAAAGGCATGAACCGAAATCCCTCGGCTATCATATTACAGAATGACAAAAATATAACTAATTTACCCGTATTTGATATTATACACAATGGGAAAAAATTAGTAAAGTATGAATAAGATAGCACCTTCTTGGAATAATTTTTTATGGAAATGATGGATTTAGTAAGTACCGAGGAGATCATGAATATTAAGTGGCAGATTAGTGAGTTTGAGCTACAAATTACTACATTCTATGTTCAAAGTATTTCTCTGCTGAGTGAATAAGAAACAGAGCAAAACCCAAAATCCATTATATATGGGAAAGCTCGTGAAATTGGCTCAAAGCAAGGACGAACTCATCAGTGATATACTCCTATGGACCCCCGCATATGGCCAAGCAAAAGCAGGATGACCAGCTCGAACATACATACAGCAGCTATGGGAGGATACGGGATGTAGCCCTGAAGACCTGCCAGAGGCGATGAACGATAGGGAGAAGTGGTGAGAGAGGGTCAGGGATATCCGTGCTAACGGCACGACATGATGATGATGATGATGTTCAGTACCGTGCAAATATTTTCGGCCTCTTTAAACGATTAAAAATGTCTCATCAGTAAAAACAACACGATGCGAAACGTCAACTAATAAGTTAGAAATTTGTAGAAATTTACAATAGGTTAATATTGAATTCTAAAATATCTCGTTCAAATGTTTTTAGAAAAAAAAAGATTATTTAACAATAAAGATAAAAATACAGATTGAAAAATGGCCCAGTCGGCTGGGGCTGCAGAATACACCGACTGCATCTCTGCAGAGGAATAAGACCCCATCCCACCAACGAGTGTCCTGGATATGATACTTAATAATCTGATAGTGAGGCTCCAGTAACGCTGGAGCTTTGGGGAATGCGGAGTGCCTCTTTATTGCCATCGCTCCCAGGCCCACTCTAATCCGGAGAGCCAGTGCTTGATAGTGTCCTATCTATGGGTCAAATAGGACCAAACTGTTTACTTATGCTAAAGTGCATTGTTTGAAATAGAACTGTTTTTACATTTAAACCGCGTATTCATGCTAAACTGAATTCTTTGAAATAGAACTGTTTTATGTATAAAAATAGATTTGGCATCAATTAGCCTACAATGGTTGATATGCCATAAAACTAAACCAAAACTAATAGATTGAAAAAAGAAAGAATTTTTTTTAAACTGTAAAATTAAATTACAATGTATGAAGTTTTTTATCTTATCCATAGTAACAGGTTTTTTGTTAATAAAATTAGAAAAAAAATATTTTTAATGAAAAATCCTGCTTTGAAGAGATCTGGATGTGAGTATTATTATATAATTCAATATTCAATTCATAATAACTTTTCAGTATTTGGTAAAAAATTTTAATTTCTAATCTGAAAATGTTTTAAAAAATCACTTCATGACGTCCAGCGAGATTTTTTTTAAATGTTCACTATATTCAGTTAATTAATTTGGGAGTAAATGTTTGCTGGCTGGGTTTTATGGCATATCAACCGTTGTAGGTAATTTTATTCCTATTCCTGTTTATATATATATATATATATACTGTCATCCACCGACAGACTGTTTCGTTGTATCTCAACTTTTCAGTGTGGCTAGACACGGGAGATTTGATATAATGGCCGAGGGATTTCGTTTTATGCCTTTGGATTTAGTTTAGCTGAGAACCTTTCGGTTCAACACATGGGTTAGTTAGGTGCAAACTAAAGTGCAGGTGTTAACGCGCACGTGGGGAGAATGTGTCATTCATAGATGTCAAAATAAAAATCCGATAGAAAGGTTGACCAGTGGATGTGAATGACGTCATGCACCGGAAACGCGTGCGTGGAGGATTTGGGGGATTTTGAAAAAGTCAGTTAGTTGAGTTGAGTCCTGCCTCGGGAGAAGGCGGTTGGCTTTCGCTTGCTCGCCGAAGCCAGGCCAGAGGCCTTTGTGATGGGTGCTGCACGAGATGTTGGGGGGAAGGGCAGATGAAAAAAACAGAATAGAAAGAATGTGTATCTCTCTCCTTACGTCGAAGAACCTTTTAACTAAAAGGTAATAAAAAGTTTCGTACCTGAACAAAGAAGTCGTAAGTATTTTTCGTGTTTCGAGATCCCTATGTTCTATGTATATATGTTATGAACATTCTATGTCCATTTTACACGTAGCCATATCATGGCTATGTAACAGAGATACTCCAAACTGGGATTTAAACTTGCCTAACAATGAATAGTTTGTGGGTAACCTTTTGAACAAGCCAGAGCATGTGTGCACACCGGTTAAATGGTTTAAACTTTAAAGTATTCTTATTTAACACGAATAATTTTATTTAGTATTAATCCTTGCTTTGCATACTGTTAAATGGTTTCAAGTATTGTTATCTAACACTAACAATTCCATTTAATATCAGTCATTTGTTTGCACACAGTTAAATAATCAAAAAGTTCCACTTGTCCCATATACGTAAAATTGGTGACTGTAGTCGAGAGTGAACAGAAGGCTTCCTTTTCAATAGCTACTACACCGAAGTGTAGGGAAGAGCGCTACTCCATTACCTGGATTGCTCCACTTTACCCTTGATCCATATCTTATAATGCTGAGTGCTAAGCAAGGAAGCATCAAGTACGATTTTTGAGTCTTTGGTATGACTCGACCTGGGATTGAACCCCGGTCTCCCAGGCCTTTGTCGAACACTCTAATAGCTTGGCCAGTGGACCCTAACAGGTACAAACGACTCGAAGACATTTGCGTGGTACTGTACAAAGTTTACCATTTTTTAATCATAGTTTTTATATTCATCCTGTTATATCAAATTCCTTTAAATGTGTACATGGACTTCGTTTCAAGTAAATTCTTCTTTAATAAAGATGTCAAGATTTGCACTTTCCACTTCAATATCAAATGGAGAAATAATCAATTCAGGAATTTCCATGTTTAGAAGATCCTTGAATCAATGTTAAAAGTCTACTTAAAGATTCTTAATGTGGTTTATACAGTTTGTCTCTATTTCTGACAAGAAGCTTGATGATTTTTATTATTTTGTGTATTCGGACGATTGTCATTATCTTCATATTCATATTCACAACGTTTCGGTCGTTGTATTCTTCGGGCTTCTTCAGGTGTTTCATGTCGAACTCGAGAGTCTACAAGGAACTTCGAACCGAACTCTTTATTTAATCGTAACGGATATAGGGATATGATTAAAATGCTTCTAAGTGAAATCATCTGGAGGTTTCAAGTTCAATCTCAGCTACTAGTAAATAACATGGAATATTTACAATAACTTAATACTTGTACTTGGTTATGGTTAACGGAATTAAAACAATCTATCACCCCCACCACTTGGATTAAATAAAGAATTCGCTTCGAAGTTCCGTGTAGGCTTCTGAGTTTGACATGAAACACCTGAAGAAGGGCGAAGGACGCATCGGGAGAAACGTTGTGAATATAACAATAAAGAAGACAAAAGTCCGAATGCACTAAATGGTTTATATAGATAAACCAGTTTTGATCCAAAACACTTTCTTCTGATAACTATGTATATTGTTTGGTTGGTTGTTCAGGTCATTTAGCGCCGAACTAAGTCCTTTTCATAAAAGTTTCAAACAATTCAATTAAGTATAAGTATAGTTATTTTGTTTACACAGTTAAATGACAAAAACGGTTCTATTTCAAAGAATTCAGTTTAGCATAAATTCAGTTTAAACGTCAAAAATAGTTCTATCTCAAACAATTCAGTTTAACATAAGTAAACAGTTTAAACACACAGTTAAATGTAAAACCAGTTCATTTCAAACTATTCAGTTTAGCGTAATTACATACTTTAGTTCTATTTGACCCATAGATAGGACCCTATCAGGTGCTACCACTCTGGGGCCAGAGTTGACCTGGGAGCGAGGGTAAAGAAGAGGTACTCTGCATATTCCAAATCTCAAGCATTACTGAAGCCTCGCCATCAGATTGTTTATTATCTTATGCAGGACACTCATTGGGGGAATCTTAACCCCTCTGCAGAGACGCAGTCGGCGTATTCTGCAGCCCCAACTGATTGGGCCGTTACTCTGTGGAGGACAAATTAGCAAAATACTGAAAGTTGTGGCACTCTAATGTAGATTTGTATAAACCAAGTTTAGCTTGGATATATAAATGGATTTATTAATGTAAACTAGTAAATTCATCTCCCGTGGACTCCAATGTTTTTATTCACCCTGCCAAAATTTTATTGGCCTTATACTAGATCATCCCAAACTTTCTCCGAATCTCAAATTCATTAAATCTGGCCAGTAGCTTTTTTAGGATACACTTCCAAGTACCCCTGTTCTTATAGGCATGACTTTAGTGTACATATATTACTTTCTCTACTCCCGGAGTAGATCTTGGTCTATTTTTTGTCTTTTTTTTTTTTTCTGTGTTCTTTCATTTCTGTAGCTCGCTATCATAGACATGTCAACGATTTGGCAAACTTCTTGGTCATTATTCGCAACCACAAAATATGATCTCGATTGGAGAGAGACCATCATCATCATTAAGGCGAGCGAACAACACAGATCTCTCTCTATCTCTCTATCTCTCTCTCTACCCAGTCGGTTGAAGTAGTAGAATACGCCGACTGTTTCTCTGCAGAGGGTTTAGACACCCACCCACAACGAGTGCCCTGAATATGATACGAAATCATCTGATAGTGAGGCTCCAGTGCTGGAGCTCTTGATAATATGGAGTGCCCCTTTATTGCCATTACTCCCAGGTTCACTCTGATCCGAGGGGGTAGTACCGGTCAGGTTTAACCATTTAGCTGGGTGCAAACGAATGAATGTAAAGGTGAATTGTTAGTGTTAGATAGCCACATTTGAAATCATCGAACTAAGAAAAAACGAATGAGTAATGTTGAATAGACTAATTAATGTTAATTAACAATAATTGAAGCCATTTAATTGTGTGCAAACAAATGAGCTCTGGCTTGTTTAAAATGTCAGCTACAAACTACTCGTTTGCATATCATATGTATTCAAAATAAATATGTAAAAACAGGGAGGTGCCCGTGGTGAAATGAACACGGCGACTCGAGTTCAAATCCTGGACGAGAATGATTGCATTTCACATAGCACTAATACCCTTGGGAAAGGTATGGATCCAATAATTCTCCCTCCAGCTATGGGTAAATAGTAGGACAGACTGGGTTCTTCAGCCTTGGTGAGGCAACTAGTCTAGGAGAAGGAAAACTCTGAATTCAAAACCTGTTAAACTCCGCTAAAAAACTGACCTTGTGTCATATCCTGCCCGAGCGGAGGGGTTGGTAAATAGGATAAACAGGAATTGGCATTAAATTACCTACAAGGATTGATATGCGATAAAAACCAATCCAACCAACCAACTAATTCTCTCTCACTCTCTCACTCTCTCTCTCTCTCTCTCTCACACACACACACACACACACGCTATCCTCACCTATTCGAAAGTCCTCTAGACAGCACCCAGTGCTCGCATTGAGCTGATGAATGTAAGTTTTTACCGTTAGCCGAATACTATCAATGTGTGGCAGTCAATTGGAGAACGTTGTTTATGAGTTCGTCCTTTCTTAGACCACAGTACTCAGCATATCTTACTCGACTTACTTGGATTCTTTGCGAGATGGGAGGCAAGTGGCCGTAAAACTACTATTTTGAAGGCTGCTGCATCCAGGGTTTGTTGAAAACAGCAATAATTTCAACACGTTTCCTTTTAATCAAAGTGGTGCAACCCTACAATTATATTGACACGACATCAGCTTGGAAGAATAAAAATTGACTCAAAATAGAACGAAGATACTTAGTCCGAATATCAAGGTCCCAAACTGTTTTACACAATCAATTTTCTAGAACAGTCTTAGAATTTCTAATCATAGCAATTTACGTGAACAAAAAATAGAAAAAAGTTTGTAGAGTTACCGGTATATCATTGTTCATACCCAGTCGAGTATATTTCTATATTCCTTTTGCGTCAGTTTGTTGATTTCACTCAGGATGTGTTTGTTCACTTGGCTAATTTTTATTCCAGTACTAGTTTGTAAGTAAAGTTGGTGACCGTAGTCGAGAACGACCAGAACGCTCCCTTTTCCATAGTTACAACACTGAGGTGTAGGGGAGGGGACAACTCCTTTTCCTGGATTGCTCAACTTTAAACTTGATACGTACCTTATATTGTTGAGTGTTAAGGAAGGAGGTATTAAGTACCATTTTTAAAGTCTTTGGTATGATGCAACCTGGAATTGAACCCTGGTCTCCCAGAGAGAGTAAAGTGTTCGCCAATGGCCCGGTAGACTTGGGTTCAATCCCAGGTTGCATCATACCAAAGACTTTAAAAATGGTACTCGATACCTCATTGCTTAACACTCAGCAATATAAGGTACCTATCGAAGGTAAAGTAGAGCAATCCAGGGAAAGGAGAAGCGCCCTCCCCTACACCTCCGTGTAGTAGCGATTGAAAAGTGAGCCTTCAGGTCACCCTTGTCTACGGTCGCCAACTTTACTTTACTTACTAGTTGGTGGTCTTCACTGGAGTAAAGTGATATCAAGTCTCCTCAGTTCTCCAGGGCTCATCTAAGTATTCAAGTCGATCTCAGCAGCGCTATAGTTGAGATCGGCCTCAATCTTTCCGCGGATCTCCAGCTCCCACAATCCCAAATTCTTTGAGATTATTGTAAAAGCTCCGAGTTAGAATTAGCATCACCATTACCTTCATGTTTTATAGTTGTTTTTTTTTTTTCTGCTCACTAGCAAGGTCCTGGTATCTAGGTTTTCGATTTTCTTTAACATAACTCTTTGATATATAGTAACGAAGACGTCTTCTCGCTGAAAAATTATTTTCTTCGATTTAGTTATAACATCTAGTCTTCTCGGAAGATTTGGGTCGTCCATTTTTATAGCAAAATCGTAAATAATTTTGTTCACCTCATTTTCTGCGGGGGTCCTCGTGGTGTAATGGTTAAAGCGATGGACTGCGGAATCGTAGTACGCGAGTTCGTACTCCAGTCGCGTTATTACATTCACTTTCGGGCAAATACCCTTGGGAAAGGTATGAACCCCCTAATCCTCCCAGCTATGGGTTAAATAGTACCACTACTGTTCTTGTAGGAGAATGGCTTTGGCATTAAATAACCTAAAAAGAGCTGATATGCCATTAAACAAAGAAACCAAACCAATCATTTTCTGGGACATATTTTGGTCTATGCATACAGTATTTGTCTGGATGGTCAAAAATGACTTGCTTGCAAAGTTTCTAATGAATGGCCTTTACCAACCCAATACTGTTCTACTCTAGTGTCATTCGATGTTGTTGTTTCATATCTCATCGTACGTAGAGACAGAGAACCGAGTTCAAATACTGTGTGAGGCAGTTTCCATTTCACATACAGCTAATACCCCTGGAAAAGATATAACTCAAACTATTTTATATGTGTACATAGTAGGGAAGACAGGACTCTTTAACATTGATATGGCAACCAGTCTAGAAGGAAAACTCTAAATTCAACCAAGTTGTAATCTGCTTGATCATGCTCGTTGCAGAAGGTTACATAAATGCAAACACTGTGAACATGAATGTTTATATTTCAATGGGATTTTAGATATAGATATCCTGACACTGCGTGTGCCGATGTCAATTTTTGGATTATGTAAATATGTGAATAGCAATAAACTAGGAAATAAAATGTCCCTGTTTCGAAAAAGGAATCAGTGAAGCATTCAGACAAATAGATGGATTGATTGATTGATTTTAACGGCATGCCAACCCCTATTGTTTTATTTTAAGCCAAGAGGTTAGGAATTCATGTTATTTGTCCATTTATATTCATATTTCTTGTGTTGTTGTATCTTACGAGTTTTTATGTACAGTTTTGTTCTCTGCACCATTCGATTTTGCAGTTGTTTAATCTCTCTTTTTCGCTCTCTCGCTATATATATATATATATATATATATATACTAAACACTACATATACGTTCACTCACAATAATAAGCAACTATAACCCACACAAACACACACACGAAAACACTCACAAGCACACATAAAGATTTGTACACAATCCCAACGGTTTTTTACTGTATTTTTCGATTTTTTCGATTTCTTCATTTTCTTTCGTTATCTGTCTGTTGTTTGTAAAACTTCATGAAACCTAAAGTCGCAGAAAAACTTCTATGGTTTTAAATATATAAAATCTAATCCTATTTACCAACCCCTTCGCTCTGGCAGGATATGACACAAGGTCGATTTTTAAGCGGAGTTTAATAGGTTTGAATTCAAAGTTTTCCTTCTCCTAGACTAGTTGCCTCACAAAGGCTGAAGAACCTAGTCTGCCCTACTATTTACCCATTGCTGGAGGGAGAATAATTGGATTTATACCTTTCCTATGCGAGTGCAATGTGAAATGCAATCAGTCTCGTGTCGCCGAGTCCATTTCCTACGACGATAACCATTACACAACGAGCACCTCCCTATAAAACCTAATATATATTTATTTATTATTATATACACACACATATATATTGCATTTTTTTACCATTATTTTTACTCTATGCGAGTTTTTATAGTAACTCTAATTGGTGGTTTTTCACTGAAGTGTAAATGACAACAGATCTTCCCAGGTCTTCCGAACTCTTCTAAATACTCTAGCTGATGTTAACAGTGCTGTAGTCTAAATCCATATTTAAATCCTTTATTGATTCCATGCTTCCTCAAATCTCCAGTGCTTACAGTCTCTTTTCGAGGTTTTCGGAGACCGATCTCAAGTGTACAAAACACAATTGCTATCATCCCCACTTTCAGGTCCCACAACTTTTTCCACTTTCAAACAAGATCCAAGTATTTGTTAATCTTTTCGCTTTCTTTCATCTTCACTCAATGATCCGCTGGAATAGCAAAATCAATTAGTTGAAAAATTATTTTCTTCTTTCTAATTTACATTAGGCCAAGCTTTCTGGTCTGGGTTTGATGATCTGTTTGTATGTCAAAGTCCCCAAGAGTTTTATGAGTCTCGTTTTCTTAAACAGGTTCTCGTTTTTGCATATCATCATCATTATCATCACGTCGTGCTGGTAGCACTGATATCCCTGACCGTCTCTCGCCACTTTTCCCTATCGTTCATCGCCTCAGGCAGGTCTTCTGGACAACATCCCGTATCCGCACATAGTTGCTGAATGTATGTTCGTGCTGGCCGTCCTGCTTTTGCACGGCCATGTGTGGGGGTCCATAAGAGCACATCACTTATGAGTTCGTCCCTGCTTCTCCAGCAGTGTCCTGCATGTCTGGTTCGTCTAACTTGAATAGTTTTCGTGATAGGAGGCAGGTGGCCGTACAGTTAGTGTCTTATGGGGTGTTGCCGCCAGGACTTGTTCAAGATTGCTCGCAGCATTCGTTAACATGGCCAAATTTTAATCTCTTGCACGATTCCCAGTGGATTACTTTTCCCACCGAGCCGTGCTTTGTCTTGTATTCCTTTTGTGCCAGTTGCGATTTTTGCCTCATAACCTACACTTTCTATTCTGTTGCATATTATCAATTTTAAAAACAAAAAATAGAAAAATGTTTGTAGAGTTACCGGTATATTATTGTTCATACCCAGTCGAGTATATTTCTATATTCCTTTTGCGTCAGTTTGTTGATTTTACTCAGGATGTGTTTGTCCACTTGGCTAATTTTCACTCCAGTACAAGTTTGTAAATAAAGTTGGCGACCGTAGTCGGGAGTGACCCGAAGGCTTCATTTTCATTAGTGGAGCAATCCAGGGAAAGTAGTAGCGCCCTCCATTACTCCTCGGTCTACACTGAGGAGTAATGGAGGGCGCTACTACTTTCCCTGGATTGCTCCACTTTAACCTTGATTCGTACCTTATAATGCTGAGTGTTAAACAAGGCGGCATCAAGTACCATTTTTGAATCTTCGATATGACTCGGCCTAGAATTGAACCCCAGTCTAAATTATGCATTATTTTGCGTTGTTTATTAGAAGAGATTCAGTTTCTCCCTTCAAGTTTAGCCTTCTGGGCCATATTCATGCCAACTTACCAGCAATTTCCTTAGTTTGTCGCTTAAAGTGTCCGTACAGTTGTTTTTCTTCCTATCTTTTTTCAAGATTTTTTGATTATTTTTCTGTTTGTCCTTTAGTTATTTCTGTTGATACGAGAGTCGGCCAAAATTTTCTTAGGCTGACCAATATATTCACATGGAATAAAATAAGTTCCATTGGTGTTGAAGTGCTTGGATACCATTGGCCAAAAAGTTTTCAACAGCAAATACGAGGGCATCAAATGAACTTTTCCGCCATCGATCTACTCAGCCCAATATTGTCTTGCTATTACTGGTGGTTGTAATCAGTTCTTCTTTGCTATCTTTGAGTATTCCTCGAGTCCTTGATTTGTTACATCTACGCAGTCCGCAATACTAACGAGTTTTTTTACCCTCTTTTTTTTATACATAGAACCTATATCATCTCTCAGCTGTAAGGCCTTATGCTTAGTCATCAATTTCTTTATTCTTTGGCCCATCTTCATGAGTCCCTTCCTTGTCCATTTTAGGAATGGTCCAGAGTATCTTACAAGGGTATCTGCTCTGACGTTTATTCCTGCTTGATATCGAGAAATACTTATGTTCTTCCGTAGTACTCTTTTCTATTCTTTTCTTTTTTTTTTTTTTACATTTTTCCCTGTATCCTTGATAATCTTCACTTCTAATATTCCCAAGTATTTCTAGTTTACTTTTTTCCGAATGTTCTGATGTTTTCCTGGTTGGACAGTTCTGTTCCCTTCATAGTTTCTATTTTCCCTATTTTCCTTATCAGCATGGTGCATTTTTCAATCTTTCATATTCCATTCCAATATCTTGGTTGTAGATTCTAATAGATTGTATTAGCGTTTCTACTCCTTTTTCATTGTTGGAAAATATCTTTATATCATCCAATATACATAAAGTGGTTTGTCTTTTCCTGCAACTTTGTAAATTTGTAGCCTTCTGTGCATTGCCATAGTATATATTTTAATGGTATATGTAAAAATAGTAGCAATGATAGTGAGTCTCCCTGGAAGATGTTTCTTTATATTTTAACTTTTGCGACGGTTTGTCTTCCAGCTGCTAATTCAATTCTCCAGTTTTCCATAGCTCTAGTGATGAAGTTTATGATTTGCTCAAAACATTTTTAGACATTATTATTATTATTATTATTATTTATTCATTTATTTATTTATTCATATTGTTTGTGTTTTATTACTTCTTTTTATTTCTAGATGTAAATACTTCTTTGGCTTTTGCAAGTGCGTCGCTAAAAAGTGCCGAGGGTGTGCCTGGTAGACGTTATTCTCTGATAGTTTTGAAGTTAAACAGGCTTCTGTGTTATATATGTATATATAACACTGGAACCTGTTTTATATATATATATATATATATATATAAGTATGTGTGGGTTTTCTGGCTAGTTTTTCTTTTCTTTTTTCTTTTTCTTTTTTGGTTTTTTTTTTGTTTATTCCCAAGTAGGAATTAATAATTTCACAACGGTCATCGGGCTACTTAAACATCTGACTGATTTTACAAGGGTACCCCACCACTTCATGTTTATTTCAACTTTTTCGGACGGCTGGCTCTGCTACTTACCCCAAAGACATCCACAAAAAAAAACTTTACCCTTCGAGTTTGAAAAGAAGGAGAAAACGCGCCAAATTTCTGATCTGCCACAATATGCTGAAAAGTACTTGTGTATCTTAACTATTTAAGAAAAGAAAAACATAAAAACAAAAAATTTGGACATAAACAAGGAATTCCTCCCATCAAAATGTAAGCAACAGATAAAGACATATATATATATATATATATATATATATATATATATATATATATATATAAACAGATGGAGATAGATAAAGAGCAGAGTACTTTGAAGATACTACAGATTTTATAAACACATTACCGTACTGCTATGACAGTAGTTATACAACGTGCGGCAGGTAATTGAGAACAAATTAGAATATAAAGAAAAAATCCTGATATTCAAAAAATTATCATCTGCATTTGCCCAACCACTCACATGATCAATTTTCAAGCGGAGTAAAGCGGGTTCGAATTCACAGTTTTCCTTCTAGATATGTTGCCTTTCCAAAGAACCCAATTTGCCAAATTATTTACGAATAGCTGGATAGGAGCGGTGAGAAGCAGATTTATATATTTCCCAAAGGCATTAGAGTGAAGATGAAATACAAGTAGGCTCGTCCAGGATTTATACTTAGGTAGCCAATTACATATCTTACAACGCTAATCGTTAGGCTATCCGTTATATCTAAAAAAAAAAAAATGTATATATTCAGCTTAGTAAAAAGTAACAAGTTATATAATAAAATCTTCCTTTGTCTCGAGAATGGTGATGGGGATTTTCTCGTAAACCATGGAATCAGATGCTCCCGGTACATTTTGGCCACTTCGTATTTAACGAGGCTGAGCTATTTGGGCCTCTTGTTG
This sequence comes from Sepioteuthis lessoniana, assembly GCA_963585895.1. Lineage (NCBI taxonomy): Eukaryota > Metazoa > Mollusca > Cephalopoda > Myopsida > Loliginidae > Sepioteuthis > Sepioteuthis lessoniana. The sequence goes on from OY757925.1 coordinate 49,614,038, forward strand.
GTCTCCTTGTCGACATTCTCCCAGACGTAGTAGTCCGTGTGGTACAAATTGGTAGGAGGGGATAATACTGGAAATGACAGGATTGTGAAAATTTCCAGTTTACGACGATAGTGAATCTCGAATTTCACTGGGTGCAGAAAACCTCTGGATCCTATCACTAAATATCAGAACAAACTCAAAGTCTCTGCGAAATCCTCGTGCTATCGTTGAGGCTTAGAGGACGCTGATTGTATCCCTTGCAGTGAGGTAAAAGCCTCCTCCTAAAAAAGAAGGTGTTCTGAGTATGACATCAAACTGAATCTGGTGGCATATGGAAATTGTTTTAGGTAATTATATATATATATATATATATATACGTGTGTGTGTGTGTGTGTGTGTGCGTGTGTGCAAATTAATTTGAATTTATTACTTTAGGTTTTTATTTCGTATAATTATGCTCCACACATGTTTCGGACTTTGTGGTCCTCCTCAGGAGACTAATAACACAGACACACACACACACACATATATATATATATATATATGTATGTGTGTGTGTGTGTGTGTGTGTGTGTGTGTGTGTGTGTGTGTGTGAGTGCGTGTGTGTGTAGTTGGGCAGCAGTATTTCATTTCAACATGTTTGAGTAAATGATGAAGACACATTTTGTTTATATAATTTTATTAAGATTCTTTCAAGTTTCCTGATAAGTGTCTTGATTTCAGTTTGGAATTGGTAGATAAATTTACCAAAATTGTCCCGAGCGCTTTCGGACCTTTCATTGGCCATCCTTTTTTTGTTTTCGGTTGATAGCGTTTTGTTTTTTAATTTCATTAGCGTCTCAGTTTTATCCAACAATACGATTACATAATTTTGTAATGTTTTAAAAAAAAATAAAATTGTTTCAAAAGCTCATTCAAAAACACTCTTTATAAATGCAAGCAACCCTCGATGATGGCCTATAAAAGATCCGAAAGCGGTCGGGATAATTTTTGTAAATTCATCCACCAATTCCAACCTGAAATCAAGAAACTTGAAAGGATATTAATAAAATTATAGAGACAAAATGTGTCTTTATTATTTAATAAAACATATATATATATATATATATATATATATATATATATATATCCAATGGTCAGTCAAAAAGTTTTAAGCCTAAACCAGAAAGAAGTTTGGTTTGGTTTGGTTTGTTTTATGGAATATCAAACATGCCAAATCCTGTTTTCTCATATATATTAGATAAATGGTTTGTAAACTAATTTTATAAATATACACTGTTAAATGATCAAACAGTTCTATTTCAAACAGTTCAATTTAGTATAAATAAACAAAGTTAAATGGTTTCAAGACCTTGAAGGGATGACAATGAAGGGGTACTCTACATTCCCAAAAGCTCCAGCATTACTGAAGACTCACCATTAGATTGCTAAGTGTCATATGCAGGACACTCATTATGGGGATTCTTACAGCGATGCAGTCAGTGTGTTCTACAGCCCCAGCCAACTGGGCTCCCGAAAAAAGTGCATATCTGAATATTTTTGTTGTAACAACACAAACCGTTCTGTATAAAACTGGAAAATTTTGATGTAGTTTTTTTAATTTGATAAGAAGTGGTAGTGAGTTGCAATAACGAAAATGTGTTCAGCTCTGGCATTCTTTCTCGGTGAGGCTTAGAAATTTTTTAATCACCCTCGTATATATATATATATATATATATATATATAATATTAATACATTTATATATGAATACATATATATATACACACATATGACGACATATATATATATATATATATATATGTGTGTGTGTGTGTGTGTTTATCAACACCTTCATACGAGCAGGATGTGACACAGGGTCAATTTCTAAGCGGAATTTTACAGGTCTGAATTTAGAGTTTTCCTCCTAAGCCGGTTGCCATTCCACGGTTAAACATTCTAGTTTTCCCTATTTTACCCATAGCTTAAGGGAGAATACTTGGATGCTTACCTTTCCCAAAACTATCAGCGTTATGTGAAATGCAAACAACCTCGTCCAGGATTTGAACTCCGGTCACTGTGTCCATTTAAACTACAAGTGCTTCATATATATATATATATATATGCTCTCTTGTTTTGTATTTCGTTTATCATCCATCGGTGATCTAATGACACTTCAAGATATCTTTTGTAGTCTTAATGATGGTCTATTAAAACCGAAACGTTATAACGTCGATATTCTTTTATATTATATTCTTCCCTTCGGAATACTTTGTTTTTCAATATTTTCTCCACATTGTCGGATTATTTTCCATTATTTCCTTCTATATATATATATATATATATATGTATGTATGTATGTATGTATGTGTGTGTGTGTGTGTGTGTGTGTGTGTGTGTGTGTGTGTGTGTGTGACAGTACATATATAGAGAGAGAAAGCGCGTGACAGAGAGAGGAGAGAGATTGCAAGATATCTCTCTGCCGACTGGGTTCACGAATATTGACGAAACAGTTATGAATACAAGAACAAAAAAAATTGATGAGACTGCATATCCTTCTGTCATTCCCACACTGTGATAGAAAACTAATAAACCATGGTGGTATCTTAAGAAACTGCTGGGACGTACAGGGTTATTGGTAATGATGTTTCGCCCCCGAAAACCATGCTTTATCACTGTTATCTGATGAAGACTTTGCAGAACAGCTGTTGTTTTCGTAGCAGCATGTGTATGATATTATATGTACTAGTTAAGATTCAACCCCCCACCCCACACACCCGCACGCACACACACACACACACACACACATATATATATATATACTCTTTTGATCTCAACCAAGCGACTCATATTTCATAAAGTGAGGAAATTATAATAATACAGAGAATAGAAACGGGGAAAAAAAGAAAAAAAACTGTGTCAAGGCCAAATTCTTGAATCAAAATTTGTGACACAATGAGCAAATTCTCAAAGGCACTTTCAATCCTGCGGCTCCAATTTGGGTATTGGGGTAAGGTGTGGGGGTTGTTGATGTAGAATTTTGAAAGCAGAAGATGAGGAACCATTCTTTGCCATTTCTTAGCACATGTCAGTGTCACTTGAGCGTAACGGGTTTTAAAATCTGCAAACCAAACATGCTCACCAGCAGCTTGAATTTTTTTAAAACTTTGTTGCCTGATTCTTGTGTCTGGGACGAAGATTCCTGTTTTAAAAAAACGGTAAAATATAGAAAACATTATGGCTTTGTTTTATTATTTTATAATCAATATTTTGATTAATTAAAATATTTACACATTGCTGAAAAACAACAAAAAATCTGTGTGGTCAAAAAAATCATCACCAGGTATGATTTCGGGGCCAAAGCATCATTACCAGCAACCCAGAGCATCATACCAGTACCTTACCATACTAACAGGCTTTGTTGGTTTTTCATCACATCATGAGACTGCTCCACACATGTTTCGGACTTTGTGGTCCTCCTCAGCAGACTAATAACACAGACAGACACACACACACACATATATATATATATATATGTGTGTGTGTGTGTGTGTGTGTGAGTGCGTGTGTGTGTAGTTGGGCAGCAGTATTTCATTTCAGCATGTTTGAGTAAATGATGAAGACACATTTTGTTTATATAATTTTATTAAGACACAAAAAAATCATCACCAGGTATGATTTCGGGGCCAAAGCATCATTACCAGCAACCCAGAGCATCATACCAGTACCTTACCATACTAACAGGCTTTGTTGGTTTTTCATCACATCATGAGACTGCTCCACACATGTTTCGGACTTTGTGGTCCTCCTCAGCAGACTAATAACACAGACAGACACACACACACACATATATATATATATATATGTGTGTGTGTGTGTGTGTGTGTGAGTGCGTGTGTGTGTAGTTGGGCAGCAGTATTTCATTTCAGCATGTTTGAGTAAATGATGAAGACACATTTTGTTTATATAATTTTATTAAGACACAAAAAAATCATCACCAGGTATGATTTCGGGGCCAAAGCATCATTACCAGCAACCCAGAGCATCATACCAGTACCTTACCATACTAATAGGCTTTGTTGGTTTTTCATCACATCATGAGACTGCCAGATCATATTATTTTTTTTGTATTTACAAATTTCCAGCAAATCCTAGTGAGCAGATTGTTCGCCAATTGCCCGAGAAACTGGGGTTCAATCTCAGACCAAGGCATACTAAAGACTCAGAAAATGATACTTGATACTTCCTTGCTTAACACTCACCATTATAAGGTACTATCAAGGATATAGTGGAGCCATCCAGGGAAAAGAGTAGCTCTCTCAAGTACACCTTGGTGTATTAGCTATTGAAAAGGGAGTCTTCGCGTCGCCCTCGACTTCAGTCGCCAACTTTACTTAAATGATACGTCAATACAATGAACGAGAATAGAATTTCCGTGAAATGTACATGTAAAGTGTATATATATATATATATATATATCGAGAGAGAGGGGGAGAGATCTGTATGATAACTTTCTTTTTATTTTATCAGAGAGATTAAATTTCTAATGGTCGATAACTTGTCAATAGTTGCTCATGCTTTTATTATGCTTTAATTATTTCAGTAGATAAAATATTGCTACTGAGGTATATGAAATAGGTCTACTAATTTCATAGGCTTGTTATTTTGTGTGGAGATGGTACCATTTGATCAAAACACATGAATGTCTTATCTATACCATTTAGACACCAATGCCTTTTGATGCTTCCTTCAAGCAATGCCGCAGATATTCAGCTAGAAAAATGTACTTGTGAGAAGCTCTAAATTATCCACGTAGTTTGCATCACCAGCAATTTCTGAGAAACACCGCTTTTTCTTGACTTTTTAAGAAAAAGGGTTTCTTTCATTAGATCTATTGACATTCATTGTGTGTAATCAAGGCAAATTATAGAAATGATACCCTTGTATTTTTTTTGCAAGAATCTAGCGACGATGACGAAGAAATCAGTGTAACCATCAGGTGAGCAAACCATGGTCTTCGTGTCCTTGTAGAGCGTCATAATGGCAAGAACCGTTTCTTTTGAAAAACCATATACCAGAAATATTTGCTCCATCCTTTCTATCCTTATAGAATCAAATGTCTAGGGGGAAATCTACAAACAAGTGTGTAACTTTGAGATTTTTAGCATAGATCCCTTTGAGGATTCGATGAATAATTTGAATCTGAGTTGTGAATCGATTTCTCTGAAAATCGTTTTGATTTTTCTGAAAAAAAAACTTTCTCGACTTCAGATCTAATAGGATTGAGTTCGAACTCGTAAAGAATAAGTTCACGTGTTAGAATACGTTGCACGTTCATCTGTGTAGCATTCAAATCATACACGGAATTAAGCAATACACAACATGTCAGCGGACCAACAACCACGATACTACTAACCACAGAGAGTACCTCCTACTGTTTGAACTGTTCAAGAAAAGTAGCACGAACGAAAATATAGCCAAACTTTTGAAAATCTTTACTCACAGAACTTTAGACTATTTATCAATGTCTTAGTCTTTAAAAAAAACAGCAGATGGGAGAAAGACTAGTTGACAGACAATTTTGCATTTCATTTTACGAATTCAACAAAATCGTCCGATTTGGGATTTTTACTTTGTTGATATGATGTCATGGAGATCTATGTATTTACCCAACCCCTCCGCTAAGGATAGGATGCGACACAAGGTCAATTTTTAAATGGGGCTTGAATTCAGAGTTTTTCTAATTAAAGCTAATGAATCCAATCTGCCTGACTACTTTACCCATAGCTCATAAAATGGAGGATCTAGGTTCATGCCTTTCCCGAGGGCATTAGTGTGAAATAAAAAACAAACAAATCTAAGATAGAGTCGCCAATTTTATTTCTTTTGATGCTGATCGTTACGCTGTGTGCGCCTCCATCGGAATGTAAATACTCTACGCATATGTGAATATTTTTACTGAGTAATTATGCAACTTCTTAATTCACTTTTATTACTTTTTTTTTTTTTTTTGAAAGTCTTAGTTTCTGTTTGATGCATCAAAATGGCCAAGTATTTTCAAACAAAGGTCAGCTTCCACCTGCCCTCTCCTCTGACGACCATGAGGTTGTGCACCAAACTTATAGTCTGGTACTATACCTGTAAGATTGATTTAAGGTTTACGTTGAAAGAAAGCGTTGCTTACCGTAGACGAATATTATTGAACTTTTGCAATCGTCACAATGTTTTATTACGATGGCCTTGTGCCAGACTAATCTTTCTAAAAATATTTTGTTTTCGCTTTTTCAACAAAAAAAGAAACGACGGCCCAGATAAGGTCTTATTTTTTATGTCATAAATTTTTAAGAGGTTTCCATCCTCCTTTGATTGTTGCGTCGATTCCATTTCCTATTATGAAAACCGTTACATTAAGCACGCCTCCCCCACTACTTAATACACACACTTTTGCACATTGCTGAAAAATCTGCAGCAAGATCTGCAGTATGCGACTTCAATAAAACTACCATCAAGTTATTCATAATTTGAAGTATCATGTTGCTTCTAATGTTCTGACATGCAACAGAAGCAGAATATGATATTCAGCATGCATCACTGCTTCTATGAGTGCATCTGACATGTGCACCCGCAGTAGGTAACAAGTTAAATACTGACCGATATTCCTATTCATAACTTTATATACAATACCGCCCATAAATAAATACGCCACAGCCCAGTCAGCTGGGGCTGTCAAATACACCAACTACATCTCTGCAAAGAGGTAAAACTCCCTAAACGAGTGTTCTGGATATCACACTAAACCATCAGATGATGAGGCTCTAGCCCTGGAGGTTTGACAAATATGGAGCACCCCTTCAATGCCATAACTCCCAGATCCACTCTGACACTGATAGGGCTCTATCTATGGGTCAAAACAAACTGTTTGGCCATTCAAACTATGTACAAACAAATGACTTATGCTAAACTGAATTGCTTGAAATAGAACTGTTTTATCATTTAACTGTGTATAAACATATGACTGATGTTTAACTGAATTGTTTGTGATACATAGCAATACTTGGAAGTATTTCACTGCGTGAAAATAAAACTATTAGTGTGGAATACTTGAAACCGTTAACTTGCATGTAACTTAGAATTATTAATATTACATAGCAATACTTTGAACATTTGACTGTATGCAAATGAATGAATAGTGTTGAATGAAATAATTAGTGTTAAGCAATAAAAAGCAATAATTAGTGTTAAGCAATAAAAGGCAAGAGTTAAAAGCAGTTCACTGTGTGCAAACAATTGATTAATATTAAATAGAAATATTAGTGTTAGATCGCAATCTTTGAAACCATTTAAGTGTGTAGAAACAATAGCAAAACCTGTATGCAAACAAATTAGTTGTAACTCATTTAAAAATAAAATTACTAATTAACTATTCAATTACAAATTATTTATGTATAACCATTTAACTGTGTGCAAACAACTGACTGATGCTGAATTTAGTTGTAAGTGTTAAATAGCAATACTTGAAATCGTTTCACTATGTTCAAATAAATAATTAACAGTAAATAGAATTATTCATGTTAGAGTAGAATATTGACCCATGACCGAGCTATCAATCAGAGATTCTCTGCACAAGACATACCAGTGAAAATAAGCGGAAGCAGTCATGTAATTGAACAGAAATGTGTGGGTATTATGAAATGATATATGCAGATGCTACCATGAGATACAAGGAGACTAAATTTTGAGTGAGTCTCAGCTTGCGGCCAGAAGAGATTCAGTCAGTCACTGGGAGCGCTAGTAAGTGGCTGAGTGCCTTCGCTGGAACAGCGTCCCACAGAGCAGCCCACGGCAGGTCTCCAATTGAGTACCCACCCAGCTAAAAAGCAGAAGAAGAGCTAAGTGGGACCTTGAAGCTGGGTCAATATGGCAGTCTACATTCATCTCTCTCCGTCCATCTGTCTCTCTCACACCACAGAAGCTTTGATCCCTTTCAAGAAAAAAGTGTGAGAGTTATATTTTTATAATCAAGTGTTGTGGTTTCTTCCTTCATCACAGATATACAACATTAGAAATACTTGAAACCATTTAACTGTGCGAAAGGATGAGCTCGGGCTCATTTAAAAATGTTTTCAATGAAATGTATTTCAAAATCATATATATATTTATATGTATAAAGAGGATAAGGCATTAAATAACCTTAAATGGAGGTGCCCATGGTGTAATGATTATCGTCATAGGAAATGGACACGGTGATACGATTTCAAATCCTGGAATAGACCGATTGCATTTCACATCGCACTAATACCCTTGGAAAAGGTATGAATCCAATTATTCTCCCTCCAGCTATGGGTAAATAGTAGGACAGACTGGGTTCTGCAGCTTTGGTGAGGCAACTAGTCTATGAGAAGGAAAACTCTGAATTCAAACCTGTTAAACTCCGCTTAAAAATCGACTGTGCGTCATATCCTACCCGAGCGGAGGGGTTGGTAAATATGATTAAATAACCTTAAATGGTCGATATGCCATAAAACCCAACCAAACCAAATCATATATATTAAGTACGAGGATCATTAAATAAGTTTCCATACTTTTTTCGTATGAGCACTTTTATTGATAGTTGTAATTTACGAAGCTTTTTGCTTCGATGTGGCACAAGGCCGATTGAATGGGGCTCCCAATAAGAACCGAACTCACTTTTGCAGGTTTGCTAGTCAAGCTTGCTAACCATTACACTACCCGAGGTGCCCACACTTTTATTGATAGTACACACATGAAACTCTAATCCCTTTCGAAGTAATCTCCTCCAGCTTCAATGCACTTGTTGTACCGTTACAACAACTTCTGGAAGGCCCCATTGAAATCCTCTTGTGTGAGCGTGTTAATGACCTTCGACACAGCCTCTTTCATCGACTCAATTGTCTCATAATGACAGACTCTGAGCTTAGGGAATAACCAAAAATCACAAGGAGCAAGGTCTGGACGATAGGGACAGTAAGGAAGTGTCTTGATGCCCCTCTAGGTCAAATAGTCTGTGACAAGGATGGAGTTGTGGACTGGTGCATTGTCCTGGTGGAAATGCCACTGACCTGATTTCAAGAGTGCTAGCCTCTTCCTGAATCTCTTCCTGAACTCCCTTAAAACCTCAACACAGTAACCCTAACCCTAACCCTTTGGCCTATCAACTCTGGTGTATTGACTTCCTTACTCCTCCCACACCTCTCATCATCCCTCACAGACTCCCTGCCTTCCTTGAATCTCTTATGACACTCAAAAATTGATGCTCGATTCATGCAAGATGCTCCAAAAGCAATCTGAAACATTCCATACGTTTCTGTGTCATTTTTTCCAAGTTTAAAACAGAATTTTATTGCATATCGTTCTTCTAAAGTGTCCTCACGTCCAGAGGGCATTTTTGAAATTCACTAGCTGTTACAATCAGGCTTTAGTAGGGTGTCTTCCAGTTGCTGCTGTAGCTGTTCATTTGAACCTGAAATCATAAAAATTTGTCAGTCATCTTATAAGATGTATAGCAATATCATACTGAATTTTCAAGTGTCTACGACAATTTTAAATGCCTGCACAAAAAAAGTCGGGAATCTTATTGAATGCACCACGTATATATATATTAAGAGGATTTGGCGTTGAATAACCAACAATGGTAGATATGCCATAAAACCAAACCAAACCAAACCATATATATTTGATATATATGTATAAATAGGATTTGACATTAAATAAACAACGATGGTCGATATATCATCAAACCAAACCAATCTCTTTAGTGAAATAAAACTGGAATTCTAAATGGTAGCTATGTAGTACAACTGTATAGTTGCACCAATCTGACTAAAAAAAAAACACCGAAAGAAAAAGCTACATGGGAACTACATCAGGATTCATGCTGTTATGAACAAGTCCTGGAAGCGGTGCACTACAAAACAGCAGCTGTACAACCACTTACTTCCCATCTCACGAACAATCCAAGTAAGACGAGCCAGACATGATAGACTCATGGAACTCACAAGCGATGCCCTCGCATGGATTCCTACACACAGAAGTGTTGACTGACCAGCAATAACTTCCACTCATCAACTCCGAGTGAACCCTGGATGCCGTCTACGGGAACCACCAAGAACAATGGACAATAGGGATGGATAGTGTGAGAGAACCAAGGGTATATATGCTGTCAGCACACCTTGATAATGATGAAAAGAAATATAACGGTGTAGCTTTATATCGAAAGATGAAGTTCAGAGATGCTTGGACCAATGGAAAACTCACTGGAATAAATGTGTTGAATGCCAAGAGGACAATTGTGAAGAAAATTAAAGTTTTGTGGGTATTATTTGTAGAGGCAGTTATTCAAAGACTATTCATATAACTCAAGAATTTTATATAATGGGAACCAACATGCAAAATAAAGGGAAAATGTGTTACTGTAGGTAATAGAAATTATTGAAAACAGTTCATCACTTACTTGGCAATTCATCTTTGACTGTCTTTGAAAATAGATACATCAGTCATATTTTAAGATCAGGCTGCTGGGGAAATTAGAATCAAAAGTATTCAAACATATATGACGTATCGTAAATTACTAAAGTCAAAGGTTCAGCAAAATATCAATATATGTCAGTTTACACTTAGTATATCACTCGATCAAAGCAGTCTAAACTGTGATTAGTAGTATTGCGGTAGATGGTGCGCTGACATGGAGTACATTGCTTCACTCGTTGTGAAACTTGAAAAGCCAATACATTAAGTTATGCTTTACGAGTTTGGACTCGGCCATAACACTGCCAAAGCAAACAAAAATATTTGTTTTGCGAAAAATCAAAGTGCAGTTGATCACAGTACAGTAACCAGATGACAGAAGAAATTTTACTTGGTCTGTAAGAACCGAGATGATCAGGCAAAATCAGGTAGGCTTTAAACTGTGGATTTCAATGATGTGATTGATCCAAGCCATAAAGCAAATCCAGCAAGTAGCATTTGGAGAGTATCAGGCGACATCAGTATCTCACAGTCTAGTATGATTTGTTAGCTTCACAACCTTGGCAAAAACATCTAGAGCTACCAAATTGTGCCTCATGTTACCAAAATATAACAAAATCTTTTACTAAATAAAGTAGTTTTCAGTTTTTACTAGTATTTCTTTCATATTTCGTTTTGTTGCTTCTTGTTACAATTTCTCGATCATCCCTGAGTAACTATTAGTAAGGTGTATAGTTTGGGATATTCTGAGGTTAATTTGTAAAGCACCTACCAAAGTCTAAGGGATTCAAGTCCAAGTTTCAATGATATTTCTTATTATTATTTCCATCCAGCACAAATGGTCACAGAATGGTCTTTTGTGATAAAAAAAAAACAATCAAAATTAAAATTAACTCTGTCCATTGATTCTATTATTTACAACAAGAACCATTATGCTAATACTTAGATGTAAAGTAAGTAAAGACAAGTTGGCGACTGTAGCCGAGAGGACACGAAGGCTCCCTTTTCAATAGCTACTACACCGAGGTGTAGGGGAGGACGCTACTCCTTTCTCTGGATTGCTCCAATTTACCCCTGATACATACCTTATAATGCTGAGTGTTAAGCAAGTAGGTATCAAGCACCATTTTTAAAGTCTTTGGCATGACCCAACCGGGGACTGAACCCAGATCTCGCGGACTATTGGCGAACACTCTACCCACTTGGTCAATGAGCCATTTTTTATTAGTACATGTACTGGTCAACTAATTTCAGAATCTAACCATTTCATGAGGAGATGGCACCATCATGATTAAAACACATGCACTCAGTTTCACGAAGAAACATGAGAGAGAGAGAGAGAAAAAAAAAATAAGAAAGTTAAAATTTGACTCTTGTCATATAACAAGGCGTGAGGCCTTTGACTCGCTAGAGGTGTGTTCTCAAACCCCTGGCAAATCCTGTGTTTTAATATTCAATAAGAAAAAATAAATGTCTTATTTTTGTAATAATAATATGCATTTTAAACATTAATTCCTGATTTTTTTTTTCAATTAATCAATGTTTAAAATGAAGTTATTCTTAATGCTATTTGCATAAAGATTTGAAGAGTCGGGTATGTTTTGGAGCCAAAACTGTTTTGGTTTCACGTAGCTGATGTTCAAGTAAGCCTGCATTGACACATCCGAAATCCCTTGAATTTAAGGAAATAAATTCAACCATTGACTTCAACTGAGTAGTAATTAATACATTTTTGGTGGATGGTGCCTTCTCATAGAATTTTTTTAAATTTCTACCATCATTGTTTATCTTTAGCACACCCAAACTCATTTTCTTCTGTTTGTGTGTTAGTGCTGGGTTTTTTTTGTTTGTTTTAAATCCTATTTTATTCAGCTGATTTCCTACAGTTCTATTTTAAACATTAACCCCCGTTTTAATCCAACCGTTTTTCGTTTGTCTTGTTGTTCATGTTATATTTTCAAAGCATATTGCTCTGTTTTCTATCCTGAGACTTTTACATCTTTCTTGGTCTACCAGTGGGTTTTCTTTTTTTTAGGTGAGGTTAGGTTTCTTTGTTTAATGGCATATCAAACTTTGTAGGTTATTTAATGCTAAAGCCATTCTCTTAGAAGAACAGTAGTGGTACTATTTAACCTATAGCTTGGAGGATAAGGGGGTTCATACCTTTCCCAAGGGTATTTGCCCAAAAGTGAACGTAATAGCGTGACTGGAGTTCGAAATAGCTTACTACGATTTCGCAGTCCATCGCTTTAACCATTACACCACGAGGACACCCTCTCCTTTTTTTAACCACCCTATTTCTGTTATATTTTCATCATATGTTAAACACAGCTGACTGAGTACAACCCATGTCTTTCACAACACTACACAGCGTATTGTCTTCTTGAATGAGTTTTATGATCCTGTCCATTGATTAAACAGACAGTTCTTTTGTTTCCTTTTAGTTAGGTATGCCCAACTGCGTGAACTTTTTTCATCTGCTGACTTATTTTCCTATCTTGACTTCAGCTGGTATTTGTTTTAGAAATGCAAAGTACATGATTATTTCATAATTTTTCCACAACATTGGGTTATTCCATAATGTTTTTCTCTGCATGACTAGGAAAAAATTATACCATTAATTTCAATGATTTAATCAAATTTATTTAAGGTATTTTTTTAAAGGCTGAGTGTTTTGCCATTAAACAAATATGCTTTATGCCATGTCTGTTATTAGTTCACTTACGGCTAAAAAAACAAAAAAAAAACAAAACGAACATTTTCAAAGTATGCTGGCTCCATAATTGGTACCAGGAGTAGTTTGCACTTTCGTCATTACAAGACAGCGAATATAGTTCTATGAAAAATATTCTCTCAAAAAGACATAAAATAGAAATCTTACAAACTTTATAAATCTTCAACAAACCTTAATTAACCTTCACTAACCTTCTCTTTTTTTTACCGTTTTTTATCATTTTTTTATATATTAGATAAAACATGTTGTTGTTGATTGAATATACATACCTTGTCCGTTTATTATATTCTTATTTGAAATACTATCAGCCTTTCAACTTTGGTTTCTCTAATATTCAAACTATGATACTTGGATATATGAGACCTAAAGAATTAAATTAATTTGGGGATTCCATTTTCTTTTTAATGAGGAAAAAATTAAAGCATTTTTATTTAGGATAAAACATCTTTTTTTAAATTTTAATCACTGATCAGTTTTTAAGGTGGTAACCTTAAAAAGTTAATTCCAATGTTCCAATGATTTTATTGTGATGCATGTATTTTTTAGCCATTTTTGTGGGGAAAAAAAGAGCTGTCTGAAAATGAGAGTGTTAAAGTACAAATCAAATAAAAATGATACTTTTTCGTGTATGCATATCTAAACCTTCTTATCTCAAAAAGACATTATAACCTTCCTAATTCTAAAGACATTCATTAATCTTTCTTAACTTTTTCTTCTTATTTGATTTATGTTAAATAAAATATACTGTTGTTGCTTAAATACACATAATTATAAATTGAATTACCCTGACCAGAAAATCGGGCGAACATTTACGCACGACATACGGAAACACTGGACAGCTGTTTTGACCTTATTAGGTCTCATCAGTAGTGTATACCGTAATCTCTACTACTGGAGATCGAACCAACGACTACAGATTGCAGAGCAGAAATTCTACGACTGAGCCACTAATTCATATCGCACACAAGTTAACTAGTCATGGTAATTGCGAGACCAATTAACTTGAATGTGTCTTGCAAGTTACATCCATACTCTTTACAGAGAACACGGTCACCTCCTGGGCCACGTCTTCCCAAGAGGATTAGAAATACGCATCCACGCAATTATTATGACTTCAAGGGCAAGGATATAGATGTACATTTTTTTCTTTTTTATATTGAAGAATTATATTGGCCGCGCAATTACCATGACTAGTTAATTTGGCGTCACTTGTGTGCGATATGGGTTAGTGGCCCAGTCGTAGAATTTCGGCTCTGCAATCTGTGATCGCTGGTTCGATCTAAAGTGGTGGAGATCGTGGTATATAATGCTGATGAGACCTAATAAGGTCGAAACAGCGGTCCAGTGTTTCCGTGAGTCGTGCGTAAGTGTTCGCCGGATTTTCCGGTCATGGTAATTCAATTCACAATTCCTCTGCTTAAAAAAGATTAAAAAACACATAAAAACTTGCGTCTTTACTTTACCATATTTACCCAACCCCTCCGCTCGGGCAGGATATGACACAAGGTCAATTTTTTTAAGCGAAGTTTAACAGGTTTGAATTCAGAGTTTTCCTTCTCCTAGACTAGTTACCTCACCAAGGCTGAAGAACCCAGTATGTCCTACTATTTACCCATAGCTGGAGGGAGAATAATTGGATTCATACCTTTCCCAAGGGTATTAGTGCGATAGGAAATGCAATCGGTCTCGTTCAGGATTTGAACTCGTGTCGCTGTGTCCATTTCCTGCGACGATAGCAATTACACCACGGGCACCTCTTGTGTCTTCACTTTATTCTTATCTAAGCCTTTCAACGTTAGTTCCTCAAATATTTAAGCTATGATAAAAGTTCATATCAAATAAATAGAAAACAACATGATGCTCAGACACTCAAGACCTTGAGTAGTCCTAGCGATATTGCAATTCACTGCGCTTTTTGAATGGCATGGCTAAACCTTCAATTTTTCTAAGGAAAAGAATTTTTTATCAAAGAGAGAAAAAAAATCAACTTTTCAATATTTCTAAGGCAGATGCTTATGCACATGATCTTGTGTAATAAAAAAAAAATTGAGGTACCTTCAATTCTAAATTACCTTAAAACTTTTTTTAATAGTATGACCTGTCTGATAATGAGACATGACTCATGTGAATAATTCCTCAAAAAAGATTACCTATGCCTTTTCTAAAAAGAGAAATAATTCAGGGACTTTATTTTCATTTTAATAAGGATATTCAAACATCTTTACATAGGATAGACCTTTTTTTTTAAATCTTAATCACTTAATAATATTTAAGGTCAACAGCCTAAATGAGTCTTAACAAGCCAGTGACTTTATTGTGGTGTATGTCTGAATTTAAGAATTCAAAGATAGATTTTCAAAAGCTGGTATGATAAACTTGGTTTAGAATTGCTATATTTTTGATGGATTAGAAAATTACTTTTCTTCTTTTCTATCAAATTCTGGTTTTCTTTTACTGATGATCCTTTGGCCTAAGTAGATAAACAAAAGTGAATTTATTATTGTTCGACTAGCAACAAGTGAACCAGTAAGTAAAAAAGATTCTTTCATATGCATACATACATCTATATATTCTTGTCTCTACACGAGATAATAATTTAGAACTCTTTCAAACACTTAAAAACATTCAATAGTTCTTCAGTAACCTTTCTTGTCTTTTAAAAATTTGTCTTATAACTCATAGCAATAATTAGCAACCTCCCCTACACCTAAGTGTAGTAGCTATTGAAAAGAGAGCCTTTGGGTTACCCTCAACTTAGGTCGGCCAACTTACTCAACTTATATATATATATATATATATATGTATTTACATACTTATATGTCCTTATATATATATGTATGTATGCACATACATATACATACATATATATTTTACATATTCTAATCTAATATCAAAAATTTTCACTCAGTTCAAAGTATTTGAAGCAATGATATGATTTTGAATTACTAATAATAATAATCATTAAACAATTATAGCATCAATTAAATATAACTGTTGATTCAAGTAAATATGGGAGTAACTTTTTTTTAACTTGAAATATCATAAGCTTCCACATTGGATCCTCAAGTGTTCATGATATAATTAACAAACAACCAACACTCAATTCTCTTTTCCGCTTTTAGAATTTTAAAAGCTTAAGAAAAAACATAACATGAATATGTTGAGAATTAGAAACCACCTTTTTTAAAAAAACTTGCTTAATAGTACTCCAACAAATTTAGAAAATAATAAAATTAGATATTTACTTGATGTATCTATTAATTTTAAGTGATTTTTGAGAGCCTTTTAAATTTCTAAATAAACTCAAAGCCATGTTCTACACACCAAACAAGGCAGCAATACTTAGTAGATAAAGGATAAAAACAGATAAAATGATCTTTAAATAGGAGTCAAACTTCAATAAAAGTGACTACACATCAAATAGTTTTAATAATGACAATATTACAATTCATATCTAATATAGGTAAGTACTTCAAGTAGATTTTATAAAGGCAAATGTTTATCCAGTCAGCTGAGGCTGTAGAATACACCGACTGCTTCTCTGCAGAGGTGTAAGATCCCCGCCCCATAACGAGTGTCCTAGATATGACACTAAACAATCTGATGGTAAGTTTCCAGAAATGCTGGAGCTTTGGGGAATGCAGAGTACCCCTTCATTACCATTGATTCCAGGTCCACTCTGGCAGGTAGTGGTATCACCTGATAGGGTCCTAACTATGGGTTAAATTGAACTAATCTGTGTTCTTATGCTAAACTGAATTGTTTAAAACACATCTGTTTTGACATTTAAACAGTGTATTATGCTAAACTGTTAAATAGAACTAATCCGTGTACTTATGCTAAACTAAACAGCTTGAAATAGAACTGTTTTAACAAGTAAACTGTGTAGTTATGCTAAACTAAATTGTTTACAATAGAACTGTTTTGACAGTTAACTATGTGTGCACAAAAACTATGCTTATACTAAACTGAATTGTTTAAATTAGAACTGTCTTACTCAACTGACTAGCTTGAAATAGAATTGTTTTTGATAATTAAACTGTGTACTCATGCTGAACTGAATTGTTTGAAATAGAATTGATTATTTGTATAAAAATGGATTTAGCATTAAATAACCTACACAGGTTGATATGCCATAAAACCCAAACAACTGACAAAACAACTCACCTTAGTAATATGGGCAAGTTTTGGTTTGGTTTGGTTTTATAGTATATCAACCACTGTGGGTTATTTGATGCCAAATTCTTTTTATACATGTATATTAAATATATGATTTCTAAACACATTTTGTAGATAACATTTGTAAACAAACCTGAGCTATTTTTTTACGTACACGGTTGAATGGTTTCGCTTATTTCGACCAAATATGAATAATTCTCTTTACTATTAACTATTTTTCACACACAGTTAAATGTTTTCAAGTATTGCTACTTAACATTAATCATCATCATCATCATGTTGCACTGCCAGCATGGATCTCCCTAACCCTCTCCTGCCACCCATCTCAATCATCCATCGCTCCAGGTAGGTCTTCAAGGTTACATCCTGTATCGGCACAGAGCTATTGTATATATGTTCTAGCTGGTTATCCTGCCTTTGCTCGTCCATGTGAAGGGGTCCATAGGAGTAGGTTGCTAATGAATTTAACATTAAAACTCAAATAAACATCAATCAATAGTTTCCACACAGTGAAATGATCAATCAGTTCAATTTCAAACAATTCAGTTTAGCCGAAATTAACAAAATTAAATGCTTCCAAGTATTGCTATGTATCCCTAACAATTCAATCAAACATTTGTTTACTCACAGTTAAATGATCAAACAATTCTTTTTCAAGCTATTCAGTTTAGCATAAGTCATTTGTTTCCACACAGTTTAAATATCAAACAGTTTTATTTGACCCATAGATAAGATCCAATCAGGTGCTACCACCCCAGTCCATCATAATTGAAGCTTTATTATCTAGTGTCATATCAGGATACTCTTTGAGGGAGTCGTACCCCTCTGCAAAGATGCAGTCAGTGTATGCTACAGCCCCAGCCAACTGGGCCAAATATGAATAAGATCAGCAAATAGACTTAAATGAAAGTGACTATACATCCTTTATTTTTCAATAATGACCATTGTATGTTATATGGGTAAGATGTGCTAGCCAGGAATAAGCGGAAAAGTTTTGAGGATGTATAAAATTATTGGAATAGTCAAAATAATTGTTTTGATTTTCATATTTAACCATGTCATGATGGCTTAGAATATCCAGATCGTTTTCCCTGCTGAGAAGCAAGAAACCCTCTTCCCCCCAAAAATGCCACCCAGGAAAAGATACTAAATCGCATCAGGTGGTGAGAATCCTGTTAAGAAGCTCTGGGGAGAGTGGATAATCCCTTCATTGTCATGACTACCCAGTACACTCTGTCCTGGAGCGGTAGTTCTATTTATGGCTCAAATAGACTTGTTTAAAAATTATTAGTATTATATTGGAATACTTGAAATCATTTTAGTAAAGTTGGTGGCTGTAGTTGAAGGTGACCCAAAGGCTCCCTTTTCAATAGCGACCACCCTGAGGTGTAGGGAAGGGCGCTACTCCATTTCCTAGTTTGCTCCACTTTACCCTTGATCTGTACTTTATAATGCTGTGTGTTAAGTAAGGAGACATCAAGTACCATTTTTTTAGTCTTTGGTATGACTCGACCAGGGATTGAACCCCGGTCTCCTTGACCATTGGCAAACACTCTACTCATTAGCCCAACATAGGCAAATTAATTGTATCATTATTTACTTGAAGCTGTAATTGTTTACTAAGTAATATTATTATTAATTTGAAATCAAATTCTTATTCGAAATACTTTAACTATATAATTAAGTGAAAATTATTACAATTAGATTAGAATATCTAATATATATATATATATATATATATACTCATGTATAAAAGCATATGTACATATATGTATATAAACATACATATATATATATATATATATATATATAGATAGATCATCATTATCATCATCATGTTGTGCTGCCAGCATGGATCTCCCTGACCCTCTCTCACCACCCATATCTATTGTTCATTGCTCCCAGGAGCTCTTCAAGGCTATATCCTGTATTGGCACAGAGCTGTTGTTTATAGGTTCTAGCTGGTCACCCTGCCTTTGTGAAGGGGTTCACATGACCAGGAAATCTAGCAAGCACTATGTGTGACATACAGAACCACTAGACAGCTGTTTCATCCTTAGCAGGTCACATCAGCAGTGTATACCATGTTCTCCACCACTCGAGATCAAACCAGCAACCACAGAATGCAGAGCCAAAACTCTATCACAAAGCCATTGGTCTACATCACACGCAAGCACTGCGAAATTAACTAGTCAAGGTAAATGCCATGGTAAAAATGTATATCTATTTTCTTGCCCATAAGGTTATGATTATGTGGATACATATATCCCACTTGGGAAGACATAGCCTTGGAGGTGACCATGTTCTCTGTAAAAGTATGGATGTACCTACAAGACACATCTGGTTAAGTGGTCACGCATTTCAATGACTAGTTAATTTGACATCGCTTGTATGTGATGTAGACCAATGGTAAGAGTTTCAGCTCTGCATCCTGTGGTCACTGGTTCAATCTCCAGTGGTGGAGATCATGGTATACACTGCTGATGAGACCTTATAAGGTTGAAACAGCTCTCCAGTTGTTCCGTATGTTGCATGAAGTGCTTGCAGGTTTTCTGGTTATGGTAATTCAATTTAAAACATATAATTCCTATATTTAAAAGAATATGTATATATCTATATATGTATTCATATACATGTGTGTGTGCATATATATATATATATATATATATATATAAAGAACAATTCCCTATTTTCTGTAGAGTAAAAAGCAGTATCTTTGTACTGTGTTTATGATCCAACCTTTCTGGAACTTATTTCTGCTAGGAATTAGAGTTTAATATCTATACCAGGAAAAAATGTATTAATATGAAGGAGGAGAAGAAGAAAAAAAATTTATTAAAATAGATACTGCTAAATGTGTTTGTTATTCAGGGGCTTTATTTTTATTATTATTTAGTATTTATTTTTGAGGAATTATAAATTTTCTTACACTTACAATAATGTTTTTACCAACATACTTTATATCTGAAAGTTTTGGAAAAATAAACAAGGGATACCCTTGGACAAAACTTGTACACTGATCCTAGGTTAGGTGTAAAGATTCTATGCTCTGATCCTTTAATATTTTTTACAGGAACTTATATATATATATACATATATATGTGTGTGTGTGTGTGTGTGTGTGTGTGTGCATACTTACCC
>OY757925.1:49639732-49677232 GCA_963585895.1 Sepioteuthis lessoniana
CAATACCATGAAAATTTGCTTATTGAGATAATTTTCAGTTGTAACATTCATCACTGATTACTTTCACAAAGTTTATTCACATTATGTGCTGAAAGTCCAGCTAACAAAATAATTGGAATACTAGCTGTTTCATAAAAAAAAAATACTCACCTTAAAAATGATTGGGTAGAAATTATATGAAGATGAATTTCATGCCACAATATTAGCCAAGTGGCATAACTTTACAGACACAAATGTGCTAGCTTCATTCAGGCATCCATTCTACATTGAGCCTTGTGCTAGACATTGGCTATTTTTGATGATTGTAAATCTAACAGGTCAAGCATATTCTAAATCTTGAATTTTAGAGTAAAAACAGTTTATTTTGTTTCTACTATTTTTTGTTGAAAAGTTATGGTGTTTTGAAGTGGATAGTTTTACTGAAAAAAAAATTAATGGTAAAATTTGTGTGAGGATATCTGTGATTGAAATTGTAGTACAATCTTTAAAATGGCTTTTTAGTTCAGTTATATGCTGATTTGAGACAAAATACTTCTATGTTTTGAGAAATGTTCTGACATTTTGAATTGAAAAATTTAGTAATGTATTTTATGACTAATTAAGTAAAATTTTACTTTTTTAACCAAATTTTATAGTAAAACCAATCAAAAACACCAATTTGAAGGATATATATATATATATATATATATATATATATATATATATATATATATATATATAATTTCCTTCAGTTCTGCTTTGGCTGTTTGGAAAACATCCATAATTAAAATTTTCTTAAAACTGACAATATTTTGTAGTCAAAGTTGATTACCAGTATAAATATCAGTTACATGATGAGTATAATTTGATTGTTTGAAGCAAAAATCCAAGTCAAACTGTGTGTATTAATTTCATTTAGTTTGATAATGCCATGTGCTATTAATATTCCCCCAAGTCTGGTTTTAGCTGCCATTTTTTTATGCTTTTACATTTGTGAAAAGTCTAATAAATATTAAATTCTTTTCAACATCAGGTTGTTTAGATCATATTGTGAAATTCTGACCCATAAACATGTGCTCATTGTATGAGTTTTCATAATTTTTGACAAATTTGCAATGCTCAATTCCGATATCCACATAAAAAAACCTCTTTAGCCCACAGTGTATTCAATTGTGTAGTTGATTTTCATATAAATCTCAGAAGTGTGTAAGAGTCTAAGTTAAAAACATCTGGCTATTTTTGCAGATTGAGCTGTCTATGACTAATATTTTCAGGACTATGAAAAGTTACAATAGTTTAAACAGAAACGGTGCATAATTCTTTAAAACTCTTTGAATATAAAAACCAATGTACATGAATATATAACTTACTTAGATTAGAAAAAAAAAAATCAAATTGTACCAAGTTTGTAGTTGTACAGATACAATGTTAAGTTGTGCTTGTAGTGCATACACAATACTATTAAATATATTTGTCAGCCCAGTTGGTTTGGGCAGTAGAATACACCAACTTACATCTCTGCTGATGGGTAACAAGTGTCCTGGATCAGACACTAAACCATTTGATGATAAGGCCTCAGGCATAAAGCTTTGGAGAATGTGGAGTAACCCTTCATTGCTATTACTCCCAGGTTTGGTTTGGTTTTGTGGCATATCAACCATTGTAGGTTATTTAATGCCAAATCCTCTTTATACAGATCTATATTAGATATATATGTTTTGTAAACATGAGTCAACAAAGTTGAATAGTTCCAAGTATTGCTATATATCACAAACGATTCAACATCAAACATTTGTTTTCACACAGTTAAATGATCAAACAGTTCTATTTCTTATAAGTCAATTCAGCATTATTCATTTGTTTGCACACAGTTTAAATGTCAAACACTTTTATTTGACCCATTGATAGGGTCCTATCAGGAGCAAACACTCTGGGTTAGAGTGGACCTGGGAGTGATAGCAATGAAGGGGTATTCTGCATTCCTGAAAGCTCCAGCATTATTGGAGCTTCATCATTAGATTGTTTAGTGTTATATCCAGAATACTAGAGGGGTGGGGGAGGGTTTTAGCTTGAAATCATTTAATGGTGCAAATTTGGCTTATTTTAAAATGTTATCTACCAACTATTTACTTACAAATTATATTTAATATATGTATTAACAAGATTTGACATTAAATAACCTGCAAGGGTTGGTATGCTATAAAACCCAATACTTACTATGTTTGTGTGGGATAGTGGAAAAAGGAACCGACTCAGTTCCAGGGGCACCATCTTTCCAAGGCATCACATAGCCCCTGTCTAAAGGGGTAAGAGCTGACTTTACTACTTTGCACCTGAGGCACCCCAAACAGTGAATGCCAATGAAAGTGAGTTATCTTTGGTACTGCTGCATGAACACCTTCTATTTGGGGGTAATGACTTTAATCTATGTGTCACACCTATGTGAGAGTTGTTTTAAAAAATACCATACAATAGATACAGTTTTTTTCTGTACTATTATTTCAACCTGAGACTATAGAAGTAAATAGTGATTAAAATATACAAAAATTGGAAATTAAAAGAACAATCAAATTTTTGGTATGAAATAAAATAAATTTTATCTCAAAATTTTTTTTAAAGAAAGAAAAAAAAAATTAGAAAAAAAAAAAATACGGGGAAATAAGCAAACCCCAATCCCCTGCCCCAAAGATTACAACCTAGAGAACGTTGTATTTGACTGTCTTTGAGGTTCATGAAAAGGTGTAATCATTTCCCCCCCCAACTGTATTGGTCACCTCTTGTGCCAAAGGCCCAAATTCAGACTGGACAAACTCGGTAATTGCATAATCCTCTCTAGACCCTTCGCTGAGATTTGCGTGCAACCATAAAGGTCCATACGCGATAGCTTCTTTAAATTGTCTGCAATCAAGTTCAAACCGCGATCTGTGATACGATGGCACTGACCAATATTCAGAGTGGTCAACCCATGCATTGTTTGAACAATATGACTAATACCATTGTCACTAATATTACAGGCACTAAGGCTGAGACATTCAAGATTGAAGAGACCTCCTGCTAAACAGCTTAGTCCCCAGTCCCCAATCTTGTCACAAAAACTCACATCTAGGGACGTAATCCGTGACCCCCCTCGAGCCAGATGGGCTAGACCAGCATCAGTCACTTGATCACAGCTGGCTAGGTTTATTTTCCGTAAGCTTGGCATTTTGGCAAGGTATTGCAGGCCGACATCTGTGACACCACCACAAAAGCTTAAATTAACCTTGGTCAAATTTTTCAACCCCAAGCTTATGTAGCGCAAGGCTTGATCAGTTAGTTTCTGACAGTCCTGGAGACATAAATGTTCAAGTGCCACATTTCCTTGGTGGGTTACTTCATCACCAAGCCCTGCCAAATGTGCTATACCCTGATCTGAAAGATCCCTGCAGCTACGCAAGTCAAGTGATTTCAATTTTACTAATCCATAAGAAATAACAAATAATCCTGCATTTGTAATAACTGAACAGCCACCCAAGTGAAGAACTCGCAAATTTTTTAAGTAAATAGCAATCCGACTGAGACTGTAATCCGTGATCTGCTTACAAAGGCTCAAGTTCAGTTCATGGACTGAGAGTAACCTATGAAGTAGCGCCTGGCCGAGACCAGCATCAGTGATGTTGTAACACCCGCTTAAATTTAAGCTTTCCAAGTCTGGTATTCCAGCCACAACATCTCGAAGACTTCGTTTCAGACTCAGGATTTGGATCCGCCGGATGCCACGTTTTGCCAGGCTGCGGAACAATGAAGGATTAGACCGACGGAGATGAATTTTTGCCTCAACGCCCCGCCAGACAGTCCGAGCGTAAGCAGCATCTCGCCACCGGATGCATACCTGAGCAGCTCGACCCTTATCTCGTACATCCAGGTAACAGAAAATCATGACAAGAAGTTCAGGAAACAAGCAATGGATGTGGGCCTCACAACTTTCAGCGTCGATATCAGTCATTTCTGGCAGTGGTGTTGACACTCTGGGTTTCTTGCTTAAGGAAGTGTCATCAGGTAAAATCGGACTGTGCGGTGGGGACAAAGATGCCCGAGACGGTATTAGTTGCGAGGAAGAATACAGAATCTTCTTGGCTGGGCGGTGGGAACTTAATAGTGGTTTGGGGCTACGATCTGAAAAGGCTGAAGTAACAGGTGGAGCTGAGTTACACATCCAATTATCTCTGTTTTGCGAGTGCACAGTAGCTAATTCAACATTATTTGCATTTGGATCAGAATCCTCAACGTGGTCGTGTGCAGTAGCACTATTTTCACCATCATTACGGTGGTGTCGATGAAGACGACTTTTTGACCCTGTGGGGGTTACAGCTGAATCAGGTGATATATGCACAGGGCTCCGCTGGGTTTTATGTCGGGTGTGGTGGTGATTATGATGTAAGTGTCGTCGATGTACAGTTTGGTTTTGCTGTGTATTGTGTTGCTTATGTTCGGAAGAGGAACGATGATGCTGGTGGGGATTAGCATGTTGCTGTTGGTTGCTACTAATTTTATGTCGATGATTTGAACTTTTTGCAGTAGAAGTAATATCATTATTTATGTTATCGATATTATATCTACTGGTATTCATTGTGTTGTCTGTTGTATTTTTCTTTTCAGCATTGTCTATGGGGAAGTGGTTGTGTTCCATACTTTTTGTCTGTTGTGTTGACTGCTCCTGTAAATTGTGATGTTGACGTAATCTGTTTTTTTCTACATCCTGATTAGAATCGTAGTTTTTATGAGGGTTCTCGTCTCCTGGACTGCAGGGACAAGTTTCAGTATCTTTGAACTGTCCAGGTAAAGTATAGGAAGTAGCACAACCTTTATTCTGACATTTAACACTACCTTCAAAACTGCTGCTGTTTCGATTTGTATTATTCGTAGAAATACTTTCCCCGGGGGTAGATGATGAGCTGGTCGTGGCTTTTTCGAAGTTGGGAACCCGGCAGTCGTCTGTGGAGACCGAAATCCTCGTAGTATCTGCAGTAGAGCAATTTTGAATAGGGTGTTTGGGTCGATGATCACTCGATTCATTTTCAAAAGTCTCCATTTTTCATTAAATACAATGCATACATATTTACATTTCGGAGTTGTTGTTTTTTTTCTCTCCTCCGTTTATAAATTGTTCTACGACGAGGTATTTAACTCCTCTGCTAACAATGCAATTTCTCCAAAGAAAGGTAGCAAAAAGGAACCTGTTTACCTCCGGGTTTAAATATAATAAACAAAATAATACCAGACGAAACCCCGTCTATTATTCTTTAGAAGCTTCTCGTCTTAAAGCAGCACGCACGCATTCAACTCACGTACAATTAAATTAGACAAATAAATTACACACAACATCGCAATAAAGACGGCAGATACAGTTATATAACTGATAGAAACTAAAAATGCACCAACCTCTTTTGTTCAAGGAGTATAAAACATTAAAATAATAATAAAAAAGTAACTTAAGTTTAAGTCGACGTCCATGTTTAATTTACTGTTTTCTCCCCTTCAATCTGCAACCGATTCCCCCCTCCTTTTTGAAATCTACTACTTATCATTCACCCCTCTCTCTAGTTTTCCTTTAAGACACTCCTCACCCTTATCTCCCTTTATTTCTTTACAAGACCCATATACACAAAGACATAGTAGGAGGGAATAAACACCGTTGCTGCTAAAGGTGGTCACGTGGTTCCGGCGCTCAGTTATCACTCGCTTCTCACTCTGTTCCCTCTCTTTTGTTAAATGTTGCGTTCAGTTGTCGTCTACCCTCTCTATTGTCCAATACGTGAGTACGTGCTGTAAAGTAAGAGGGATTGCAAGTGAGATTTCACTTCCCGCGTAAAGGTGAAATGTTTTTGTCTCGACTCAAATAAAGAAAAAGGAAGAACAAGGAGAAAATGAAGAGAGAAAAAGAAGGTCTAATTGTCGAGATAGATTAAGGTTTAATCCCTTTTTGAAAAAAAAAACAACAACGGTTTATGCTGACGAGGTGTCAGAAAAAAAAGAAAAGAAATAAAACGTGTATAAAACACGTTAATTATCTGCACGCACACTTTAAAATCCAGTAAAATAAATAAGGCACATTTTTCTTTTTCTTATCGTTTTCTATACATTTTTTTTTTTTTTTTTTTTTGAGTGGAGGAAGGGCCTTATTATTCTGAACCGCGAAACGGGCACATGTCTTTTAAAAAATGATTGCATTTTATTCCTTAAAAAGAAGTATAAACAAATTAAAGTTTATCCCAATCAAAAGTTAATAATAGAATTAATTCTTATTTATTTATTTAGTTAGTTAGTTAGTTATTCAGATTTTATAATGATAAAAGAATAGTACAATGATAGAACAGTGGTCCTGTCGAGATGTTATTTTTTGTGATGTTTCGTATCCGTTTTACAACTTCGGGCGTTCAGTTTGATTTAGTTCATTTATTTTTCTGTGTGTCTGTGTGTGTGTATACACGTATGTATATATGCATATATATATATATATATATATATATATATATATATATATATATATACAAACACACCTCTCAGGTCAAGTCACACCAAAGCCTCAAAAAATGGTACTTGATGCCTCATTGCTTAACACACAGTATTATAAGGCATGAGTCAAGGGTAAAGTGGAACAATCCAGGGAAAGGATTAGCGCCCTCTCCTACTCCTCGGCATAGCTATTGAAAAAGCAGCATTCGGGTTGCCCTCGACTACAGCCGCCAACTTTACTTACTTTACATATATATACATATATATACATGTATATGTATCTATATATATGTTTATATAACTATATGTATGAATACACATGTGCGTATACATACATAAGCGTGTGTGTATATGTATCTATGCTTATATATGTCTGCATATATGTTGGTATATGTATATGTGTGTATGTGCGTATATATATATATATATATATATATATATATATATATATATACGCACATACACACATACATATACCAACATATATATATATATATATATATATATATAATTGAATATACTTGTATATTCAATACTTGTATGGTGCAGCAGAAATAACCTCTTACATTAATACTATCGCCAGTGATGCAAGTGAAGTTGGGCAAGTGACTAAGGTAGCTCCATGTAGCTAATATCTTAGCAATTTTCTTTTCATATACAATCAATTACAATTATTACTTTCACCGGCCATATTCTTTAAAGATTAACAAAAAGACATAGAATTATGTCAGGCAGTACTTCTGTTACTTTTTGACGAATCGTAACCTTTAATTCTTGCAGGTGACTTTCTTTTAAATCAATGAACCAGGAGTTCTGAAAAATTCAACTCATCGCAATATCTACTTTTCAATCGAAAATAGCATCATTCAAACACAACATGAAATTTAACACGAAAAGCTTTCTGTGAAACAACTCGTTTTAAGCGACTTAAAAAACGTTTCGACTACAATCATACGGGGTTTACCGGTCAAAGTCATGGTTGTAGCTGATTGCATCTAGTATAAAGAGCGGTAAATCATTAACTAGATGGAGCTACTATTGCTACATGCCTGAGTTCCTTTCCACAACACAGATGACAGTTTAAAATATGGAAAATATATCTGCTGCATCTTCTGTGTATATATATATATATATATATATATATATATATATATATATATATATGTTATAGATAAGCGTATGCAAGAGACAACGGACGAGTAGATTTGATTTAATTTATTTTATTTTAAATAAATAGAAGTCGGTTGATTAGAAAAGCTTCAGGCTCTCTTCTTCCACCAGATAAGGGTCAGAAGGTGAGTTGGTGTGAGTTGTTCTTGGCTGGCTTCGCACAAGTGGTGTCACGTGGGTTGATAGGCTATGAGTAGTTTAGTTCTTGTGATGGAAATACTAGGGACTTGAATTTGTGGTGTGTTGATTGTGAAGAGGGTTGGCAGGGCGTCAGTGGTCTTTGTTCTTGTCCGAAATGTGATACGTAACGATTCTCTCTGATAGCAGTTCTCGATGTCGACTGCTTTTGTAAACCGTTTTAAAGTCATATTTGTGATCGAATTAGCTCCGAAATACTTTTTGGGAAAGTTTATGATTGGTTGAAAAAAGGGCATTTTTTATTGTGAATTTATTTTCACATTTAAACCAGATGGATTCGCGGTGGCTACCTGTGCAGCGACGTGTTTTATTTATTTTCTTATAAGCCATCGTTCAGACAACACCCGGTTAATGTCATCTTTTTTCAACTGAAACGTATGCTCGTGGTGTTTTTATTGATTTATTTACTTATTAATTCATTTTGTTGGTGAGTGGGTCTGAAATGTATTTGTAAATCAGAAAAGATTTCTGTTATATATATATATTGTTCAAATTTTATGCTTGAAACTGTAAAATCTTGACAGTATTCAATATATAAAAATATCGAGCAATAAGTAAGTTGATGAGTGTAATCGAGGGCGACCTGAAAGCTCCCATTTCATTAGCTACAACACCAAGGTAAAGTGGAGGGCGCTACTCCCTTCCCTGGATTACTCCACTTTACCTTTGATCCGTACCTTATAATGCTGAGAGTTAAGTAAGGCGGCATCAAGTACCATTATTTGAGTCTTTGGTATGACTCGACCTGGGCCATTGGTGAAAATAATGTGAGGCAAGATAAAAACTTAAGCGATCGTCTAACGATCGTAGCTGTGAAATTCAAAGTCGTGAGATTCTACCTTACTTTATATATATATATATATATATATATATATATATATATATATATATATATATAACAGTGTTGTTTATCACTAAATCACTTTGTGGGTTTGTGTCGAACCAAGTGCAATATAATATGGAGGGGGCTTAATATCTAGGATAGAGCTATCATATAATAATAAATATATATTAGATATATACATATTTAATTCATGGAATTTAGACTGCGACCCCTGGGTTTCATGGAGTTTTTTACAAAACATGAAACCCAGGGGTCGCTGTCTAAATTCCACGAATTAAATATATATATCTAATATATATATTTATTTATTATTATCATATATATATATATGTATATGCATATATGTATATATATATGGATTATATATATGTGTATATATATATATATATATATATATATAAACAAAAATTAATCGGGAGTGTCCTCATGTTGTAATGGTTAAAGCGCTGGACAGCGGAAACGTTGTAAGAGAGTTCGAGCTCCAGTCGTGCTATTACGTTCACTTTCGGAGAAATACCCTTTGGAAAATGTATGAACCCCCTTATCCTCCCAGCAATGGGTTAAATAGTACCACCACTGCCCTTCTAAAAGGATGGATTTGGCATTAAATAACCGAAGAAGGTAGATATGCTCTTAAACAACAACCAATAATTAATACTTTGGTGAAAGATTTTTTTCATCTGCACTTAAGAGTTGCAAAATAATGAATAAATTAATGAACTTATTTACTTGTTTATTCATTTTCTCTTATTCTTACTATGTTGTTGTTGTTTTTAGGATTTTTTTTTTCATCGTTTTTTGCTTTTTACTGTTTTTGTAATTTTATTCATTTATTATTGTTTTTCTTTGTTTTTATTTTCTTCACTGAAGTCTAAGTGACAGCACGTACACTTCTATGTTTTCTTGACTCTTCTAAGTATAGTAGCTGATTTTAATAATGCTATTGTCCAGACCTTCTTGATTCTCCAATTCCCTCAATTTACTTTTCCAAGACTCTGAAGACTGTTCCAAGAGATCTTATTGCAATGGGCATCACCGTCACCTAAACGTTCTACAGCTTTTTCATTTCTGTGGCAATATCAAAGTGATTGCCTACATTTCCGCTTTCTTTTATTTTCATTCTATGATCTAGGGAAACGGCAAACTCGACTGGACGATAAGTTTCTTTTCTTCTTATTGATGAACACGAAGTTCGGTCTTCTGGGTGAAATTTGGTGATCCGTTTGTATTTCAGAGAATTTTAAGGATCTCATTCACTCGAACATATTTTGGTTTATACATATACAATTTAGTTAGTATGGTCAAATTTTTATCACTTGCACAATTCCCATTTGATCACCTTTCCAACACAGTCATGCCTACTTTTGTATTCATTTTGTGCTAGTTCGCTGCATTCGCTTATTGTGTTATTATTATTATTATTATTATTATTATCATTATTATTTACTCCTTGAGAGTTTTCCACATAAGCGTTAGCTGATGGTCTTCCACTGGAGTTTGAGTGACTGCAAGTCTCCTCAGGTTTCCAGGACTCTTCTCAGTATTCTGACCGATCTCAACAATGATGTAGTTTGGAGGGTCTCCACTCGTTCTCTTACTTCCAAGTCCTCAAGTCCCTTTTATAATCCTTCGGTGACTGTACCAAGAGCACCAATTACAATTGGAAAAACGTCACTTTCATGTTCCACAGTTTTTTCAATTCCTTAGCAAGGTCAAGGTATTTATCCTTCTCTTCATTTTCTTTCAATTTTACTCAATGGTACAGCAAAGTCCGCAATTTTGCATGTCCTCTTTTTTTTTTTATTGATTATTACCATGTCTGGTCGTCTGGCCGAGATTAGGTGATCCGTTTGTAAGTCAAAACTCCATAGTAGTTTGTGTGTCTCATTCTCTAGGACAGTATTCTAATCATTATTATTATTAGTTATAGTAGTAGCAGTGGTGCGTAAGTAAAGTTGGTGACCGTAGTCGAGGTCGACCCAAAGGCACCTTTTTCAATAGCTACAACACCATGGTGTAGAGGAGGACGCTACTCTTTTCCCTGGATTGCTCCACTTTACCCTTGATACATACCTTATAATGCTGAGTGTTAAACAAGAAGGTATTAGGACCATTTTTTGAATCTTTGGTATGACTCGACCTGAGATTGAACCCCGATCTCCCGGAACATTAGCGTCGGCAGTCAATGCTCACAGACATTTATTATGTCATAGATAAGAACTTTTTTGGACCATTGTTTTTTGTTTGTTTGTTTACTTTGTTTTGTTTTGTTTTAAGTGAAAAAGCGCCAAACACAGGACGTTTCTTTTAGCGATAACCTTACTTTGGTAGGTATGGCATAAGGCTACTAATTTAGTGCACAGACTCACGTTGGTCGGGGAAGAGGGTTGGTGGAGGCTGGTCTTCGTTTGAAATTACTTAACATTCCTGATGCATGAGATAGAAACCGACACTAGGTCTTTCTAATCTTAAATAGAAAAAAGAAAAAAAAAACTAATAAAAATGTCGTATGATGACACAGTGAAAATATTCCCAGATGCGAAGTCAGAGTTCCTACTTTCCCATGGAAGTGCGCTAGCGTAACGGTCATCGTCGTAGAAAAAGAAATCGGCAACCCAGTTTCGATTTTTTTTTTTGTACTTTTTGGTTGTTTAATGGCATATCAACTCTTTTTAGGTTATTTAATGCCAAAGCCATTCTCCTAGAAGAACAGTAGTGGTACTATTTAACCCATAGCTGGGAGGATAAGGGGGTTCATACCTTTCCCAAGGGTATTTGTCCGAAAGTGAACGTAATAGAGCGACTGGAGTACGAACTCGCGTACTACGATCCCGCAGTCCGTCGCTTTAACCATTACACCACGAGGACACCCCCCCAGTTTCGAATCTAGGCAAAGCTGGTTTTGTTTTCATCATCATCATCATGTCGTGTTGGTAGCACGGATATCCCTGACCCTCTCTCACCACTTTTCCCTATCGTTCATCGCCTCAGGCAGGTCTTCCGGACAACATCCTGTATCCTCACATAGTTGCTTAATGTATGTTCGTGCTACCGTCCTGCTTTTGCCCGGCCATGTGTGGGGGTCCACAAGAGTACATCACTTATGAGTTCGTCCCTGCTTCTCACGCTAATACTCTAGGAAAAGCATTAATATATCCCTCCTACCTCACCAGCTATGAGAAAAATAGTCGGTCAGACTAGGTTCTTCAGCCTTGGTTTAGTTACCGGTGAAGCAGAAGGAAAAATAACCTTTGTTACATATTGCTCGTGGCAAAGAGAGCAGTTAAATGCAAAAATCCTTTTCACACTATATTAAGAAAATAAAAAATCACTTGCTTGGATGGTTTTATTGAATGCAGGGTGTCTCAAATAAATGCAACCCATTAATATTCCCAGGATTTATATCTCGGACATTTTTCCATATCTGCTGAAGTGAGTTTATCATATTTACCAACCCCTCCGCTCGAGCAGGATATGACACAAGGTCAATTTTTTAAGCGGAGTTTAACAGGTTTGAATTCAGAGTTTTCCTTCTCTTAGACTAGTTGCCTCACCAAGGCTGAAGAACTCAGTCTGCCCTACTATTTACCCATAGCTGGAGGGAGAATAACTGGATTTATACCTTTCCCAAGAGTATTAGTGCTATGTGAAATGCAATCATTCTCATCCAGGATTTGAACTCGTGTAACCGTGTCCATTTTCTACGACGATCACAATTACACCACGGGCACGAGTGAGTTTATGCTTCATCTGGATTCTGTATGGTTATAACTGAAGATCCTTCTTTAATATTTTTTACAACGATGTATGTGAAAGACAAAGTTCTTGGAAGCGTCTTCTGAGGGACTTTTTCGGACTCCTTGCGACAGAATCTCTCACTGCACCCACATTCCTGCCAGGTCTGGGATGTTTTGCGTTCTTGTTGAGGTTATTTCCTAACCATATGTCTTGAAATTTGTGTATTGTGACGTGGCATAAAATATTTCTCCCAGAACGGGAGTTTATTCTCTGCATTTCTGAAATCGGGGCAGTCTGGCACTTGATCCCTCGCAGAATAAGTCCTAGTAAAGAGTCCTTTCTCAGGCATATGGGAACTGGCAGATAATGTGGGGGTTAACTTGGAGCTAGACTGGCCGCCGCTGGCAATTGAGAGGGAGAGCATACAATTGCAATACTTAGGAAGGGTGGAGGGAGAAAACGGTTTTAAGGTTTACTTAGCTTTTCGACGGGTTTCTTCTGAGAGTATTTTCTCTTTTACGGGCTAGCGGGATTCTGTGGAGCTCGGCTTGAAGGCATCTGCTATCTCCTATCCAAGAGCTCTATTTTGCTTCTTCGCCCGGAGTTTTGGCGACAGTTTCAACACATCTTGTTAGGCCAACTGCTGTCCTAAAACTGAATTCTTTACTCCTATTTCCGCTGACGAAAAGGGTGCTACTTCCGGCTTTAGGGTTCTGACCAATCATTCGGCCTCTTTCTTCTTCTTCACCCTGTCAGGCGATTCATTCGGACTACTATCTCTATCCACCTGGGTGAGATTACGGAGTACAGAGGGATTGACCTACATTCTAATTTCCTCTTTTAACGATCAAACTTTGGGGCCTGTCAATTCAAACACAGAGGGGTAGGGGAAATTTCTTGTTTTTCTCCTCTCAGTGGTAGACCACGTGACAATATCTACTGATAAATTTGGCTTTTCTGGGGATAATTGTTAAAGTTAAACTTCTTGCGAAATTTTGATTAAACAATTTTGAATGATTTTTGTCTCCAATTAAGTAGTGACGCAAAATATTTTTTCCTCTCTTGTCCACTGCATTGTGATCAAGGATTAATAGTTGTTATAGTATATCATTTCCGGATCTGAAACAAAAAAGAACACTAGATTATTATTAGTAGAGATATTAGCGATCACATGGGTCCCATGTATACTGAGACACCCAGTACAAAATTGTCACTAAAGTAAAGCAAGTTTGAGACATTTTTTATATTCCTGTGGACACAAGATGCCGTTTAGATCAGTGGTTTTTAAATTGCCGTCTGGGGATCACAGGACTTCCCCAACTTCAACAGCAGGGATCCGCCGATGCTTCGTGGGCGTCTTGAAAATTTATATCATCTGATTACTGATAGAACCGCAAATTAGTATTTCGAGCTACTAGTACACTGCAATGAAAATTCGATTTAAACAACAACCGCTGTTAAAATTTTGGCTTGTCTTGGCTTGGCTTTGGCTTTTGAATATTCATTGTTGTCTGCTACTATCGGCTATAATACAGGGTGTCTCAAAATAGATGCAACCCATTTATATGATAATGATTTATTTCTGAGACAAGCGCAATGGCGCACATTTGGAAGACATCCTGTAAAAAATGCATCGTTTAAGCAAAACATCAAATCAATGTTTTTTTTTAATTGTTATTATATCAGCTTCTAGGTCATGAAACCTTTTTTTTGAGTTTCTTGTCTTAGTAATAAATCATTATCATATTAATGG
This sequence comes from Sepioteuthis lessoniana, assembly GCA_963585895.1. NCBI lineage: Eukaryota > Metazoa > Mollusca > Cephalopoda > Myopsida > Loliginidae > Sepioteuthis > Sepioteuthis lessoniana. The sequence goes on from OY757925.1 coordinate 49,653,907, forward strand.
GTTGCATCTATTTCTAGACAGTTTTAAATAGTTTTTGTCTTCAAATAAGTTGTGTTGCAAAATATTTTTCTCTCGTCCAAGACACTGTAATCGAGCATTAATCGTTGTTATAGTATACTATTTTCAAATCTGAAACAAAAAAGAACACAACATTATTAGTAGTAGTTGGATGACCACTTGAGATGGTTTTAGTATTTATTATTATTATTTGCATTGTTTTAGCTGTTTCTGATGCCACCTGGTTGTTTCGACGAACAGGCCTTTACTATTCTCCTCTCAGTTGAGTTAACTTCAGCCTCCAATGAATAAGACCACTTATTTGTGTTTGTGAATCAGTCCTTGCATAGGTCAGTAGCTCGGTACCTTTGTGGTTTGGTTGGACCTGCCAGATCGTTCTACCGGTTTCCATAGTCATTGCCGCTGCTGTGCTAGTATGTGGCACTGAAGCATGGTTTTTTATTCAGTACTTACAGTAATTAATACACACGTCAAAATTTCGGTTAAGAAATTCCGTTACAATCATCGTTCGGGCATAATACAGGGAGCGGAATCACAAAATAAGAAGATAGACACAAAACAGTAAATTTACTCAATATGGCCATAATTTTTTTTCACTTATTTTATAAACACGCCTTCGAAAAGATTTACATGCCTTCAAAATAAATTCTTCAGACATTTTATTCCATTCCTCCTCAACACCAGTCTTGAGCAAAACAATATTTGGATGAGAAGTTGCATTTGTTCTGTTTTTTTAAATGTACCATATAGCGTAATCAAGGGGGCTCAGGTATGGGTCTAAATCTTGTTTAATTGCTATCCTTACAGTTTTCTCGTGGACTTTCAATTCATTTGCATGCTTTCTTATTGTTGCTGTGGGGAACCTTCTTAATCACCGTAGTGAGAGCAGTTAAAAAGCCTTCTTTTCGTTTTTTCTTGAACCCTCCGCTCCTTTTTCCCTTAAAAACTTTTTTCTATAAAGTTTGTTGATGATGATGATGATGGTCCAAACTAACTATTGCGTAATCAGTTAGTTAAGGCTGAACCATCATCATCATCTTCCTAATGCTAGCATGCTAACAGTACGGATTCACTTAAATGACTATCAATCGCAATCCATTTCAATGGGCCATCGCTCTTCGTAGGTCCTCCTGACAACATCCAGAGTCCGCACAGAGCTGATAAATGTAAGTTTTTCCTAATCGGCCAACACTGAAAAATGTAAGTTTTTCCTAATCGGCCAACACTGGCGTGTTCCTATATTGGTATCCATAGAAGAACATTGCTTATGAGTTCGTCCTTACTTTATCCAACAACTCCCAGCATGTCTTGGATAGTTTGTGTGATGAGAGTTAAGTGTTCGTTCTGCAACTGTTTTGTAGGCTGCTATAGATATAAAACGGCAACGCATGCGGTTGAAAAAACAGCATCTGGTTCCTGTGTATAATACGCACCCCAAACTATTGGGATGAAAAATCAGGAAAAATTGTGCCTCTTATGTTATATATTAACCCTTGACCGAGCCGTCAATCAGAGATGCACCTGTGTAAATAAGCGGAAGAAGAAGCGGATGTAAGTGGGCGTTATGAAAGAATGCAGATTCAATTGCGTTATGAAAAAATGCAGATGCAGATGCCGGCAGCCGTTGAGTCAGTTGGTACACAGGAAGGTTAGAGTGAGAACCAGCTTGCAGACTGAGAACGCCCCGCAGGGGGGTAACAGCCCTGAGCGCCCCCTGGTTGAGCAACTCCAGCCAAGAGGCGGAAGAAGTGCTAAGTAGGTTCTTGAAGATAACGCAGCGTGCTATGGTCAGGAGAAGAAGTTGGGTCAATATAGCAGTCTGTCCCTGTCTCCACCCATCTCTCACACTCCACAGAAATATCAACCTTTTCGAGAATAAAGTGTGAGAGATGAATATTTTTATAAAGAAGTGTGTTCATTCGTTCATTGAAGTTCGTAAATCATTTTGGTTATATTCTTGGTTGGGTCTATGAGACGCTACAACACTTACACACAAATAATCATGGCATTAAAAACGGACAAAATTCTAAAACTTAGTTTATTCATAAGTAAGGTAAAGTTGTCGACCATAGGCGAGGGTAACCTGAGGGCTCCCTTTTCGATAGCTACTACAACAAGGTGTAGGGGAGGGCGCTACTCCTTTCCCTGGATTGCTCTACTTTACAATTGATCCTTACCTTACAATGCTGAGTGTTAAACAAGGCAGCATCAAGTACCATTTTTTAAGTCTTTGGTATAACTCGATCTGGGATTGAAACCATGTTTCCCGGACCATTAGCGAACACTCTAACCATTATGCCAATGTCCGGTATTATTTATAAGTTAGTAATGCCGTGCTAAACTAGCATGATAACCATTGCCATTACTGTAATCCCAGCTTAAATTGAGGTGTGTCTTAGAAGCCGCCAAGTGCAGTCTATTAATATTTTTAAAAAATATTCACTCATGAATAATGCAGAAAATTGTGACAAGAACCGAGTACAACAGACTGAAACGTTCTCTTGCAGTCAAGTTGGGCCGAAAGCATCGTTTCCAGTTATATCATCAAAGTTAAGCAACATGGAAATTGATCAGTACTTAAATGAGTGACCGCTGAGAAAAATCAAGTTCTGAAAGCAACCTAAGGCCTGTGTGCCAGCCAAAGTAAGGGGTGGAAAAAATTTGACTCCCTTGCCAGGTCTAACAAGTCGTAAGCCAAACAAGCGAACTATTGTTTGTGAGTTCGATTCTCAATGAGTAGCGTGTTTGAGTCTTGAGTGATTGTTAAAATAGAGCATTTACCAGTGCAGTGAGTTAACATCAAACATAGTGCCACGACCGTTGTGCCCTTCAGCCAAACTCAAGCAAGTTTGATAAATAACTGGGTGATGCGTCGTGGAGTAATGGTTATAGTTAATAAGCTCGCTTAACTCGGAATTTCTGCTGATGTCTCCTACCTTAAAATATTTATGTATTAGACGTACAATTTTTACAGATTTTTCAGCCCAAAAGTTAGGGGAGCGTATTATACACGAGAATTATATCATCAACTTTTTCCCCCGTCAACAGGCTTGACCATATTGAGGATGGGATGACTGAAAGTAAATTAGATTTATAGTTAAAACTAATGGGTTTTACATGGTTCCAGAGAAATATCCACTGGAATGTGTGTTTTTTTATCATTTTCTTTCTCCAAATACGAGCTTATTTTCACCCCAAGCTTGTTGCATTTTTGTGCGAACATATCCGAGTGTTTGCTTTAAATATTGCGTAAATTTTGTATTTTAAGACATTATTTGAACTAAAAAATTTTTTATTTCTAGTTTGTACAAAACATTAAAATGTTGAACAAATGCAAAATTTGGGATAAATTGCTTCAAATTCTAAAACGTCAGCGTGTATTATACTTGAAAGTTTTTTTTCAAAATTTCGTAGTCCATCTTGTTTTTTTTTTGTTTTGTTTTTTGTAAAATTTTGTAGTCCAACGTTAGGTTTGAGTGTTATACATGAGCGTATGCTAGTCACAAATAATTATCGTAAGTTCGAATTGTATTTTTAAAATACGCGATTTGGCATATACAGTAACTTTCTTTTTCCCCATCTCTCTCTCTCTCTCTCTCTCTCTCTCTCTCTCTCTTTATATATATATATATATATATATATATATATATATATGTATGTAGTAAAATAATTGGGTGACAGATGATTTCACCCAGAAGAACTTTCTAATCAACACTTTATCCAGGTGTTTGGGATTTTGTTAATTGTTGTGAAAATATTGAATAAATTTGACTTATTAGATAAAAAAATACATAGTATTTCGTCGAAATAATACTTCAATAATCTTGCCTTTTTTTTTTTTTTTTTTTAAAAGGGTAAATTTTTATTGGATGATATTTTTATTTACGGATGCTCGCACGAGAACTAAGAAAAACAGCGTCACATGGAAGATAACCATTTTCCGATAATTAAAAAAAAATGATTATTACGATTTTGATCATCCTTATTTAGAAGTAAGGGTGTGTCGCTTTAAATGAAAAAAAAATATCATGATATGGCTGACAAAAAAATGTGCTTTTTTTCTCCATGCCTATAGTATGAAGTACCGTTGAGTACAACTCTTATACAGTGTTACCTCAGAAAAGAGTTGTCCTTAGTGGTTTAGAAGTGATCTTCACCTTGTTTACATTTGCAGAGATATTTACAGTTTAACTTAAGGGTCACAGCAGCAGTTGAACGTGAGTGTCTGTTACTGTTGAAAGCGTGAATAAATAGATCTCATGATCATGTGACCGGCTCCAAAAGAATTTTTTCATTCTGCGCGGGAAATCATTCCAGCAACAGATTCATTTGGATTTCAACTGCACGGACGTAAGCAAAAGTACACCACGTGACTATGCTGTCCAATCCACTTATTTAATTTTGGGTCCTAATTTTTTATACTGATTTGTACAAAAGTTTTTTTTGTACTGAATCTGATCTGCTTTATGAGTGGGCGTTTCTTATTTATTTGTGCTTCACCTATGGGTTATAAAATATAGGATTCTATATTGTATAAACTCTATTATCAAGTGACTTAAAGCTGACCCTTGACCTTATAAGACACAGGGTGATTTCCTGGAACATTTTTTCGGGGGAAAAGTGCGTCTTAAAAGCAGTTAAACACAGTAGTTTGATATTAGTAATAACATTTACTTCTACGCTTTCCTTAATAAAGATATGAATAAATAGAGAGATTATTTCTTAAAATAGAATAGGTTAAATTAGTGAAATGATACCAGCTTCAAGTCGAAAAAAATCTCGTAGATAAATATGGATGAATAGCGCCGATAAGGATTTAACACACCACGTGACTATCCTGTCCAGTTAGATTCCAGAAACCACTTATTTAATTTTGGGTCCAAATCTTTTACTGATATGTTCAAAAGTTTTTGTTGTACTGAATCTTATCCGCTTTATGTGTCAGCGTTTCTTATTTATTTGTCCTTCACTTTTTGGTTATAATTCTTTTCAATTTTTAACTTTGTTAGAATTCTTGTCGCCATTTTGTTTTTATGTTCAAAGAATCCAGTGTTGGTTATCCAAAAGATACATCTTCCTGGCTGAAACTTCAACCAGCAATTGAGTATCTGAGTATTTGGGAATAGTTGCAACTGATTTTGAACGCTTTCAGTCCTCATCTCTGATTGGCCAATTTTTAGCGGAAGTGCCAGCAGCTGGCTGGTAAGTTCATAAATAGGAACGACTATCTTCTTGGTAGCTTATACCCAGAGACAATCCGACATGTTTTTTAAAATTGTCACTCAAAATTCAAGGTGCAGATTAATTCTATCGTTGAAACGAGTTAAATCTCCGGAACTGTTAACTTTCAATCGGCACTAAAACTCTTGGGAAAGGCATGAACCTGTTTATCCCCTTTAACCTTGTGAAAGCCAATGCATCTACGACGTCCGATAATAGATCAAGTCAGGGATCGTTCTTTGCTGAAAAACTTGTTATCTGAAGAGAAGATGCAACCTGACAACCAAATAGATTATGACACTAAAGATGGGATTCTCCAAGTAACCTCCATTGTCCTGATAGATACTATAACGAGGAATTACTCAGTATATCACGCTAATGACTTAATAAAATATGAGAGAGGAGATGGCCATCGCCAAGTAGCCTCCCAAGTTCAGAGAGAAACCATGAGACGAAATCCCTCGGGATGGACGTATGAGCGTGGTGGCAGTCACATCTGCTTCCTTCTCTCCACTTTTACATTCTGACCCTGACCCTAACCATTACCTTGTACCTTCTCTTTTGTCCCCCATCCTCTCGTTTTCCTCCTTCTCTTCCTCATCCACAACTTTCTTTTTCTTCACCCCGGCATTTTTCTCTTCCTATTTATATATATTTATGAAGGTGTGACATACACAAATGATAGATATGTATGTTTTTACAAACAAGTATTTCATAAATAGATATTTTTGAAATATTTTGAGATAGCAGAGATTCTAAGAGATTTGCTTAGAAGAACAAGAAGAGAAATGATATTAGTATAACGAGCTAGACTTTTTACCCTTGAATACACGAGGTGGCTATATTTTGCTATGGCTACCCATGAGGGAAGAGGTCGTCTTTACATGCTTTTGTATAATTCAGAGGCGCTCGTAGTGTAATGGTTATCGGTGTAGGAAATAGATACAGTGACCTGAGTTCAAATCCTGAACGAAGCTGTTTGCATTTCATATTGTGCTAATATCCATGGGAAAGATATGCATCCATCTATTCTCTCTCCAGCTCTGGGTAAATAGTAGGGTAGACTGGGTCTTTAAAAACGGTATAGCAGCTGGTCTAGGAGAAGGAAAACTCTGAATTCGAACCTGGAAAACTCAGCTTAGAAATTGATTTAGTGTGACATCTTGCCTGTGTGGAGGGGTTGGGTAAATACATACGTAAGAGTCACAACGGTGGGAGATCTTATTTGCCAACTTTTTACCAACGGTTACAAGTTTTATGTTATTTTTTCTTTGCTTTATTCTAATTCCTATGAAGCAATTAAAAATCTTATTTAAATGAAACTTTATGTGTGTTAACATCATTGTACGTGTCCAATAGACAATGAAAGTCCCATGGCTCGAGACGAAGATGAAAATATATAAAATAACATTTAATTCAATTCTCAACATTGAAAAATTATTCATCTCATATTGTTCGGTTGGGTTTGATGGTATATTAATCATTATAGGTTATTTAATGCCAAATCCTATTTATACATATATATTTGATATATGATTTGTAAACACATTTAGAAGAAAGATTTTTAAACGAGCCAGAGCTCATTTTTGGACACAGTTAAATGGTTTTAAGTACTTCTATCTAACACCAACTTTTCTACTTACAATTAATCGTTTGTTTGCCCACAAAGAAATGGTTACAAGTTTTACAATTTTACACTTATTATTATTTTCAATACTATTCATTCATTGGCACACAGTTAAATAGTTCTAAGTATTCCTATGTATCACTAACAATTCAATTAAACATCAGTGATTTGTTTACACAATTAAATGAACAAACAGTTCTATTACGAACAATTCAATTTAAAATAAGTCCTTTGTCACAGTATTTAAATGTCAAACAGTTCTATTTTTGCCATAGATTGGACCCTGTAAGGTGCTACAAGTCCAGGTCAGAGTGAACCAGGGAGCAATGGCAATGAAGGGGTACTCCACATTCCCCAAAACTCCAAGACTGGAACTTCACCATCAGATTGTTTAATGTCATAATCAGGACACTTGTTGAAGTGAAGTCTTACTCCTCTGCAGAGATACAGTCGATATATTCTACAACACCAGCCGCATGGGCCATGATGCAACTGTTACGTTTAAGCTGCAACACGTTTTTAAAATTTCGTAAACTGATGCCTTAAGGTTCTGAACAAAACTAATATAAGTCATCATCATCAAGAAAGTGTAGTATGGTATATGTATAGTAAAGTTGGCGACCTTTGTCAAGGCTGACCCAAAGGCTCCGTTTTCAATAGCTACAACACAGAGGTATAGGGGAGGGCGCTACTCCTTTCCCTGGACAGCTCATCTCTACCCTTGATCCTCACCTTATAATGCTGAGTGTCAAGCAAATTGGCATCAAGTACCATTTTTTGAGTCTTTGGTATGACTCGACCTGGGATTGAACCCAGTTCTCCCGGGTCACTGGCGAACACACTAACCATTATACCAATGTCCAGTATATGAATAACTCCACAATAAATTTCCTAATCAGATTACCACCCATGCAGCTGGGGTTGTAGAATACACCGACTGCACCACTGCAGAGGAATAGGACTCCCTCAACAACGAGTGTCCCGAGTATGACACTAAACTAGACCTGGTGGTGAGGTTCCAGTCTTGGAGCTTTGGGGAATGTGGAGTATCTCTTCATTTACAATACCCTCAGGTTCCAGGATCGGTTTTATCTTTTGGGTCTCATCTATGGGCCAATAAAAACTATTCAATCATTTACTTTAGGATTATCATTTTTCGTTTTTGGAAAACATGCGGCTGTGTACAAATTATATGTATTTGAAAGGAATACTTGATAAAAAGAATTACAAATAACTGAAACCATTTTCCTGTGTGAAGGCAAAAGATTTATAACCATTTAAAAAATAAAGTTACCAGCAAATCATGTATGTATGTGTGTGTGTGTGTGTGTGTGTGTGTGTGTGTGTGTGTGTGTATATATAAATAGGATTTGGAGGTGCCCGTGGTGTAATGGTGTAATCGTCGTAGGAAATGGACACGGCGACACGAGTTCAAATCCTAGACAAGACTGATTGCATTTCACATTACACTAATACACTTGGGAAAGGTATGAATCCAATTATTCTCTCTCCAGCTATGGGTAAAATAGTAGGGCAGACTAGGTTCTTCAGCCTTGGTGAGGCAACTAGTCTAGGAGAAGGAAAACTCTGAATTCAAACCTGTTAAACTCCGCTTAAAAAATTGACCTTGTGTCATATCTTGCTCAAGCGAAGGGGTTGGTAAATATGTATGAATAGGATTTGGCCTTAAGTAACGAACAATTGTTGGTTGGGTTTATGGCATATCAATCTTTGTAGGTTATTTAACGCCAAAACCATTTTTATGCATAAATTCAGTTTTATTTCAAACAATTCAGTTTAGCATGAGTACACAATTTAATTGTCAAAAACATTTCTATTTAAAGCTATTCAGTTTATCCAAGCAGTTCTACTTCAAACAATTCACTTCAACTTAAGTATGCAGTTTCGATATTAAAACTGTTCAATTTCAAGCAGTTCAGTTTAGCATAAGTCCACGGTTTAATTGTCAAAAATATTTCTATTTCAAGCTATTCAGTTTAATCATACAGTTCTAATTCAAACAAATCAGTTCTGCGTAAGTACGCGGTTTAGTTCTATTTAAATTAATTTTATACAAATAATCAGTTCTATTTCAAACAATTCAGTTTAGCATGAGTACACAGTTCAATTGTCAAAACATTTCTATTTCGAGCTATTCAGATCATTCAAAGAGTTATAATTCAGCCAATTTAGTTTAGTATAAGTATAGATTTTTTGTTTACACACTGTTAAATGTCAAAACAATTCAGCTTAGCATAAATACAGTTTCAATGTCAAAAACAGTTCCATTTCAAACAATTCAGTTTACCGTAAATACGCAGTTTAATTGTCAAAAACATTTCTGTTTCAGGCTTTTCCGTTTAGTCAAGCAGTTGTAATTCAAACAATTCAGTTTAGCATAACCATGCAGTTTAGTTCTATTTAACCCATAAATAGGGCCCTATCAAGTGCTACCTCTCTGGGCCTGGGTGAACCAGGGAGCAATGGCAATGGAGGGTGCTCCACATTTCCCAAAGCACCAGCATCACTAGAACCTCACCATCAGATTATTTGGTGTCATATCCAAGACACTCGTTAGAGGGGTCTTACCCTTCTGTAGAGACACAGAGTTAATGTCAAAACAGTTTTATTTCTGTTAATTCAGTTTAGCATTAGTACACAGTTTAGAGATCAAAAGAGTTCTATTTTGAGCATTTAAGTTTAGCATAAGTCAGCAGTTTAAATGTCAAAACAGTTCTATTTCAAACAATTCAATTTAGCATAAATACGCAGTTTAAATGCCAAAAACAGTAAACTCAAACCACGGTTTAGTTCTGTTTAACCCATAGATAGGAACCTTATAAGGTGCTACCACTCCGAGTCAGAGTGGACCAGGGAGCAATATAACCTCACCTTCAGATTGTTTATCCAGGACTCTCGTTGTGGGGGTCTTACCCCTCTACAGAGAAGCAGTCCGTGTATTGTACTACCCCAGCCGACTGGGCAAAACTAACAATGATTGATATGCGACAAAAACCAACCAACCAACCAACCAATGATAATCAGGTCAAAACACAAATCGTGTAAAAAAAGATAAACTTGAATGATCTCAGAAATAATGTTAAGAAAAAGGTTTTAAGAGGGCATATTTGGAAAAAAATCGATGAATTATTTAACTGAATTCGATATGTATGTAGATATTGGATTCATAGCGTACGTGTTCCGCGCAAAGATTTTTAGTCTGTTTATGTTGAAGTGATTTTACAGAACTATAATGCATCTTGACAAACATTTTTTTTTTTGTATAGAGGTAATTCAATTAATAATGATTTTGTCACATTACTAACGGGATTAAACATTTTATTCCTGAAAGGTATATAAAATCAATGATATAGCCAGTGAACTGTCCAGATCCAAATCTAATAGGAAATTTTTAAATATGGCCAATGAGAAGGTTCTATCCACCAAAGATCTATTAACTGCCATTCGGGAAAGTTAGAACCACTTTGATAGAAAATAGTGCTTCAAATTTGAGAAATCGATGTCTGAAAAACTTGAGGCTGTCATAAAATCTAAAGAAGGTGCAAATAATTAATCCTAATTGTTTTGTCAATGAATTCCTTTATTTTTCCTTAATATTGGTTATTCCATATTTTCCTCAAAATTGGATGATTCCATATTTTCCTCAAAATTGGATTATTCCATATTTTCCTCAACATTTGATTATTCCATATTTATTCAACATTTGATTATTCCATATTTTCCTCAATATTGGATCATTCCATATTTTCCTCAACATTGGATTATTCCATATTTTCCTTAACATTTGATTATTTCATATTTTCCTTAACATTTGATTATTCCATATTTTCCTTTGCGTGACTCGGAAAAAATATACCATCAACTTAAATAATTTAATCGAGTTTGTTTTCGGCATATTCTATGAATCAAAAATATTCAGTTATTAAATCAAAAAAGTGTTTTGTGACTTTTCTTCTGTTAGTTTACTTACTGTTAAATATAAAACATGAGTGATCATCTTTTAACTGTGCTTATTCTGTAATTTGTGCCAAGGGGTAATATTTCTTTTTACTGTTAAAAACAAAGAAGCTGAATTAAGTTCATTTTAAGAATTATTTCATCAACGCTAATAAATTGAATAAAAATCTGCAGTCAATGGGGAATGATTAAATGTTTACGTAAGAAATAACTTTCTTTATATCAGTATTCACAGTTACGAATTTTCGTCTGAGTTTTTCCTTGAATTTCGCAAAATCTTTCAAGAGTCTGTCAAAAAGAAAAGTGTAACGGACAACGAAGAATTTTACAATGGTAAATGTTTACTACACATAAGAATAGAATTGATTTTGACGGCATATTAACTCGTCTAAGGTTATTTCATGCCTTGAGGTTAGGGAATCATGTTCATTGTGCATACATATCTGTACGTTTTATGCTTTTGTTTCTTAGAGTTTTTGCTTTTTTTGCTTTTTGTCTTCTTTTTCTTTTTGCATACGGTCCGATCGAATGGGGCCGTAGAATACACCGACTGCACCTCTGCAGAGGGGTAAAACCTCTCCAATGAGTGTCCTGACACTAAACAATCTGATGGTGAGGTACCAGTGATGCTGGGGCTTTGGAGAATGTGGAGCACCCCTTCATTGCCATTGCTCCCAGGCCCACTCTAGCCCCTATCTATGCGTTAAAAAGAACTAACTCCATACTTATGCTAAACTGAATTGTTTAACTAAACTGAATCGCTTGAAATAGAAATGTTTTTGACAATTAAACCGTACTTACATTTAAACTCCGAGCTTATGCTAAACTGAATCATTTGAAATCGAACTGTTTTTTGACATTGAAACTCTACTTACACTAAACTGATTTGTTTAATATAGAACTGTTTTGACATTCAACTGTGTGTAAACAAAATCTGTACTTATACTAAACTGAATTAGCTCTGCTTGACTCAACTGAACGGCTTGAAATAGAAATGTTTTTCACAATTAAACTGTGTACTCATGCTAAACTGAATTGCTTGAAATAGAACTGATTATTCACATAAAAATGGATTTGGCGTTAAATGACCTACAAATGTTGATACGCCATAAAATCTAACCAACCAACCAACCAACCAACCAACTATCTGAACTGTAGATGAGACCATAAACAAGTACAACCCCTCCGGATCAAAGTAAATCTAATAGTAATGGCAATTAAGGCGTAATACAAAATGTCAAGAAATCCAGAACTGAAACCTCACCATCAGATTCAATTTTGTGTCATACCCAGGATACTTCTTTTTTTTAGTGTAGTGGGGTTACTTCTCTGGAGGGGTTACAGTCAGCATATTATTAGCCCAATCTACAGAGCTTAAAAGAAAAAGAAATAACTAATCTTAAGTTGCTCATTGTTATATAGTTTCAAGTATTTCTATCTAATCCTAATAATTTCAAACAGATCTATTTGACCCCAAGAAGAGACACTAGCAAGTACTACCACCACAAGAGAGGATATGAGAGTGTTGTCAATGAAAAAGCGATTCCACACATTCCCCAAACTCCAGAACTGGAGCGTTACCACATTTAGAATACTCCTCTCTTTTTTTGGGCACCTCTGGTGATGTAATGATCTGCAAGCTAGATTAGCAAACCTACACGAGTGAGTTCGGGTCTCATTTTTTCCCCTTTTTTGTGGGGAAAGACTTACTTATCTGGGAGTTAGTCATAAGAGTAGTAATACAGACAGACGTATATTAATAACGTCAGACGTATATTTTACTTAAGTAGTTCAGTATCCAGTAGCGCCGACGACCTTGGATCAAAACTCTATTTTAACGAGAGTCATAAAATCCATGATAACTCTTCTCTGCATTTTATCAATTGGAGTTTATTGTAATTCATATCAATCTTAGACAGAATATTTCGTTTATTTTTGTCATGACTTTTCGGCCGTCTGACTTCCGACCTTTTAACCAATGTATCAAATTTCACAATGAACGGCAAATACAGTAAAGACAGCAGAAGAAAACCTGAGGATGAAAGGTTGAAATATTATCAACATTGGGCATAGAGTGGCCATTTAAAAAATTACCTAAAAGAAGACATTGCTCTCCAAAAAGATGACATTGTCATCCCAAAATGAAGACTTGGGCAGAAAAAGGAGGATTTATGTTATCTGTAGTGGTGAGTCAATACACCGTACGTTCCCCTTTTCTGACAATCTCCACATCACAACACAATATTGCATAGAGAATATGAAAATCATCTTTTCTGCTTCTAGATATGAATCCAAATTCTTTGGTCTATTCATGGTTAAATTTGTTTTTTCTTTTCTGCATTGTTTTCAGAGGGTAAATAAGCATATAAATCTTTATACGGACTCCGCCAGTGCGCAAGAATATTGACGAGAGAGCATGCCCGACTTCGTAATTTAGACTTGACTGAAGTGTAGGGTTACATTTGAACACCCCTCTACTATACATAGTGGGATACTCCTTGTGGAGTTCTTGAGTGGCGGGAGAATGCTTTTTACAATATGTCAAGATCAAAAGAGGTCCGGCACAACGCCGGAAGTTTGCTTCCTCCAAATATGCTTAAAATAATAAAATTTTTACTCATTGCAAAGAAATAACTGCTAAATGATATTGATATGCAATCAGCAAAGATGGATTCTGTATCGGCCTCGTTCTGGTTTCAGAATAAAACATTGATGTGACAATACCACCGAAGAAGACCCAATGTCATGGAGTGAGCAAGGTGTTGTGGTTTCATTCATGCAACCCTTAAGGTGAATTTCAAATAATCTTTTGCCTTACTTTTTGCCAATAATGTTTTCATTCCCGATAGCTTTGCTGGGTCGTCGACTCTTTTGTCTGCGTATGTACACAGCGTTTTTTTCGGTAGTTATTTAGCATCTTGGGACTATTTTTTTGCCTCTTTTCCTTCCTTACACAAACACTTACGCTGCGACCGACACAGCCGAGAAGGTGTCGTCTTACACTTTACACAGCTTTAGATAAACACAATGAAAAAAAAAAAGAAAGAAAAAAGTTTAGATGAAAAACAAAAATAAAATACAGGACATAAAAAAAAGTAAAAAGAAAAGTAAAAAGAAAAAAATGAAAGATAATCGTTTGTTTAAATGTTCATAGAAATTCTCTTACAAATTCCTACGCGCACGAACAAACGGCATCAACAAAAACAAGAAATTAAGAAAGAAGGGAAATAAAAAAAGACGAAAAACGAAACACAAAAACGAAACGGATACCCACTCTGCTAACGACTTGTTCACAGCTGTGAGTTGAAGAAGATAAAATTAAACAAAATAAAAAAAAAATCAAAATGAAGCAAGAAATGAAAAAATAAAGAAAAATAATAAAAGAAAGAAAACTTGAATACAACATTAGTTTCCAACGTCAAAATGATTTTAAAGGGTCGCTAGTTACAATTTTTTCTACTGCAAACTAAGCATGCTAAATATTCGTGCATAATTCGAGTTACAGCGTTCGAAATTTTAGAGGTTGTCGATAATGTTCAGATTAGGCAATATAACTTCAATAATTGTTCTGAGTATTGATCTTAATTTTTTTTTACTACCATCCATATAATCTTTTGATGAATTATCAACATTCCAAGAATTGTTCGGAGTATTGGTCTTAATTATAATCATTCCAAATGTTGTTTGGACTAATGATCTTCATTCCTTTTTTAAGATACATTCCATAATTTTCAGAAGAATTATGATAATTCTATTAATCTTCATTTCTTTTTTTTTTAATGCCTTTTGTTATTTTTCAAGGAATTATTATCTTTCCATATGATGTTCAGATTATGAATATTAATTCCTTTTTCCTGAGAGCTTCCATATTTTTTATGAATTATTATCATTTCTAGTGTTGTTAGGGGTATTGATCTTATTTTCTGACAGATTGGAACTGCATATCATTAAGTAACTGGGTTTTGGGCGTAAACCAATCATAATGCCTTAAAAATGAGAACAAACCTCGTAAAACTAGTGTAAATAACCCGCGAAAGAATATCGCCAACGTTTAACTTTAAAGAACATAAAAAATACACAAGATTAAATATGTAGATATATAAGCTGCAACTCCAAAAGATAGGTGACTTAAATCGTAAAATGGCATCTTCAAAGGAAAAAAAAATGATAGAAAATGGTTTTAGTTTTCATGCTGGTATTATTTCAAGAGATATGGAAAATATGTGACTAATCTCAGGAAACCTGAGACTCTTAACACACCAGGACAAATTGCATATGTTGGGTCCTAGCTAACACAGGGTGTTTAAGAAAAAGATGATATCATTTCGTAAACTTGACAAATTCCCGTTCTTGGAACAAATTGCTTAATCAGATAAAAAAAAACAGCAAATGCGTTTTAAAAAATTAATATAAAATTGGATGATTTTAAAAAATGATAAGAAAAAGAATTTAAGAGAGAATTTTGGGGGAACTATCAGATGAATTACTGAACAGAATTTGATCTGTATATACGAACTATCGTAATAATTGCGTATATATCCTGCTTCGAAGATCTTTTCCTTTTTTTTTTTTTTTTGCTTTTTACGTTTGATGTGAGAAGATAGTTAAAATCGGAGATACCCAAGAAGACATAACAAACAAATGAATGATGACAATGAAATCTCAGATTGTAATAGCATGTGTAGAAACAACACAAAATTCTAAGTTTCATTTTTTTTCCAGGTATTGAAATATTCACCGAAAAAGAAAAGATGTTTTGTGTTTAAGAGGATGCCTGAACACAGTTGAACAAGTCTGTGTAGTATTTGTGAGAGAATTCTTGAAAAATGCACCAACTGCAAAGCAGATTTAGACACAAAAAGTTCAAAGTGGAAGGCTATCTCTGTAAAACAAAATGATTTTGACGACCACCAGTATCGGTGGTCAAGAGGGGAAATATTTATGTGAAATGGTTCATGAGATTCACATACTTTTGAATTTCTAATTTAATTCTTAATGAATAAAACTTATTTTGCGTAGCATTAAGCATGTTTAGTTTCATTAGCCGACACTAAGTAGTCACTCAGATATTTACATATCCAATGATATCGGGTATTTTTGAAACACCCTTTATATGAAATTCACTGATCACAACATAAACTCTTCATTCAAATATGATTATTTCGGATGCAACCAGAGAGGTGATTATGTAAGAATTAACCTAGCCCTGGGGAGGAACATTGTGAAAAAGCTCAGGAGAGAAAATTCCCCAAATATCAAAAGTTTGTAAGACAATGCAGAATCCAGGGTTGCCGAACCGTATGTGGGGTCTCGAGGTGTATGATCTGTACGGCTTTGATTAGAATTGGTATAACGGAGGCTGATAAAAAATAAAGGCATTCGAAACATTGCAGAGAACCTGGAAAAAGCTCTACAGGAGCTTTGGATAAAGAAGGGAATTCCATAGATTGTAACCGATGTAAAGTAAGAAATCCGTACTGGATCGTCCACAGCGAGACGGGCTGAGAATGAAGGAGCCGAAACCCTCGATAAACCCAGGAATATCACAGATGATGCGTCCTAAAGTAAAGTTGGCGACTGTAGTCGAGGGCGATCAGAAGGCTTCCTTTTCAATAGCTACTACACCGAGGTGTATGGGGGTGCGCTAATCATTTCCCTGGATTGCTCTACTTTACCCTTGATATGTACCTTATATTGCTGAGTGTTAAGCAAGGAGGTACCAAGTACCATTTTTAAAGTCATTAGATTGAACCCATTGGACCATTGGCGAGCGTCCTAATACATATATATATATATATATATTTATATATATAGGAATACATATATATATTATAAATTGATTTACCATGACCAGAAAATCCGGTGAGCACTGTGTAAACCATACGAAAACACTGGACTGCTGTTTCGACCTAAATAGGTCTCATCATCAGTGTATACCGTGATCTCCTCCACTGGAGATCGAATCAGTGACCACAGAATGCAGAGCCGAAACTCTACCACTGAGATAATGGTCCACATCGCACACACACGCGGCCAAATCAACTAGTCATGGTAAATGCGTGACTACTCAACATGGTGTGTCTTGTAGTTACATCCGAGCTCTTACATAGGACATGGTCATTGCCAGGTTCATGTTTTCCGCGTGATCATAACTTCATAGGCAAGGAAATGAATTTACATTTTTTTAAATAGAGGAATTATATATATTATAAGTTAAATTACCATGACCCGGAAATCTGCCAAGCACTACGTGTGACATACAGAAACACTGGACATCTGTTTTGATCTTATTAGCAGTGTATACAGTTATCTCCTCCACTGGGAAGAAAATGTATATATATATATATATGTATATTTATATTTCAAAATACACACTCAAACTCACATACACTTATATATTGCTAAATAAACATATTATGCATCAACATTAGGATATATCATCAGTGGTGTAATGGTTGCCGTCGTAGGAAATGGACACGGTGACACGAGTTCAAATCCTGGACGAGACTGTTTGTATTTCATGTAGCGCTAATAGCCTTGGGAAAGGTATGAATCTAATTAATCTATCTTCAGTTAAGCTTAAATATTAGGGCAGACTGGGCTCTGCAACCTTGATATGGGAGTCGGTCTGGGAGAAGGAAATCTCTGAATTCAAACCTGTTAAACTCCGTTTAAAAATTGACTTAAAGTCACATCCTGCTCTTACGGAGCAGTATATAAAGAATACAGGATGGAAAGAAAAAATGGAAGATTCTGGATTTTAGAAGCATCAAAATTAGTGGTATGTATCCATTAAAACCACCTTCTTTTTGGGTGAATTTACGATGATTAAAGATTTCTTTAAAATGAGATTCTACTGATGACTCTATACACCTTATATGTCTCCTGCTTTTTTATAATTTATACATTTTTTAAAATTTTATATATACGTATCTCTCTTCGCCTTTCCTACAGGAGGTGTCAAATGTCACCTTCATTTCCCTGTCTTTTAACTTCACGGTCCTCTTAACTTGTTCATTTCTTTAGGTCCTCTTTCCTGCAGAAAGTCACCACTACCTCCTAAAATTAAATGTAATCTGTAATATACTCAAGAAATTTCAATAAGAAAATTTATACTAGATAACGATTAATATTTATTTTTCATTTTAAAATTTTCATCGAAAATTTTATTTATTAATCATTAATTCATTTAAATATCCTATTCTATATACTGACACTGTATTATATATTAACAAGAAATTATTAAAGCCCAGTCGGCTGGGTCTATAAGAATATACCGATACTGGAGGTGCCCATGGTGTAATGGTTATCGAAGTAGGAAATGGACACGGCGACACGAGTTCAAATCCTGGACGCGACTGACTGCATTTCACTTAGCACTAATACCCTCGGGAAAGGTATGAATCCAATGATTCTCCCTCCAGCTATGGGTAAAATAGTAGGGCAGACTAGGTTCTTCAGACTTGGTGAGGCAACTAGTCTAGGAGAAGGAAAACTCTGAATTCAAACCTGTTAAACGCCGTTTAAAAATTGACCTTGTGTCATATCCTGCCCGAGCAGAGGGGTTGGTAGATATGATAAGAATATACCGATTGCATCTCAGCAGAGGGACAAGACCATCCTTGCTCATGAGTGTCCTAGATATGGCTCTAAACTGGATCTCGTGGTGAGGCACCAATCATAGAGTTTGGGGAATGCATTGTATCCCTTCACGGCCATTACTCCCAGGTCCATTCAGATCAGGATTGTCTGTATCTGTTTGTATCCCATTTATGGGTCAATCAGTTTATCAGGATAATTATCATTAGTCATTGGAAACCATACCGCTATGTGCAAATTATTTATATTACATAGGAATACTTGATAAACTGAATTACGAATGATGAATGGCCAAACTTGAAACCGGAGTAGTAGTACTTGTTAGAGTCCCATCGATGGATCATAAAGAACTGTTTAATCATTTATTATACCTGAAAACAATTAACTAGGTGCAAACAAATGATTATTGTTAAATTGGATTATTAGAATTACTTAAAAATTCTTGAAACCATTTGATTGTCAGCATACAATTGAGCTCTGACTCGTTTTAAAAAGTTACTTTTAAACTATTTGTTTACAAAGCATATATATATAAATATATACACAAGGGATTTTGCATTAAATTGGCATTAAATCACCTATAAGGGTTAATATGCCATAAAATTCTACCAACCAACACACACACATACACTTATATATAGCTAAATAAACATATCATTCATCATCATTAAGACATATCATCTGGGCTCTGCAACCTTGGCATGGCAACCATCCCAGAATAAATATCTAAAGAATAAAGATTTTTAAAAAAGTCTATGACATCAATGTAAAAATAATATATATAAAAAAATCATTTCTGAAAAATAGTAGAATATTTAAGTTTGATTTCGGACATGACTATCATCAGGGATTTGCGTGAATAATCCCTGGTGACCGGTGATACCTCAGATAACAATGAATTTATGACTTTCGGAAAATGTCATTATGTTTTATGAAATATCACGTCAATTTATTTATTTGGGAGGTGCCCGTGGTGTAATTGTTATCGTCGTAGGAAATGAACACGGCGACACGAGTTCAAATCCTGGACGAGACTGATTGCATTTCACATAGAACTAATACCCTTGGGAAAGGTATGAATCCAATAATTCTCCCACCAGCTATGGGTAAATAGTAGGACAGACTAGGTTCTTCAGCCTTGGTGAGGCAACTAGTCTAGGAGAAGGAAAACTCTGAATTCAAACCTGTTAAACTCCGCTTAAAAATTGACCTTGTGTCATATCCTGCCCGAGCGGAGGGGTTGGTAAATAGGATCACGTCAATTTATTTGGCTTTGAAAATCGACTTCCGAAGTTGGTGTTCAAAAGAAGTGTTCTTCATCTGTTTCTTTTATTCATTTATCTATTCTTCCTTCATTATCTATCCAGCTTTTCCGTTTCTTTCTCTATATTCCTTTCTTTTCTCACTCTCTTTTCTTTCTTTCTATCTTCTTTCCTACAGTTCCTTTGAAACAAGTGATAAGCATCTGATGAATTGCGTATTTCTTTCTTTCTTTCTTTCTTTCTTTCTTTCTTTCTTTCTTTCGTGTAGTGCGTTGTTTTTCTTCATTTTGTAACGTAATTGAACGGCTCACAGAAATTGAAAAAAACAACAAATAAATGAATAAAAAAGCAGACTCTCTGAACGGCCTGGCCAAGGCTCTTGTTTTATTTAGAAATGACTAAGGAAAACTAGAGGACCCAAAATCATCTATGTATGTGCGGAACCAGGGGAAATGGGTGTTCTTCCCACCGAAACCAGGTAGAAGGGAGGGAACGACTCTTTTTTGAGGAGGTGACTGCAAGACGTGATGAGGTAAAGACATCTAGTTGAACACTAGCCACAAAAAAAAAAAAACCAAAGCTATATCACTATAGCTCAACTATTTGATAAAATTGGTTATTATTATACTTTTAGGGTCCTGGAACGACCATCAAAAACTCTAAGTGCATTAAACAAAAAACTTGAAAATATGTAGTCTGCATAATCAAAAGCACTAACTACAACGCGATATACATAAGCTGTACCGAACAAAAACGTCTCTTTACGTAAAAACAACATTAGATTCTCAAAAAATATAAAACTTGACGAATCAAAACTCCTTTATCAATGTAGCAAGAGAGACTTTAAAATAATGACGACATACCAAACTAATGATTGCTCATTATCCAAATAAAAGAAAAAATTCATTGATAGATTCAAACTAACATTAAATCAGCCAAACTGTATGAACGTACACACATGCACACATAAACGTACGCATGCACGCAAATACTTATACACACGTACACACAAACATTTGCACACATCGACTCGCCAAAAAACACGTCTATGTAAGGGGTCAAATGCATTATTACCCATATTAAATCCTTCCCATACCGTTTGAATATATATGTGTATATATATATATATATAAGTATATATATTAATACATATATATGTTTGCTCGCATGCACACGTGTAAATACACACACACACACACACACACAGAATACACACACACACTCAGGATACTCACACACATTATATATATATATATATATATATATATATATATATATATATATATATATATATTATGCATATTCAAAAGAGTTTCATTTTACGGCATGACCGTGGCGCATGACACCGATTAAGGATTGTGCAGAGGCTGGCCCATTGGGCTTGTGAGTAGAGTGTTCGCCCATGGCCCTGGAGACTGGGGTTCAACCCCAGGTCGAGTCATACCAAATACTCAGAAATGGTATTTGATATCTCATTGCTTAACACTCAACATTATAAGGTACGTATCAAGGGTAAAATGGAGCAGTTCAGGGAAAAGATTAACGCCTTCCCCTACACCTCAGTGTAGTAGCTATTGAAAAGGGAACCTTCGGATTGCCCTCGACTACGGTCGCCAACTTAATATATATATATATATACATATATATATATATATATATATATATCTTTAGTTTCATATATATATATATATATATATATATATATATATATATATATATAGTTTCAAAGAACATCCTAACCTCACTTCATCCTCATTTGGTTGACACTTAGGTGGTGACCTTGACAGTACCAGTCCGGGGTGTTAGATCAAGCATATCTTGGTATACCAAGACACATAAGTTATCAAAAAAGAAAAAAAAACGGCAGTACTTTATTTGATAACTTATCTATTTGTGTCTCAGTATCATTTACTTACAATGTTACAAAACGTAAACAGTCTCGGCCAGGACCCTGTGTGTACAAGTTTAGCACAAGAACACTCCTTGATTTCAAGTAGTTATATAAAATGTTGATTTTATTGTTGTTTCTTGTAAAATACGAACCGTACTTTACAATACTACCAAAGAGAGTTACTAATTGAAAGAAGTGACAGAGAAATAAGGCTTTAAAACATCCCTGATGTATTGCTAAAAGCAAACTTAATATAATTTCAGATAAAACTAAAATGTTCTCAATTTTTTTTTTCTTTTTCCGAGAATAAAATCAAGTTTCTGAAATATCAAGATTATAGATGTAACGTGAGATTATTTGGTTTAATGGCATCTCAACTCTGGATGGTTATTTAATATGTCAATATATATATATATATATATATATATATATATATATATATGATTTTAAGTGAATAGTTTGTTGGTAACTTTATTTTTAAACAGGTTTAAATAGTTTCAAGTATTTCGATCTATTGTTTGCAAACAGGTAAAGGGTGTTAGGTATAGCTATTAACTGTTTGTAAAGTTTCAATGATTGTTATTTAACTTTAACACTGATAATTATATTTCACATTAAATATTCGTTTGCACACTGTTGAATGGTTTTCAGTATTGCTATCAAACACTAATAATTCTATTTAATATTTATCATAGGTTTTCACATTATTGAATGGTTTCAAGTATTGCTATCAAACACTAATAATTCTATTTAATATTTATCATTCGTTTTCACGCTTTTGAATGGTTTCAAGTATTGCTATCAAACACTGATAATTCTAATTAACAATGATTACTCGTTTGCACACAAATAAATGTTTTCAAATATTGCTAGTTGACGTAAGTAAATCTATTTATCAATTATTCCTATCTAATGTAATAATAATCATTTGTTTGCACACAGTTAAATGGTTTCAAGTATTGCTATTTAATACTAAAAGTTCAATTTAATATAATTAAAAACATCAAGTAAAAATTTGAACAGTTCTGTTTGTTCCCAAAATAGGACCCTAAAAGGTATTACCACCCCGGGTAAGAGTGGACTTGAGAGTAAAAGTAATAAAGGAGTACTCCACAGTCCCCAAATTACCGGACTGGAGACTTACCATCAGATGCAGTTTAATGCCATACCCAGGACACTAAATGTTTTAAAGTAATGCTTTCTAACACTAATTATTCTCTTCATCATCATTCATTCGGATGGTTTAGACATATCAGGACACTCGTTTGGAGAAAGGGGTCTTACTCCTCGGCAGAGAAGCAGTCGACCTATTCAACAGCCCCAGCTGACAGAGTGGCAAAATTGAAGATGTCTTAAACTTTTATTAATGACTGTATAAGGCAGACACGAAATTTTCATTAAAGAAAGACTCGTAAAGGAAAGTGAAAAAAAAAGAAGAAGAATTATAAGAACGCTTCATCTAAAATATTCGGACGAGATTCTAGATCTTAGATACATCCATGAGTATGAGGTGTGAGCAAAAGCTTACAATATTATTAATTGTGAATCCGGCGTTAAAACCACGCCAGGCAATTGAAAAATAGGTTGTTTGTTTGTTTGTTTGGGTTTTATGGCATATCAACCTTTGTAGATTATTTAATGCTGAGTCTATTTTTATACAATTCTATTTCAAACAATTCAGTTTAGCATGAGTACACTGTTTGATTATCAAAAACATTTCTATTTCAAGCT
>OY757925.1:49682232-49722232 GCA_963585895.1 Sepioteuthis lessoniana
AGTAGAAATCTGTCGGAGAAAGTATTTCATAACAAAAAGTGCACCTATAACATAAAAAGACAACAAAAGCTTACATAACTATCTTAAAATAGTATACCCATTGCTTGGAGAAGAAAATCTCTATAACTTTCGCAGAAAAACCTAAACTCCTAACTAAAATATCAGAGCCTATTTCCAAATGCAAACATGAAAACAAATTCCTGTTACTACTTCTGGCAAAAATTATGAAATTAGCACTCTTAGAGAGAATGTTCAATAATTATTATTTGGTAGCAGTTAATAAACTAATAACAGATTAGATGCAAAACTTTCTTTTTACCAATAGGTGAAAATTCTGATTTCGTAGAATCTTAAACTAGTTTGCCTAAATTTCTGAGATAAAGCTTAATAGTTTTTATAACTTAGAATATCCGGACTATCGTATTCATCTTCACTGTTATACTCACAACGTTTCAACCGATACGCCCTTCGGTCTGCTTCTGGTGTATTATGTTGAGCTCGGGGACCTACATAGAACTTCGAACTGAACCCTTTATTCAATCTACGGGGGTAGATTGTTCGGATTCCCTTAACCAGTTTTAAGCGATTGTAAGTAAAACCAGCAGAAGCCTAGATATGCAGGTGGGATTTAACTTGGGAGGTAAGACAGCCAAGAATACTTACAATCGCTTAAAACGTTGTGAGTAGAACAATGAAGATGAAGATAATAGTCCAAATATTCTAAGTGATAAAAATAAGATCAAATTGTTTTAATTAACGGTTTGGTTTGATTTGGCTTTATGGCACATCAACCATTGTAGTTTATTTAATTCCAAATCCATTTTTATACATATAAACAGTTTCCAACAATTCAGTTTAGTATAAGTATAGATTTTTTGTTTACACACAGTTAAATGTCAAAACAGTTCTATTTCAAACAATTCAGTTTAGCATAAGTACGCAGTTTGAATGTCAAAACAGTTCCACTTCACACAATTAAGTTTAGTTTTAGTTGATATATATATATATGACCCTATTAGGTGCTACCATTTAGGGCCAGTGTGGAACTGGGAGCGATGGCAATGAAATGGTACTCCGTATTCTCCAAAGCTACTGCAGTACTGGAACATCACCATCAGATTGTTTAATGTCATATCCAGGACACTCGTTGCTCGGAGGGGTCTTACTACTCGGCAGAGATGCAGTTGGTGTATTCTACAGACCCAGCCGACTGGACCATTTAATTCATGATATAAAAATTATGAAATTACCCAATGTTGAGAAAAAATAATGAAATAATTTTGTAATTTACATTCCCGAAACAAATACCAGCAGAAGCCTAGATATGCAAATTGGTCAACAGTTAAAAGGCAGTGCTTGCAGATCTCAACAAATGGTTGGGCATTCCAAAATTAAATGAAATATGATCCCCTCACAAAAAAAAAAAAAAAATCCCCTAAGTGTTCTAATTTCATGACTTTTACTTGGGGTCGTATGATACTTAAAACAACACTATGTCTGCAAAGACACACCAATTAATTTGTGAATGATTGAGGTTTGCCTCTTCAAGTGTCCTCTGTGCAACCATGCGTATGTATTTTATATCTTGTTTATCTTTTGAAATTCCCGTGCAATTATTTTTCTTTCCTTTTATTTAATTGTTGGCTAGATTTTTGTCTTGTTTTGCTGCATCTTTGGGCTGTCATGTTCAGTCGTTTTTGTTGGGCATCCTTAGTAATTCGCAAGTAATATTCTTTGGGGAAAGGAGAGTTCTCGTGGCAGCGTTGGTAAAATTCTGGATTGTGACACCAACGTAACAGGTATTTGTTTTGCTTCCCACCAGGCAGGACTTGACACAAGGTCATTTTATAGTGGGGATTGTTGAGGGAGATGTCACACATGAGCCGCGACTCGTGCATTGCTGGAAAAAGTAGAAACCACTTACTTATCACAGGTCTGAAAAATAAAGGAGAGAGCCCCGAGTGCTGCCTGCTGAGGAGCAAATCACCACGTCTGCTCTTCTCAGTACTACTGCTGTTCTTCTACAAGGATTGTTTTGGCATTAAAATGCTCACAAAAATTGATAAGCCATTCAACAAAACAAAACAAAAAAGAAAAAAAAAAAAAACAAAACAAAAAAAAACACGAAACAATCTATCTATCTATCTATCTATCTATCTATCTATCAATTGGGGCTTTGGTATTAAATAATAATGAATGTTGATATGCCATTTAACAAAGAAACCAAACCAAACTAAAACAATCTATCTATCTATTGGCTTTGGCATTAAATAATTCCCAAAAGATCATATGCCATTTATTAAAGGAACCAAACCAAACCAAAAAAATCTATCTATCTATCTATCTATCTATTGGCTTCGGTGTTAAATAATTCATGACGGTTGGTATGCCATTCAACAAAGAAACCAAGCCAAACCGAAACCGTCCCCGGTGAAAACGACTCTTTTTCGTACCATTTATTTTCTCCTTACAAAATATCAATATCTTCCTCAGAGTTAAAGGCTTTGAATTTTTTTATTAACTTCTTTGCTTTGTGATAAGGATTTATCTCATTTTCCTTCTGCCTTTTGTTGACTGAATCTCCTGCTGAGAGGTAAAATTCCCGCCTCTCTCCAAAGGATGAGAGTGGGTTAGAGTATGACAGGAAACTGCATCTGATGCTGTGGTTTTAATTCTAGAGATCTGGCGAGTGTGGATGAACCTTTTAATGCCAGTACTCGCAGTTTCACTGACGCACAATGGAAAAACCTGTTAATGTTTCATGTGTAGGTCAAATTGATCGGTTTAAAAATTATTTGTATTCTATAGGACCGCGAGAAAAAAAAAACTTTTAAGAAACAACTACACAAAAAAACATAAACATACAAGGAATGCGATTCTCTAACCTATCGGCGAAAAATAGTCGTAGACAGGTTGACATGTCGTTAAAATCAATTATAGTTTTCTTCTTCTTCTGATTTTTATTATTATTATTATTGAAATGAGTTTTTGTGAGTTTTTTACACCCACGTTAGCTGATGGTCTGAGTGGCAGAAAGTCTGTTTAGGTCTCTAGGACTATTCTCAGTATCAAGGCTGATCTCCACGATGCTATTGTTTGGATGGTCTCAATTTGACTTCCAATTTCCAACTCTTCTAGCCCTCTTTCCAAGCCTTTGGGAACCGTTCCAAGAGCGACTATTACAATTAGCATTACTCATCATGATCATCATGTCGTGCTGGTAGCACAGATATCCCTGACCCTCTCTCGCCACTTTTCCCTATCGTTCATCGCCTCAGGCAGGTCTTCTGGACAACATCCTGTATCCTCACATAGTTGCTGAATGTATGTTCGTGCTGGTCGTCCTGCTTTTGCACGACCATGTGTGGGGGTCCATAAGAGTACATCACTTATGAGTTCGTCCCTGCTTCTCCAGCAGTGTCCTGCATGTCTGGTTCGTCTAACTTGAATAGTTTTTGTGATAGGAGGCAGGTGGCCGTACAGTTGGTGTCTTGTGGGGTGTTGCTGCCAGGACTTGTTCAAGATTGCTCGCAGCATTTTTGTGTAATTGCCGTCTAGCTTCTTCTCCAGCCGTTTTGTTGGAGTCCATGTAGTGCATCCATATAGCAGTATCGATGCGACCGCTGCCTGGAAGAAACTGCGTTTCATTTTATCGGTTAGGTCTGATTTCCATTCCACAGCTTTCTTCTTCTTCTTCTTAGAGGTTTTCACATCAATGTTAAGTGATGATCTTTCACTGGAGTCTAAGTGACAACAAACCTCCACATGTCTCCAGAACTATTATTATTATTATTATTATTTCATTTTCAGCTTTACTTTTGGCTTCTTCCAAACCTTCACCGGGCCTTCACCCAAGACCTAGCTTGAGGAAAATTATTGATGATATGCGTTTTATTTCTCGTTGCCTCTTTTGGATGGTCTTTTTCAGCTACATTGACTGTTCTCTCCAAAGAAGATGACCAGTTTCTTAAAGTGCATTATTTTTATAGTTCATATCGACTGGGACAGCCAGGTATCTTGTAAATGTGTTTATCTGTCTCTCGCTTGATCATACCCGGGGCTCCTACTATTACGAGCACTGAGGTAATTTTAAAGTGCTCAGTATTTTCTCAATACTTTTTATTATTATGATTATTTTTATTATTATTATTATTAATTTTATGATTATTATCTTGTGCAAATAAATGGGCTATATAATTCAATAATATAGTTACCAAAAAATTATTCGCTTACAAATCATATATATATTTCAAAATGAATTGGTACACAAAGAGATTTATATCCTTTGAAAATGATTCCTGTATTTCTTACTTCGAGTTTCCGTCAGCCTTCGAAAGTCACTGGCTGAAAATGTTCTGTAAGAAATAAATAATTTCTCAAAGGATATAAATTCATTTGTAGACCCATTCATTTTGAAATATTTACTTTTTTTTTCTCTTTTTGGACAAAAAAATTACATATATCTATATAAACAGAGTTGGCGACCATAGTCGAGAGTGACCCCGAAGGCTCCCTTTTGGCATAATGGTTTGAGTGTTCGACAATGGCCTTGGGAGACCAGGGTTCAATCCCAGATCGAATCATACCAAAGACTCAAAAATGGTACTTGATGCCTCCTTGCTTTACACTCAGCATTATAAAGTACGGATCGAGGGTAAAGTGGGTCAATCCAAGGAAAGGAGTAGCACCCCCCTGCATTTTGTTGTAGCTATTGAAAAGGGAACATTTGGGTCACCCTTGACTAAGGTCGCCAACTTTTCTTACTTTTATATTAACAGAATTTTTCATTAAATAACCCACAAAGGTTGATGTGGCATAAAACATCATTATTATTAATAGTAGGTCTAGTTCCTTTTCCCATCATGTTTTTTTTATTTCATCATCCCATTTTAAAAGCTGTATTTTTATCCCTGCGAATTTTTCACACCCGGGTTCACTGATGGTTTTTCGCTGAAGTTTGAGTGACAGCAAGTCTCTTGAGGTATCCAGGACTCTTCTCAATATTATGGTCGATCTTAACAATGCTGTTGTCTGGATGGTCTGCGAGCTCTAATTCCTCCTGTCTCTTTTCTAAACTGATGGGGAGTAATCAAAGGAGGTCTCCACATACAATTGGTATCACCATCAGTTTGTTTTGCAACTATTTCAGCTTCTGGCAAGATGCAAATATTTGTGTACTTTTTTGATTTCTTTTATTTTCGATCTATGGTCCACATGAACAGCAACATCTAATCGATAACAAGTTTTATTTCTTGTTAATTAGTACTCGGTTTTTCCTTCTGGTCGGGATTAACTGATACGCTTGTATTTCAAGATCGCATAGAATTTTATGCGTATCATTTTTATGACAGATTATAGTTTGTACACATGCCATTTGACAGTATGGTCAAATCTTAATCTCTTTCACAATTCCCGGTGGATTATCTTTCCCATACATAGTTTTGTACTCCTTTTGTCCCAGTTTGCTGCATTCTCCGATTACTGAATAGCTGTTTCATCTCTATTGCCACATAACCTGCTCTTGCCATTCTTTTACGTATTGCTTTGATGTAATTAGACCTTATGGCCTTATTTTATACTGGTATTAAAAGAGGTAATTTACTAAGCTTTTTTTTTTTTTGCTTAGATGTAGCACAAGGCCGCATGAATTGGGCACCCAATGAGAATCGAACTCACTCGTGTAGGTTTGCTAGTCTACCTTGCTAACCATTACACCACTTCAGTTTCTCTTTTGAGGTAACCTCATCTTATCCATGTACAGATCATTTTGTATGCAATTTCTTTAGTTTTTCGCTTGAAGTATCTATATATTTGCTTTTCTTCCTATTTTTGTTGTCTATATTCTCCAACTTAGATACTTTTAATGATAACAAAAAATCCCCCTGCTATATGCCATATTTACTGAAGAATAATATTATAAACTCGTAAAAATATTTTTATCAGAATGTTATTAGTCTTTTTCTTTCTTTTCTTTTTTTTATTATAATAATTATTGATAGTACTAATCTCTCACATTACGTTTCCTTTCATTATTATTCTTTTTTCTTCAAATAATTATTACTTGTAATTTACAAAGGTTTTTTTTCTTTGATATAGCACAACGCCGTATGAATAGGGCCACCAATGAGACTTGAACTCACTTGCGAAGGTTTCCTAGTCTAACTTGCGAACCATTAAAACACCGGAGGCGCCCCAAATAATTATTACGTTTCCCATTTTTTACTAATAAATGCTATTATTATCATTATTATTATTATTATTTTCACTCATTAGAGCTTTTCACATCAGCGATAGCCGATGGGTTTTCACTGAAGTTTGAGTGACAGCAAGTCTCCTCAAGTCTCCAGGACTCTTCTCAGTATTCTGGCAGTTCTCAACAATGCTGTCGTTTGGATGGTCTCCTCTCGTCCGCCAACCTCTAAGTCCTCTAGTCCCTTTAGTAATCCCTTAGTTACTGTTCCAAACTATTATTATTATTAGTAGTAGTAGTAGTAGTAGTAGTTGCGATCGCCTTCCATATTATTATTGTTATTATTATATTATATATAAGTTGTAGAGTAAAAGTAGTAGTATTAGTCATCATCGTCATGATCTTCTTATTCTTCTTCTTCTTCTTCTTCTTCCTGGAGAGTTTTTCACATCAGCGTTAGCTGACGGTTTTCCACTGGAGTTTGAGTGACAGCAAGTCTCCTCAAGTCTCCAAGACACTTCTCAGTATTCTGTCCGAACTCAACAATGCTGTATTTTAGACAGTATTATTATTGTTGTTGTTGTTGTTGTTGTTGTTGTTTGTAGCAGTAGTCGATATAATCTCATTCTCTATTATTATTAATAGCAGTAGTAGTTGTAATCATCTTTCTCTGATAATCATTATCATTATTTGCAGTAGTAGTCGTTATAGTAATATAGTAGTATCAATCATCTTTCTTCTTCTTCTTCTTCTTCTTCTTCTTATTATTATTATTATTATTATTATTATTAGATTAATTCTTATTGACTTTTTCTCGTTGCTTTTTTGATTCTTAAGATCCGTTTTTTTATCGTCTATTTACGACAAGCAGCTTTCATATTGTTAAACGGACAAACAAGAAATACGTGTGTTCTCCAGCAAATCCAGACGGGTCACTCGGTCCGAGGGTCATTGCCTGCAGCCCGTAGGCGCTACATTGTGAACTTGTGTCGCCTGGAAGGTCATTTAGTACAAAAAGTTTCAGCAGAGACAAATCGAAACCACTGCAGCTCAATCAATAAACACGTTGTACATTTCTGACACTAAAAGCAGCAAAGATTGAGAAAAAAAAATCTGAAAACAAACATAATAAACATTCGATATATAAGCTATGGGCATGATTTTCATTTCTTGTTAATGCAAAAGTTCCCAGCTTTATATTTTGAACAATGTTAGCGAAATCTTTGGAGTGTCGTTGAGGTTTACTCAGCGTTTTTGCATGTGCATTCGGTTAAATGATAGAATACTCTTTAGAAGTTTTACAAAGAGAGCACTCTTAGAGTAATGGTCATCGTAGGAAACAGATCCAGTGACACGAGTTCAAATTTGGGACTAGGCTGTTTGTATTTCACATTGCGCAAATGCTCGAGGGAAAAGTATGAATCAATCTATTCTCTCTTCAGCTATGGGCAAAAATAGAAAGGCAAACTGAGGTCTTTAAACTTGTTTTTGGCAACTGGTCAAGAAGAAAAACTAAATTCAGACTAGTGGGAGTTCGCTTAAGAATTGACTGATTGAAAATTAGCTCGCTAAAGAATCATGGTGTCTGATGTCAGTGACTGCCATTTATTGTTTAAGATCCAACAACTTTTAGCTTGATGGAATCTTTCTTTCTTTTTTATGTGACGATGATACGTACTCTGAATCTCAGAAGAGTATAAAAGGACAGATAAAATGTTCGATTTGGATGCACTAAATTTGTTTTTAATAGTGATGCCTCTCACATCACGCACGATTTGCCGGCTTTTCAATCCTTAGTTTCATTTTAGACTTAAGCGATTCGTCGCAAGAGAGAGATTTCTGCTTCTGCCCAGGTGTACAAAAAGAATCAACTACATTCAATTTTGTACCCTGGACGAAGATATTAGGTTTGATATGGGGTTGGCTAAAAGAGAACATGACCTTGATTTTCTTCAGACTGCTGGTAAGTCCAAAAGCATTGCATGCTCTGGATAAGAGGTCGTTTATAACTTGTAAGTCTTCCTTGGCATGACACAGAAAATCTGCATCTTTAGTGTCGAAGAACTATCAAACAAGGATCTGGAAAGTCTTCTATTTTGTGTTAAACCGTGTTAAATCAAAGACTTTATCAGTAGTTTTGAAGCTAATGTAGGGGCTAATATCACAGTCTTGGAATGCGTACGAGAGAATTACAGCAAAACCTTACAAAAAAGAATTGGAGTTGGAATGTTACCTTGTTTAATCCCGTTATATATGAAAATTGATTCCGAATAAGTGCCGTTGAAATTTACACGAACTTTCACATCACGATGAAGTCGCTCAAACATGTTGACCAGTTGAGATGGACATCGAATATTCCCGAAAAGGGTCCATAGAGCGATCCTATAGACAGTGTTCAAAAGTTTGATCTGATGCATTTCTCATTGAGTAGAAAAAAATCATGTCCATTATGCCACGACCAGATCTAAAGCCACGTTGATTTTCCGGGTTAACAGAGGGGTATATCTATTTTCTTAGCCGATAAAGTAAAAATTTTGCAAAGAGCTTACGAACAACTTTAAGCAGGGTTATACCTTTGCAATATCCATATAAGGATTTGGTTGGTTGGTTGATTGGTTCGTTGGTTCGTTGGTTTTTATGGCATATCAAACTTTTTAGGTTATTTAACGCCAAATCCATTTTTATACAAATAATCAGTTCTATTTCAAACAATTCAGTTTAGCATGAATACACAGTTTAATTGTCAAAAACATTTCTATTTCAAGCTATTAAATTTAGTCAAACAGTTCTTATTCAAACACTTCCGTTTAACCCAAGTACAGTTTCACTGTCAAAAACAGTTCCATTTCAAACAATTCAGTTTTGCATTAATACGCAATTTAGTTCTATTTGATCCATAGATAGGACCCTAAGAGGTGCTACCGTTCCGGGCTAGAGTGGAACATGGAGCGATGGCAATGAAGGGGTACTCAGCATTCCCCAAGTTCCAGTCTTACTGGAACTTGGTGTATTCTAAAACCCCAACCGACTGGGCAAACGGATTTGGATCCCTTTCCTTTAAACAATGAAATTGAAATAAAAAAGCATCAACCCACTCCTAGTGGTAAATGGGGCACCGAAGTAGACGTCAGATATCAGATGATGGATCTGTACAGCAAGCTTGTCACCTCCTTGGAGAAGGATCCCAATTGGAATAATGTCAAAATCTACTGCTTTCCAAGTATTGATTTCTTTAATCGTTTTTTGAACCTCACCAGCAGTGGAATGATGCATCATCTCAAGGATTATTTCCTTTTTCAGCCAGATTAATGAAGATATTTTTATCAATCACTGAGGAATTGAAAAAAAAAAGATCTCTGAAGTACACTGTCCAGCTTTTTAACATATCTTTAAAGATCATGAAAGAGAGGAACCGTCCTTAGACTTAAGTCGTACCACAGATGAAGATTGAGGACCGAAAACTTGTCTAATCAAGTGGTGTAGGGATTTCGAGTCTTTACTACAGAAAACTTTTAGATGTTTTTCAAAAAAGTCTGACCGCCACTTGTTTTTCATTTGACGTAACTTGCGCTGGAGTGAGGATTTTACTGATACACACCTACAAATACTTCACATCTTTGTCCGATGGGCTATTTTTGGCGCACCATGTTTTCGTCTCTGAAAGTTTTAATGATCTGCTGATTATTTTTTTTTATTAAAACCAATCTTGATGTTTTCTTTGAGACCAAGAACCTCACCACTCATATTATGGGCATCGGGTTGAAAAGGATCTTAAGTTCCATCAAATTTATCATCAATGGGTTTTTTTTAAGTTTTAGAGTCCTTCAATCTCGACATGTCAATACATGTAGGGATTTTTGTTCCCTAAGATCTTATTTTATGTATAATAAGGAGTTTCAGTTTACCACGTACGAGCATAATAATGGGATGGCGAGAGAGAGATAGAGAGAGAGAGAGAGGGATGAAGAGAGAGAGAGACAGACAGAGAGAAAGAGAGAGGGAGAAAGAGAGAAAGAGAGAGGAGAAATCCGTGTGTTAGTAGCAGGTCTTGATGATAGTAATGATATGTGCTGGTATTAATTCGCTAAACTTGGAAAAAAAATTAGTTAGAAGTGTTTAAAATATGCTGATTGTATCTCCCGCAGAGGGGTACCCCCGAAAAAAAATAGGGACATGATATAACATGAAACTGCAAATGGTAGTAAGGGTCCAATTTTAAAGATGTACAGAGTGCCAAGTACTCCTTCATTGCAATTACTCTCAGGTCCAATGTTACCTGGATTACAAAAAGAATAACAAACATATATATATATATATATATATATATATATATATATATATATATATATATTACAAACGTGTATGGTTGTCACTACCTCACTTGGTGGGTTTATGGCAGAGCAAAAGCGATATATTTTGGAGAGTGCTCAATATCTGTGATAGAGCTATTATATAATAATAATAATAATAATAATAATAAATAAATAAATATATTTTAGTTTTTATATCTATTTAATCGTATGGATGCTAATCTGTGACCACTGGTTTCATGCTATCTTTATACTACAATCATCAGGCAGAAAAAGAAAGATATTGGAGTAATCGAAAAAATCGAAAAATACAGTCAAAAGGATGTTTACGTTGGGATTGTGTATAACTGTGTGTGTGTGTGTGTGTGAGAGAGAGAGAGAGAGAGAGAGAGTGAGAGTGTTTGTGTGGATTATATTTACGTATTGTTGTGTGTTGACGTATATGTGGTTGTTATTATGTGTGTGTTCAATGATACAAGTGCCGTGTGGCAGATTTGAGGCGAATTCTGAATAAACGTGTAGCGATGTGTCGCTGAAGTCGCAGATTTGACCGAATAAAAATCTCTTTTTGAGTGTAGTGATGTTTTTACCTCAGGAGCAAATGGATCATCATCATTGCATGATGAAGAAAACGAATTTTTTGATTTGACATGTAAGTATAATTAACGAAAATGGATGCTGGATATAAGACGTAAGAATAATAGGTGAAGTGGGAATATCGTTTTTTTTTTCTGCCAGATGATTGTCGAATAAAGACGGCATGAAACCAGTAGTCGCAGATAATCAACCATGCTATTAAATATATATATATAAACTAATATATATTTGTTGTCTAAATTTCTAAGACGAAGCTTAATGATTTTTATCATTAAGTGTTTTTGGACTATTGTCTTCATCTTTATGGTTATATCCACGATGTTTCGGCCGATATGTCCTCTGGCCTTCTTCAGTTGTTTGTCGAACTCGGGAACCTTCACGAAACTTCCAGCAGGACACATAGCGTAACGGTTATGGGCGCTGGTTCCCTAAGCTTCTAAGAAAACAATCATCTAGAGGATGCAGGTTCAATTCTGACTGCAGGCGAGTAACAACTTAGGAATACTTAACACTTGCACCCTGTTATGGCAAACGGAATCAGAACAGGCAACTCCCATGGACGTAGTTCGAAGTTCCCTGAAGGACGTAGTTCGAAGTTCCCTGAAGGTTCCCGAGTTCGACAAACACCTGAAGAAGGTCGGTGGACATATCGGACGAAACGTTGTGGAAATAACAATAAAGATGAAGAAAATAGTCCCCAAACCCTTAATGATAAAAATAATATATATTTATTCTTATTATATATATATATATATATATATATATATATATATATATATATATATATATATATATACGAGGTGCATACGATAAGTTTCCTGACTTTTTTTTGTATGGGCATTTAAAATTATCGTAGATTCTTGAAAATTCCCTATGTTATTGCTATACATAGTATGAGATGACTGACCAATTTTTATGATTTCAGCTTCAAATCAACAGCTACAGCAGCAATTATAATACATCCTACTAAAGCCTGATTGTCACAGCTGGTGAATTACAAAAAATGCAATCTGGACGTGAGGACACTTTAGAAGAACGATATGCCATAAAATTCTGTTTTATATTTGGAAAAAATGCCACAGAAACGTATGGGATACTTCAGACTGCTTTTCGACCATCTTGCATGAATGGAGCATCAGTTTTTGAGTGGCATCAGAGATTCAAGGAAGGCAGGGAGTCTGTGAGGGATGATGAGAGGTGTAGGAGGAGGAAGGAAGTTATAACACCAGATTTGATTGGCCAAATAAAGAATTTCATGGATAAGGACCGTCGTGTGTCTATAGAGACAATAAGTGCACAGTTTGATGTCAGTGTGGGAACTATACACACAATTATTTCAGAGGAACTGAAGATGCGGAAGATTTGCGCGAAGTTTGTCCCAAGGGTGCTCATCCTTGTCACACTCTATTTGACAAAGATGGGCATCAAAACAGTTCCTCAGCCTCCCTATAGTCCAGACCTTGCTCCCTGTGACTTTTGCTTATTCCCTAAGCTCAGAGGCTGTCGTTACGGGACAATTGAGGAGATGAAAGCGGCTGTGACGAAGATCATTGACACGCTCACACAAGAGGACTTCCATGGAGTCTTCCAGAAGTTATTGGAACAATACAATAAGTACATTGCAGCCGGAGGAGATTACTTCGAATGGGACTAGAGTTTCATGTGTGTACTATCAATAAAAGTGTCCATACTAAAAAGTCTGAACTCCTATCGTATGCACCTCGTATATATATATATATATATATATATATATATATATATATATATATATATATATATATATATATAATGGATATGATTTACGACTAATTTACTCTGAATAGATTTGATAATGATTCCATGTAGGAAAAAACACAGTCAGGGAATTCGTCCTCATTTTACAAGTTCAAAATCGTCAAATAACTGTTTTACACGATTGATAGACATAGGTACAAACTGACAATAATCGAAAGGAGAAGGACTATTTAAAAAAAAAATTATTATTATTATTATTTTACTCTTTTGAGAGTTTTTCACACTAGCTTTAGCTGATTATTTCTCACTGGAGATTACGTGACGGCTAGTCGGCTCAAGTCGCTAGGACTCTTCTCAGTATTCTGGCCGATCTAATTAATGCTGTAGTTTGGATGGTCTCCTCTCGTTCTCACACTTCCAAGTCCTCCAATCTCTGCACCAATCCTTTGGTGACTGTACCGAGCGCACCGATTACAATTGGTATCACCGTCGCTTTCATGTTCCATAGTTTTTTTTTTCAGTTTTATTATTATTATTATTATTATTATTATTAATTCACTCCGATCTCCATATAGTTTCTTAGTCATTAGCAAATTCTTCTTCTTCTTCTTCTCATATATTTTTTCTGTTTCTTTTTCATTATCATATTTGTAAGCACTGTTGTTGTTGTTGTTGTTGTTGTTGTTGTTGTTGTTGTTCTTCTTCTTCTTCTTCTTCTTCTTCTTCTTCTTCTTCTTCTTCTTCTTCTTCTTCTTCTTCTATATATTTTTTCTGTCTCTTTTTCATTATCATATTTGTAAGCACTGTTGTTGTTGTTGTTGTTGTTGTTGTTGTTGTTCTTCTTCTTCTTCTTCTTCTTCTTCTTCTTCTTCTTCTTCTTCTTCTATATATTTTTTCTGTCTCTTTTTCATTATCATATTTGTAAGCACTGTTGTTGTTGTTGTTGTTGTTGTTGTTGTTGTTGTTGTTGTTGTTCTTCTTCTTCTTCTTCTTCTTCTTCTTCTTCTTCTTCTTCTTCTTCTTCTATATATTTTTTTCTGTCTCTTTTTCATTATCATATTTGTAAGCACTGTTGTTGTTGTTGTTGTTGTTGTTCTTCTTCTTCTTCTTCTTCTTCTTCTTCTTCTCTCAATGTTTTTCTTCCTTGCTTTCTTCTTTCCACCCCCCGAGTCCCATCCCAAAATCCCTTCACCCTGTCCACCTGTGATATTACCTACTTTTACACTGTCCAATATTGACTAATTGTATGCAAGATTCAAGGAAGTGGATTCTTTTGCTTCGTCACGTTATTTGCGCAGAAACGGTTTTGACTCTTCAAAGAGAAAAAGCATCCAACCCCAATGGCAACATTTCCGATTCATAATTAGAAAGAATTATTAATAATTTATTCTACAAGTATATTTGTATTAATAATACTACTAACATATCATGATTAGGACTACTAATATATTTATATAATTGGTACTACTAATATATCATTAATAATTATGGAGGTGCCCGTGATGTAATGGTTATCGTCGTAGGAAATGGACACGGCGATACGAGTTCAAATCCTAGACGAGACTGATTGCCTTTCACATAGCACTAATACCCTTGGGAAAGGTATGAATCCAATTATTCTCCTTCCAGCTATGGGTAAATAGTAGGACAGTCTGGTTCTTCAGCCTTGGTTAGGCAACTAGTCTAGGAGAAGGAAAACTCTGAATTCAAACCTGTTAAACTCTGCTTAAAAATTGACCTTGTGTTATATCCTGCCCGAGCGGTGGGGTAGGTAAATAGAATATATCATTAATAATAGTACAACTAATACATTATAATCAGTTCTACTAATATGTTGGTATTATTAGTATTACTAAAATATTAGTATTATTTGTATTACACAAGCTACCTGTTGCTTTGAACAGTTCCTAGAAGTAACAATCCACAAAACAGAAGCTGTACGGCCACCTACAACCCATCACACAAAACATCCAGGTAAAACGAACAAGACATGTGGAACACTGCTGGAGAAGTAAAGACGAACTCATAAGCGACGTTCTCTCATGGACTCCAACACATGGACACGCCAGTGTTGACTGACCATCAAGAACTTACATATATCAGCTTTGTGCAGACAATGGATATCGTCTAGGAGACCTACCAAGAGCAATGGACAATAGGGACAGATGCCGAGAGAGAGAGAGAGAGAGACAGAGAGAGAGAGAGAGAGAAATTAGGTGCCGACAGCATCACTTGAGAATGATGATGATGATGATTAGTACAAGAAATATATTGGTATCATTAGTTCTACTAGTATATTGGAATTATTAATACTAATGGATTTGTATTATTATTATCGGGCGATTGGTATAATGGTTAGAGTTTTCGCAAATGGTTGACGAGACCAGGGTTCAATCCCAGGTCGTGTCTTACCTAAGACTCAAAAAATGGTCCTTGATGCCACCTTGCTTGATACTCAGCATTATAAGGTACGTATCAAGGGTAAAGTGGAGCAATCTAGAGAATGGAGTAGCGACCTTCCCTACACCCGGTGTAGTAGTTATTGAAAAAGGAGCCTTCGGGTCGCCAACTTTACTTATTTGTATTATTAGTACTACTAACGTATTGGTCTTATTTTTTCAAATAACTTTGCCTTAATTGGACATTAAGCTCACTGTCGGACCATATATCTACAGAATGTAGGTTTGGTTTCTTCGTTTAATGGCATATTAATCTTCATGGGTTATTCAATGTCAAAGTCATCCTTGTAGAAGAGTAGTAGGGGTACTATTTAAGTCCAAACTGGAGGGGGTAAGGGAGTTCATACCTTTATAAGGGTGTTAGTCCAAAAGTAATCGTTATAGTACGACTGGAGATCAAACTTACTTCGATGTCGCAGTCTCACACGTTTGCCACTAACCAACGTAGATTCTCCAATTACAGTTTGTAGATAAATAAAAGAGAAATACTCTATAATTAGTATTTAATAACACTAATACCCTTGGGAAAGATATGAATCCAATTATTCTCCCTCAGGCTATGGGTAAATAGTAGGGCAGACTAGGTTCTTCAGCCTTGGTGAGGCAACTAGTCTAGGAGAAGGAAAACTCTGAATTCAAACCTGTTAAACTCCGCTTAAGAATTGACCTTGTGTCATATCCTGCCTGAGCGGAGGGGTTGGTAAACATGTATAATTAGCGTTTAATAGTTTATAAAATCTAGACTCTTAAGTTGAAAATTGAACTGGAAATTGCATTATTCTCTAAGAGCCATTTAATATGATTACCCAATAACCTCCCTATGATATGCTATTTATGGTATTCTTCACCCTATTCTCATACATATTACAGATATGAAAATAATTTACTCACGGTATGTATTTTAGAAAGAAATCTGACAGCCCGATCAATGCATTATTATACAATTTTTTAAAATGCAGAATGCATTTGGGGATGAGATAT
Organism: Sepioteuthis lessoniana; assembly: GCA_963585895.1. Lineage (NCBI taxonomy): Eukaryota > Metazoa > Mollusca > Cephalopoda > Myopsida > Loliginidae > Sepioteuthis > Sepioteuthis lessoniana. Next base: position 49,698,504 of record OY757925.1, read on the forward strand.
CAGTTCAGGAGCTATTTCTTGGCCTTGGGCAGGTGTCGCACGGATGATGGGGGGAAGTGAAAAGGCCAGAATAGAAAGATTGTGCCTCTCTCTCCTTATGTCGAAAAACCATTAAACTCAAAGGTAATAAAAAAGTTTCGTACCTGAACTGAGAAGTTGTAAGTGTTTTTCGTGTTTCGAGATTCCTATGTTCTATGCATATATATATATATATGAACATTGTATGTCCATTTCACACATAGCCATATCATGGCTATGGTACAGTTTTACTCTGAGTAAAATATACCTTCAGATAATCAGCAAAAACGTATCGATTTCTTCGACTTAGAGCTTAGACGACACAGCTAGGTACACTCTTTTTATTCAAACAGGCGTGCTACTGGTGTTGGATCCTTTATCATAACTTTAAACGCTGCTAACAGTGGATCTGTCGAGGAAATATACCTGCTTAGCAAACAAGAGGTGGACGTCTTCCAGAGAAAATCATGTAAACTTTACAGCGTGATATTCAAGGAATTATCCATAAGGAAATTTTAAACGATAATCAATCACTTTACACTGATCCAGAGTGGTAGAAGCTGTTCTGATCCCATCAATGTGTCAAATAGATCTATTCGAAATCATCTATTAAAAGATTTTGAACAACATTGTCTCTTTAAACATTATTATTGCAACTGAGTGTTTAGCAGTTTAAAATGATTGTGAAGACATTTTTGTACCGTAGATAAATTGGAGGCCATAACAGTTATATACTGCTATAACACACAACGTAATAAAAGCTGATACAAGTATAGTTGGCGACCGTCGTCGAGGGCGATCTGAAGGCTACCTTTTCATTAGCTACAACACCAAGGTAAAGAGGAAGGGCACAACCGTTTTCCCAGGATTGCTCCACTTTACCTTTGATTCGTACCTTAAAATGCTTAGTGTTAAGTAAGGCCGCATCAAGTATCATTTTTTGAGGTTTTAGTATGAGTTGACCTGGGATTGAACCCTGTTCTCCCGGGTATGATTAACTGTTTCATTTTCCCACTATAAAATATACACTTACCTATCCTTCAGTGTATTGTTTTTTCTTGGACGTAATTTGTTATGATGGTATAATTTTTATTTAGTTCGGTTGTATTTTATCGCATATCAACACTAGTGGGTTATTTTATGGCAAATTTGTTTATTTTTAAGTGAATTACATTATTTTTAAACGAGCCAAAGCTTATTTGTTTACATATAGTTTAATAAGTTCAAGTATTGCAATCTAACGCTAATAATTCTATTTGATATCAATCAGTTGTTTGCATAGTTAAATGGTTTTAAGTATTGTATCTCATCCTAATAGGGGGGTGTCCTCGTGGTGTAATGGTTAAAGCGATGGACTGCGGAATCGTAGTACGCGAGTTCGTACTTCTGTCGCGCTATTACATTCACTTTCGGGCAAATACCCTTGGGAAAGGCATGAACCCCCTTATCCTCCAAGATATGGGTTAAATAATACCACTGTTGTTCTTCTAGGAGAATAGCATTGGCATTAAATAACCTACAAAGGTTGATATGCCATCAAACAAAGAAACCAAACCAAACCAAATCATCCTAATAATTCGATTTAATATTAATCAATTGTTTGCACACAATTAAATGGATTCAAGTATTGCTATCAAAAACTAATAATTCTGATATTAATCAATTGTTTGCACACTCATTGGCTTAGTGGGCGGAGTGTTCGCCAATGATCCGGGAGACCTGGATTCAATCCCAGGGCACGTCATACCAAAGACTTTAAAAATGGTACTTGATACCTCCTTGCTTAACACTCGGCAATATAAGGTACGTAGCGAGGGTAAAGTGGAGCAATCCAGAGAAAGGAGTTGCACCCTCCACTACAATTCGGTGTTGTAGCTATTGAAAAAGGAGCCTTCTGGTGGTCCTCGACAACGGTCGCCTACTTTACTTTACTTAAATGGTTTGAAGTATTGCAATTTACTTTGGTTTCAAGTATAGTAAATGAACAGTTCTAGTTTATCTATAGTTGGGACCCTTTAAGGTACTACTAGTTCGGGTCAGAGTGGACCTGGGAATAATGGCTATGAAAAGAGTATTCAATATTCCCCAAAGCTTTATGATTGCAGCTTTACCATAAATTGGTTTTGTGTTATATGCAAGACACACTTTGGGAAGGGGGTTTCTTACCCCTCAACAGAACTGTCGTGGTCATATCAGAATATGTGTTATTTCCGCGGCTATGAAAAGAAAAACTAAGTAACAGGTAATACCCACCCCAGATTAGAATAAATCTGGGAGTAATAGCAACGCACGGGAACCCTATATTCCCGGTGCTTCAGAAGTTGATCCTCACCACCGGATTCAGTTTAGTATCATACCCAGATATAAAAAGATATAAAGGGGTCTTCCCCATCGGCAGGGGGAGTACTCGGCTTATTCAAAACCCGGCGAACTAAACGAAAAATCAATTCAATCTTTCTAAAGTAGTCACGCAGGTTCATCATAAGTTTAGATAGTTCGATCCTCAGAGAGTGCAATATGATCATGTCCTTGTGCCAGACTAGACCGATATTATCAATCATCAACTTGAGGCTCATTCCATTGAGTTCGAGTTAACGAGCAAGTCGGGTTAACCGTTGCAATTGTAGAGAGTTTGATCCTCACTGGATGTCTCTTTATTTTGCGCCTGAGTCAAACAAAACTAAATTCACGTTTAATGACAAAAGTCACAATGATAAAAAAGAAAGTCACAGGAGTGCACGACCTTCACTTCCGTCTGATTTGTATTAAAACGTCCTAATCCATTCTGTATTACGCATCACACGTCAACAATTTTTTTACTCTTCAAATCTCAGCTTCCTATCTTTATAGCCGTCGGCAAAATGAGGCCAACAAACTCATTGCTTATTCAGACTTTTCGATCTATCAACTGACAAGCCTTCACACCAACTGATGGCGGGAATCAGATTTTGCTCTTCAAAAACTGAAGGCAGATGGAGCTAGTCACTAACTTGTTCTGACACAAGGCCGCTCTAAGGAGGCTTCCTTAATAATCGAACTCATTACATTAGCGAACTGGACCGCGATACAAGCTTCCTAATCATTCTAATAATAATAATAATATTAGGACCATCATAAAAAAGGATCAAAGTTATCTTTCCTTGACCATTCAAAGGACTGTTCACCCATAGCTAATAGGTGCATGCAGGGTGACAGAAAAGGGGACTTTCACCATGACACCAGGAACGTGGCACGGAGGACTTTTCTAGACTCTCAATGACTATGTCTTTATTTAATTTTAACAACCGTTAGCCGTACTTATTTTCCTCAACAATAAATTCCTTAGTTTATTCCCAATACTCGGCAAGTGTGTTATTTTCCGGAACAAATAATAATAATAATAATAATAAAAGAGAACTTGCAAAATAGTCGACTTTGCTGTCCCGACTGACCACAGAATAAAACTGAAAGAATGTGAAAAGAAGGATAAGTACCTCGACCTTGCTAGGGAATTAAAAAAAACTGTGGAACATGCAGGTGACAATTATACCAATTGGTGCTTTTGTAACAGTAACTAAAGGGTTACTAAAGGGACTGGAGGAGTTGGAAGTTGGCGGACGAGTGGAGACCATCCAAACGACAACATTATTGAGAACGGCCAGAATACTAAGAAGAGTGCTGGAGACTTGAGGAGACTTGCTGTCACTCAGACTCCAGTGAAAAACGATCGGCTAACGCTGATGTGAAAAGCTTTAATGACTGAATAATATAACGTAAACGAAAAGAGAAACCAGAACTCGGACTTAGCCAGCAAACCCAAAAAAAAAAAAAAAAAAAAAAAGCAACGGAACATGAAGGTGGCGGTGATAGTAATTGTAATTGGTCCGCTCGGAACGAACCCATCATGATTGTTGAAGAGGATGGAAAAATTGGAAATCGGAAAACGAGCGGAGACGATACAAAATATAGCATTGTGAAGATCGACCAGAATACTGAGATGAGTCCAGGAGACTTGAGGAAACTTGCTGACTCTCAAACTCTAGTGAAAGACCATCACCTAACGCTAGTGTGAAAAACAACAACAACAAAAAAAGAGAATTTGCAAAATTGTCGACTTTGCTGTCCCGGCGGACCACAGAATAAATCTAAAGAAATGTGAAAAGAAGGTTAAGTACGAAGTGCCTTCAATAAGTTTCCAGACTTTTTTCGTATGGGCACTTTTATTGAAAGTACACACATGAAACTCAAGTCCCCTTCGAAGTAACCTCCTCCGGTTGCAATGCACTTGTTGTACCGTTCCAACAACTTCTGGAACGCCCCATCGAAGTCCTCTTGTGTGAGCGTGTCAATGACCTTCGTCACAGCCTATTTCATCTCCTCAATTGTCTCATAACGACAGCCTCTAAGGTTTTCCTTGAGCTTAGGGAATAAGCAAAAGTCACAGGGAGCAAGGTCTGGACTATAGGGAGGCTGAGGAACTGTCTTGATGCCTATCTTGGTCAAATAGTCTATGACAAGGATGGAGTTGGGGACTGGTGTATTGTCCTGGTGGAAATGTCACTGACTCGATTTGAAGAGTGCTGGCCTCTTCCGACGAATCTCTTCCTGAACTCCTTTAAAACCTCAACATAGTATTCCTAGTTGACGGTCTGTCCAGTGGGAACCAAGTACATCTAGATCATGCCAGTGCTGTCAAAAAAAGGGATCATCAAAAGTTTGTGGGTGGATTTGCTCTGTCTAACCTTGTTGGGTCAGGGAGAGCCAGCATGCTTCCACTGGGAATTCTGTCTCTTGGTCTTGGCATCATTCCATTTGTTTCTGTGGCATTTTTCCAAATTTAAAACAGAATTTTATTGCATATCGTTCTTCTAAAGTGGCCTCACGTCCAGATTGCATTTTTGAAATTCACCAGCTATGACAATCAGGTTTTAGTAGTGTGTATTCCAATTGCTGCTGTAGCTGTTCATTTGAGCCTGAAATCATAAAAATTGATCAGTCAACTTATAAGATGTATAGCAATAACATACTGAATTTTCAAGTGTCTACGACAATTTTAAATCCCATACGAAAAAAGTCTGGAATCTTATCGTATGCACCTCGTACCTTGACCTTGCTAGAGAATTGAAAAAGCTGTGGAACATGAAAGTGACGATTGTGCCAATTGTGATTGGTACTTTTGGCCCAATAACTAAAGGATTATTAAAAGGCCGAGAAGACTTGGAAGTTGGCAGATGGGTAGAGACTATCCAAATGACAGCATTGCTGAGAACGGTTAGAATCCTGAGAAGAGTCCTGGAAACTTAAGGAGACTATGTCACTCAAACTCGAGCTAATGTGAAAAACTCAAACGGAGTAAATAATAATAATAATAATAATAATAATAATAATAATAATAATAATAATATTGACAACGGCATAAGGATAAACTATGTCAAAGCAAAAAATAGACAAGACGCAATAAAATAGCAGATATATGTTAAGTGGTGATAGAGATGAAATGATCAATCATTTGATAAGTCAATGCAGGAAGAGTATAAAACTAGACACGACTGGGTGGAGAAGGTGATCCACTAGGAATTGTGCAAGAAGTTTAGATTTGACCATACGAACAAATGGTATATTCACAACCCAGAATCCATCTTTAAAATGAGACATGAAAACTTCTCTGGCATTCTGAGATACTAACGGATCACCTAATCTCGGCAAGACGACTAAACCGAGTGATAGTCAACTAAAAAAAAGAGAATATGCCGAATAATGGACTTTGCCGTTCCAGTTGACCACAGGATAAAACTGAAAGAAAGCGAAGAGAGAGAGTGAGAGAGAGAGAGAAATACCAAGACCTTGGAAGAGAACTGAAAAATTATGGAACAGGAAAATGACGATGATATCAATTGTAACTGGCGCGCTCGGTACGATCACTAAAGGATTGGTACAAGGACTGGAAGACTTGGAAATAAGAGGACGAGTGGAGACTATCCAAACTACAATATCATAAAAATTGGTCAGAATACTGATAAGAGTCCAAGGAACTTGAGGAGACTTGCTGTCACTCAAACTCCTGTGGAAAATCGTCAGCTGATACTTTATAGATACTTTAAGCGACAAACTAGTGAGATTGTTCATGAGAAGACCTGGACATGGCTAAGGAAGAGAAAGCTTTAGCGATAAAATAAATCTCTTCAAATAGCTACACAAAACAATGCCATAAGGACCATTTATATTAAAGCGAGGATTGATAATAAGCAAAAAAAAAAAAAAAAAAAATTGCAAGTGTCGGTTTTGTGGAGACAGATTAAACGGTTAATGACATAATAAGCGAAAACTATGAATTGGCACATGCACAAACCAGAATCCTTCCTCGATAATGAGTGATATAAAATTTGGCGGGGGTTAGGATACAAAAGGATCACGAAATAACTTGCCATTTAATGGATTTTGCCGTGCAGATGGATCACAGAATGAAAAAAAATCGAAAATATAGATAAATACTTGGATTTTGCCAGTGAAGTAAAAGAAATAATTGTGGAATATGAGGGCGACGGTAGTACCAATTGTACTTGGTATGTTTGGAACAGTCTCTATAAGGTTGAGAAAAGAGTCTGAAGGAATTAAAAAATAAGAGGAAGAAGTGATACCATACAGACCTGAGCATTGCTAGAATTGACTAAAATACTCAAAAAGGTTCTAGAAAACTGAGGGCAATTGCAGTTTCTCGGGGTCCCGTGAAAGACCACCTGCTAACGCTGGAGTGAAAAAATCGCAAGGAATAATAATAATAATAATAATAATCGTGGAGGAGCACTGATTACAGCCACCAAAAACAAAAGTGACAACGCGAGGACCCACAGAACGACAATAACTAGAAAACGAAAATGGGAAGAAAAACAAATTTATGGACGTTTTAAGCGACTAATAAGCAACATCTCTCACGAAAAAACACGGATGTGGCTAAGAAAAGGAAATCTTAAAAGAGAAACTGAATCTCGCCTAATAGCAGCACAAAAAAACGCCATAAAAACCAATCATGACAAAGCAAGAATAGATAAGACGCGATAGATGGGCAAGAGTTGTGCAAGAAATTGAAATTTGACCATACGAACAAATGGTATATGTACAAATCAGCATCTGTACTGGAGAATAAGACACATAAACTCCTATGGGATTTTGACATACAAAGGGATCACCTAATCCCTAATATCGGCCAGACGACCAGACCTCATAATAATCAAAAAAAAAAAAAAAAAGAAAGAAAAAAGAGAGAAAAAAGAGAGAATTTGTAAAATTGTGGACTTTGCTGTACCGGCCTTCCACAGAATAAAATTGAAAGAAAATGAAAAGAAGGATAAGTACCTCGACCTTGCCAGGGAAATGAAAACTATGAAACATGAACGTGACAATTATACTAATTGTGATTGGTGCTCTTAGTACATTCACCAAAGGATTATTAAAGGGACTAGAAGACTTGGAAATAAGAGGACGAGTGGAGACCCTCCAAACCACTACATTATTGAGAACGGCCAGAATACTGAGAAGAATCCTGGAGACTTGAGGAGACTTGCTCTCACTCAAACTTCAGGGAAAGACAATCAGCTAATGCTGATTTGAAAAACTCTCAAGGAGTAAATAATAATAATAATAATAATTCTCGCAAGTTTTCACTGCAGCGTAAGCTGTTGGTCTTTTGCTGGCGTCTGAGTGACTCCAAATTTATTCAGGTCTCTAGGACTTTTCTCAGTATTCTGGGCAACCTAAAAAAAAATACAGTGATTTTAATGGTCTCTGTTGTCCTCCGATTTCCAACTCTTCCAGTCCTCTTATCAAGACTAAGGGAATTGTTCCGGGCGTACCAATTACAATTAGTATCTCTGTCACTCTCATGTTCCATAACTTTTTCAGTTCTCCGGCAAGGTCTAAGTACTTGTCACTCTTTCTGTTTTTGTTTTTTTAAATTTTCACTCTGTAGTCTGCCGGGAGGGTAAACTCCACTCCTCGGAAGGTCCTCTTTTATTTATTTTTATTTTTTTTTAACTAGCACTCGGTCTGGTCTTCAGGGTTAGATTAGGTGATTTGTAATTATCATTTTTTTTAGTTATTACCTCTTGCTTCTTGCGTTGACTGCGGAATCGGAATCTTATTAATCGTAATTATAATCACCAGATGTAGACGAATCGACGTGACTAAGTAGGAATGGCAATCTCCTCGGAAGTGTGCCAACAAAAATCGCACGAGATACACTTCTGGTGAAAATCACTCTAGATGAGGATTTTGTTTCATTTTTTTTTTTAGCAATTCTTAGTGCTTATTCATATATCCAACCGTTTAAAATCTTTCAACTTACGAAGCATTACATAGACATAGGAGAAAAACTACAAATACCGTCTTGAAGTTTTAAATACTTTTAAGATCGATATTAAAGCGTTTTTTTTTCTTTTCGTTTTGATGTAATAATAATTATGATAACCATAAAAATTAAAAGAAAGCGAAAGGAGAGACAAATATCAAGACCTTGCTAGAGAACTGAAAAAATTGTAGAACATAAAAGTGACCGTGATATCAATTGAAATTGGCTCGCTCGGCACAAGGCAATCTACAACGGAAATTGGTCACTACAAAAAAATCCATTATTAGTTAAAGACATTTAAGATCCCTGAAGAGACATCATAGTCTTAAAACCTAAACAGTCAGCTGGGGCTGTAGAATATACCGACTGCATTTCTGCAGAGAGGTAAGGCTCCACAAAGGCCTGTCCTGGATATGACACAAAACAATCTGATGGTGAGGCTCCAGCAATGCTGGAGCTTTGGGAAATGCGGAGTACCCCTTCATTGCCATCGCTCCCAGGTCCACTCTGGCCCATCGTCGTAACACCTGATAGGGTCCTATCTACGGGCCAAATAGAACTGACTGACAAACTGATTGTGCAAACAAATGACTGATGTTTAATAGAATTGTTAGTGATACATATCATTACTTGGAAACATTTAACTTTGTTGACTTATGCTAAATTGAATAGTTAGAAACAGAATTGTTTGATCATTTAACTTCGTATATCTACAAAGTAAGTTTACTCATCATATATTCGATATATATGTAAAAACAGGATTTGGCATTAAATAAACAATAACGGTTGATATGCCATAAAACTGAATCAAACCAAATCAAACTGATTAAGATCTGTTTGGTAACTTTGATTTGAGTTTATTAAATACTGACACTCAAAAATAGACTAATAGACTTCAATAAAACTTTGTGGCAATATCCAATACTTCCCCCAGGGGGGTTCTAGTTATGTATTAGCTAACGTAACAGACTACGGAATCGTAGTACACGAGTTCGAACTCAAGTGGCACTATCAGATTCACTTTCGTGTTAATACCCTTGGGAAAGGTATGAGCTTCCTAATCCTCCCAGCTATGGGATAATTAGTACTAATGCCATTCTTCTTCAAGGAGGGCTTTGGTATTAGATAACCCACAAAGGTTTTTATGTCATTAAACAAAAAAAACAAAACCTTCGACAATGAACTGAAACACCAATTAAGGTTAACTTAAAAGTACAAATAATACCAATATATTTGTCGTATTAATAATACTAACAACGGACATTAGCCTAGCGGTTAGAGTGTTCACCAATGGCCCGGGAGAACTAGGTTCAATCCCAGGTCGAGTCATACCAAAGACTAAAAAAATGGTACTTGATGCCTCCTTGCTTAACACTCAGCATTGTAAGGTACGGATCAAGGGTAAAGTGGAGCAATCCAGGGAAAGGAGTAGCGCCCTCCCCTACACCTTGGTGTAGTAGCTATCGAAAAGGGAACATTCGGGTCACTTAGTAGTACTACTCATTGACATAATCTTTTGAGTGTTCGCCAATAACCCGGGAGACCGGGTTACAAATCCCAAGACGAGTCATACCAAACACTAAAAAATTAGTACTTGATCCTTCCTTGCTTAACACAGCGTTATAAGGTACGGATTAAGGGTAAGTGGAGTAATTCGGGTAAAGGAGTTTTGCCCTATCCCTACCCCTCGGTGTTGTAGTTATTGAAAAGGGAAACTTCGTCTGCCAACCTACTAACCAATTAAATGAAACCACTGCTCCTTTTCTAGAAGGTTGACACGCCATTAAACAAAGGAACCAAATCAAACCAAATTTATATTTCCCCCAGTGCAAAACTTCACTGCAATATTCCAAGTTCTCAGTTTATAATGGATATGGCTGTGGCTTTCCTGTTCCACATTTTTATCCTGTTGTAAGGTTTTCTGTTCAGCCTTTGACTTTCTTTAAGTTTTATTTTGTGGTCGAGTCGAAAAACCACATTCACCATCTGACAAAATTTTCTTTTTGTTTTACATTTATGAATTGAGTAACGAGGTCTTCGTGAGGGCTTGAAAGTAAGAGATAAAGCCCAGGTTCACTTGATATTGAAGCTCCTTTTCTTTCTTTCTTTCTTTCTCAACTAATATCTGTCTGCTCTTCTTTCTTTCTTTCTTTCTTTCTTTCTTTCTTTCTTTCTTTCTTTCTCAACTAATATCTGTCTGCTCTTCTTTCTTTCTTTCTTTCTTTCTTTCTTTCTCAACTAATATCTGTCTGCCCTTCTTTCTTTCTTTCTTTCTTTCTTTCTTTCTTTCTGCCCAGGTTCACTTGATATTGAAGCTCCTTTTCTTTCTTTCTTTCTCAACTAATATCTGTTTGCCTTTCTTTCTTTCTTTCTTTCTTTCTTTCTTTCTTTCTCAACTAATATCTGTCTGCCTTTCTTTCTTTCTTTCTTTCTTTCTTTCTTTCTTTCTCAACTAATATCTGTCTGCCCTTCTTTCTTTCTTTCTTTCTTTCTTTCTTCCTTTCTTTCTTTCTCAACTAATATCTGTCTGCTCTTTTTTCTTTCTTTCTTTCTTTCTCAACTAATATCTGTCTGCCCTTCTTTCTTTCTTTCTTTCTTTCTTTCTTTCTTTCTTTCTTTCTGCCAACTCATATCTATCCTTCTGCCACCTCTTATCTAACTAACTTTCTTTCTCTTTTCTTATTTATCTATCTTGGTCTTTTCATATCTATCAATATATATGAAATTATTACAATAAAATTACCCATATATATATGTGTGTGTGTGTGTGTGTGTGTGTGTGTGTATTTGTGTCTCTTTGTGTGTGTATACACAAGTATGTGTGGGTGTGTTATATTCTGATATGAATCTTTAGGGGTCATTTTTCGAAGGCGTTAAGTGCATGGGGGCGCAGATTACAGTCGCATAACTTGGATTGACACTTTGACAATTGATCTTACCTTTCAAAAAATTGCCACCAGCTCTGAAAAAAGTTCTGGAAGATTGAAGGAAAGAAACAAGTTTTTAAAAAATGAGGACTTGTTTCTTTCTAGGAGGATATTGTGCGTCTTGCTAATGGGAATGGGAGGACGTATTCAGCTGAATCTTCTTCTTCTTCTTCTTCTTCTTCTTCTTCTTCTTCTTCTTCTTCTTCTTCTTCTTCTTCTTCTTCTACTGCTGCTGCTGCTTTATCGCTGTCTGCATTTCTTTTTAACCAAAAATTATAATCTTAAAATCTATCTATCTATCTATCTATCTATCTATCTATCTTATAAGTGATCACTCCTTGGTATGACCCTGCTGTTGGTAAAATAGTACTACTATTTATCGTCTACAAGAATGGCTTTGTCATTAAATTACCCGAGAGGGTTGATATGCCATTAAAATAAAGAAACCCAATTTGTAGGTAATCAAGCGCAGCTTGTTGTCATCAATGAATTTAGCTCAGTCTGGTCACATCTATCTATCTATCTATCTATCTATCTATCTACGAGGATCATTAAATAAGTTTCCGGACTTTTTTTCCCTATGGGCACTTATATTGATAGTACACACATGAAACTCTAGTCCCCTTCGAAGTAATCCCCTTCGGCTACAATGCACTTGTTGTGCCGTTCCAACAACTTCTGGAAGGCCCCATGGAAGTCCCCTTGTGTGAGCGTGTCAATGACCTTCATCTCAGCCCCTTTCATCTCCTCAATTGTCTCATAATGACAGCCTCTGAGCTTAGGGAATAACCAGAAGTCACAGGGACCAAGGTCTGGACTATAGGGAAGCTGGGGAACTGTCTTGATTCCCATCTTTGTCAAATAGCCTGTGACAATGATGAAGTTGTAGACTGGTGCATTGTCCTCGTGGAAATGCGACTAACCCGATTTGAAGTGTGCTGGCCTCTTCCAACGGAATCTCTTCCTGAACTCCCTTAAAACCCTAAGCCTAACCCTAATTCTTTGGCCAATCAACTCTGGTGTATTGACTTCCTTACTCCTCCCACACCTCTTATCATCCCTCACAGACTCCCTGCCTTCCTTGAATCTCTTATGCCACTCAAAAACTGATGCTCCATTCATGGAAGATGGTCGAAAAGCAGTCTGAAGCATTCCATACGTTTCTGTGGCATTTTTTCCAAGTTTAAAACAGAATTTTATTGCATATCGTTCTTCAAAAGTGTCCCCACGTCCAGATTGCATTTTTTGTAATTCACCAGCTGTGACAATCAGGCTTTAGTAGTGTGTATTCCAATTGCTGCTGTAGCTGTTCATTTGAAGCTGAAATCATAAAAATTGGTCAGCCATCTCATAATATGTATAGCAATAACATACAGAATTTTGAAGAGTCTACGACAATTTTAAATGCCTTTACAAAAAAGTCTGGAAACTTATTGAATGCACCACGTATCTATCTATCTATCTATCTATCTATCTATCTATCTATCTATCTATCTTTATTTATTTATTTATTTATTTATGATTCATCTCTACGTACATCTCAACTGATTCAACTTTTTATATCCATTTATGTATTTCTGCCTTCTCATATCGACGCCATTATTGTTGATAAAAACCGAGTAAGATAGATAGATAGATAGATAGATAGATACCGGTGTATGCATTCGTGCGTGTGTAGAGGGGTGTACAGTTAGCTTATCATGTTCCTTTCTCCACATCGGGTTTCTCGACTGCTTCGTGTTGTGTTCTTCCAGATGGTTTTGTCGAAATCAAATCATGACATATTGTCATCGGACGCCAGATGCGAAAGATGCGGATGGCGAATCATTTTCAGCTTAAGGCGTTTTGAACTGGAGAGCAAGTAGGGCAAAAGGAGAAGAAGGTGAAAGGGTCATATTGGAAAGGAAAGCGTCCAAACATCGAAAACATCTCAACAAAAGGGAAAAGGAATCAGTAAAACATGCTGATTGAAAAGAACAATATAAGGAAGAAAATCCTGCTGCTGCCGCCACAACTACAGTAACTTAAAGAAAAAGAAAAAGAAGTGTAGAAAGTCGGAAATAAAAAGAACAGAATAAGACAAGAGAACGAAGATATCAAAGAATGAGGAAAAGCTGGAAAGAGAATGATAAAAACAACAACTACGAGAAGAAGAAGAAGAAGAAGAAGAAGAAGAAGAAGAAGAAGAAGAAGAAGAAGAATTGGAGGAGGAGGCAAAAAAGAAGAAGAAGAGGTTTGAGAAGAAGAAAAATTGGAGGAGGAGGTTGAGAAGAAGAAAAAGAAGAAGTATATATATATATATATATATATATATATATATACCTGCCAGCAAACATGTTAAGAAACAATAAGGATATTGGAGGAAATGTAGGAAAACAAGTTGGTAATAAATATGTTGACGTACGATTATAATGATAAAAATAATAATAATAAAACAGAGGGGTTAATAATTGTCGCACAGAATCAGAGCCTACCAACTAAAAACTTCCAAGTAAACATAAAAACGGAATCAATCCAGTGTGTAAACTTTGCTATCCAAACTGATAGAAAAATAAAGTTCTGTAGACCAGATTTAGTGGTTAATGAAAAACATGGCTTCAAATTAATACGTCCGTGCCAACTGCTAATAACACACGAAAGAAAATAATAAAACAAATACAAAGACCTGGAAATAGCAATTGAAAAATGTGGCACCTTAAAGCTACTATCGTAATCGTAATAGTAGGAGCCCTGATATGTTCCAGAAAGACGAAGAAAAACATATTAACAAGATACCAAGTAGTCACAACTTATATGAAATACAAAAAAAATGTACTTTGAGGAACCGTTCATCTCCTTCGCAGTGTACAATCAATGTGAGTGGAGAAGTGACATCCAAAGAAGGCAACAAAAAACATTTAAAAATATGTAGAATTCATATATTCACTAGTTTTCCTAGGTTTTCGGTAAAGATCCGGTCAAGGATTTAAGCCACCGAAAGTAAGCTGAAATGATAACAGTAATAATTATATTGACATACAGGCGGATAACCTAATCTCGGCGAGAAGACCAGACCTAATATTAAGTCGGTGATCATAGTCAAGGGTGACCCGAAAGCTCCCTTTTCGATAGCTACTACACCAAGGTGTAGGGCAGGGCGCTACTCCTTCCCTGGATTGCTCTACTTTACCCTCGATCCGTACCTTATAATGCTGAGTGTTAAGCAAGGAGGCATCAAATACCATTTTTTGAGTCTTTGGTATGACTCGACCTGGGATTGAACTCTCCGGGGCCATTGGCAAACGCTCTAACCATTATGCCAATGTCCGGAATAAAACTGAAAGAATGTGAAAAGGATAAATACTTGGAAGTTGGCGGACGAGTAGAGACCATCCAAACTACAGCATTATTGAGAACTGCCAGAATACTGAGAAGAGTCCTGGAGACTTGATGAGACTTGCTGTCACTCAAACTCCAGTGAAAGACCATCAGCTAACGCTGATATGAAAAACTCGAATGAGGAAATAATAATAGCTGAAAGAAAGCGAAAAGAGAGATAAATATCTAGACCTTGCAAGAGAACTGAAAAACTGTAGAACAAAAAAGTGGCCGTGATACCTTATGTAATTGGCGCACTCGGCACGGTCACCAAAGATTGGTACAGGGACTGGAGGACTTGGAAATAAAAGGACGACTGAAGACCATTCAAATTACAGCATTGTTGAGATCAGCCAGATTACTGAGAAGAGTCCTGGAGACTTAAGGAGACTTGCTTTAACTCAGACTCCAGTGGAAACCCATCAGCTAATACCGGTGTGAAAAACTCTCAAAAGAGCAAAATAATAATAATAATAATTATCATGAAAATAATAATAATGAGTGAACATTAAAGAAAACGAAAAAAAAAGCCACATACTCGGACATTGCCAAAAAACTAAAAAAATCTATGGAACAAGAAGGTGACGGTGATACTGATTGTAACCGATTCATTTGGAATAGTCCCCAAAGGAGATTAGAAAAGTTGAAAATCGGAGGACGAGCAGAGACCATCCAAATAACAACATTGCTGAGATCGGTCATAATACTGAGAAGTGTTCTGGAGACTTAAGAAGACTTGCTGTCGCTCAGACTCCAGTGAATGACCATCAGCTTACAATAGTGTGAAAAACTCGCAAAGGAACAATAATAATAATAATACTGAGAAGAGTTCTAGAGACCTGAGGAGAATTGTTATCACCCAGACTCTAGGGAAAGACCAGCAGCTAACGCTGGTGTGAAGAATTCGTAATAATGATAATGATAATATTAATAATCGTCTCGTTTCGAACACTCCACGTGGATCGCTCGTAGAGCATTTGAATTCAGGTTCGGGGAGTAGTACTTAGTTGTTGTTGGTTGGTTAGTTGGTTTGTTTTACGGCGTATTAACCCTTTTCGGGTCATTTAACGCCGAATTAAATTTCAAGCTAATCAGTTTAGTATAAGTATAGTTTTTGTTTACAAACGGTTAAATGTCATAACAGTTCTATTTCAAACAATTCAGTTTAGCATCAGTATACAGTTTCAATGTCAAAAACAGTTCTTTTTCAAAAAATTCAGTTTGACATTAGTTCATAGTTTACTTCTATTTGACCCATAGAGAGGATCGTTAACAGGTGCTAACACTCCGGGCCAGAGTGGACATCGGAGCGATGGCAATAAAGGGGTACTCCGCATTCCCCAAAGCTTCAACGTTACTGGAACCTCACCATCAGATTGTTTAGTGTAATAACTAGGAAACTCATTGGAGTGGGTCTTACCCCTCTGCAGAGGTGCAGTCGGTATATTCTACAGCTTCAGCCGATTGGTCAAGCGCTTCGTATGGCAGGAACAAAAAAATAAATGCTAGTGTAAAGAAGCGACGGGAAGTGAAATTAGAACGGGTAATTATCCGGCAGACCACTGAATCAAAATCAAAGAAATCGAAAAGAGAGACAAGTTCTTGGAACTTGCCAAAGAACTCAAAAAGCTGGCAAACATGAGAGTAACAATGATATCAATTGTAACTCGCAGCACTTGGAATGGTCCCAAAAAGCTTGGTAAGGGGACCGAAAGAATTGGAAATTTGAGGACGAATCGAGAACATCCAGTAGAAACTTGTTGTCTCTCAGACTCCAGTGAAAGAGCATCTGCTTCCGGTAATGTAAGAAACTCGCTTGAAGTAAAATCAACAAAAAAGAGAGAACTTGCAAAATTGTCGACTTTCCTGTCCCGGCTGACCACAGAATAAAACTAAAAGAATGTGAAAAGAAGGATAAGTACCTCGACCTTGCTAGGGAATTAAAAAAACTGTGGAAAATGCAGGTGACAATTATACCAATTGTAATTGGTGTGTTTGGAACAGTAACTAAAGGATTACTAAAGGGACTGGAGAACTTGGAAGTTGGCGGACGAGTGGAGACCATCCAAACGACAGCATTATTGAGAACGGCCAGAATACTGAGAAGAGTCCTGGAGACTTGAGGAGACTTGCTGTCACTCAGACTTCAGTGAAAAACCATCGGCTAACGCTGATGTGAAAAGCTCTAATGAGTGAATAATAATAATAATAATAATAATAAGAAGAAGAAGAAGAAGAAGAAGAAGAAGAAGAATTCAGTTGTTTGAATTTCTGAGACGTAGCTCGATGATTTTTATCATCTTTATTGCTATTTCTACAACGTTTCGGCCGATATGTCCTCCGGCCTTCTTCAGGTGTTCGTCGAACTTGGGAACCTACACGGAACTTCGAAGTACGTCCTTTATTGAATAAAGGACGTAGAAGGCCGGAGGACATATCGGCCGAAACGTTGTGGAAATAACAATAAAGATCAAGACAATAGTCCGAAAACACTTAATGATAAAAAGAATTCATATTATGAGCGAATTCCGCAAGCCGGTTTAGAAGGAATAAAAAGATATACCTAACCTGATTGGAAATATAACCAACTGGTAATTGCGCAAATGACTTGGATTTTACCATGCAACCAATGCGATATGTGCTAAGTAATTGAACAATACACTTAAAACGCTGTACCACTGAAAAAAAAGCAATTTCTGTTCAATTCAAAATTGAATAATTATTGTCGAGTGGAATTTTGGAGTTAAAGAGATAGCCATATAACATACACCAATTTATAACACGAATGCATAATTTAGCCAGGAATAGTTTAAGATACAAACTCTCCAAAATTTCCATGAATGACGGTAAAAATCCGAATTGAGGAGAGGGTTTCGAACCTTTTTCCTTAATTGTTTTTTTTTAATCCTGTTGACGGGGTTAAGAGAATGAGTATCACCAAATGGACTTCAAATCCTCTCAGTCATTGAACATAAAAGATATGGTCCCTTTCAAGACAGTGGTTATTTTTGATTTGGTGTGGTGAACTGCGACTGCAACAAATACAGCATGTATTTTCTTATTTGATTGGAAACTGCCATGTTAATTCCTTCAATAAATCTAAAAGCGAAATGAGAATGTTAGAATTCGGCTCAAACAGTGGAACATTATTTACGGTGTGTTCCCAAATATATGTCACGCCCTGTATACAGTGGTACGGCAATAAATGTGAGAGAGATTGAAATTATTGACAAAATTATGGTGACTGTACTCTATATAAATAGGCAAGATTTTGGCCTTTTATCTTTTTTTATTAATGACCACCGACATTACCCTTACTCTATTAACACTCTGCTTCTACGTTTTTTTTTAAATAAATATTTATGGTGGTTGGGAAAACAAATTTAGTGATTAAACAAGCGAACAACCCCACTATTGGTTCCATTGTTATGGATCTGGGATATTATCAACAAATATGAAATAAATTTACCGGCAGTTACATCCGGATTCAGCAATACGGCGTGTGTGTAGACCTATGATTGAACTAGCCACCAATATTATTATTATTAGACTCTCTCTCTCTCTCTCTCTTTCTTTCTCTCTCTCTCTCTCTCTCTCTCTCTCTTCTAGATTCATCCTGATCGGCCATTGTACTTAGTAAGTCTTCTAGATGGCATCTCGTGTTTACATAGTGCTGATAAGATTTTACTGGTCTTAATCGGATGGTTTGTGTGATGGCAGGTAAGAAGCCATCTACTATTTTCTAAGATACTCCTTCCAGGATATATTCAAATTAGCACACAGTATGATTGCATAGTTTCTATCTAGCTTTTTCTGCAAGCGTTTCGTCAGTCCAATTGGTGCAGTCAAATCTACAGCTTGAAAGAAATCCCGTTTCCTTTTATCAGAGATGAAATTTCTCTATGACCTGCCGATAACAATCGGCGCTTTGCCTATGCGTATGTTGACATCGCTTTCAGTAGATGACATATTGCTACCGAGGTATGGGACAAGATCTACCGATTTCCAAAGCTTGCAGACTAGTCTGGCATAAGGTCACAATAATAGGGCTCCTTTTAAAGATTTAACTAGTAATCTAAATATGGAGATGGTAAATTTGGTAATAAGTCTAACGAATCGTGTTTGGAATAAAGTGGAAGAAGTTTTGTTTAAGTGCAGCACAGCTGGAGATCACAGTTATAAGGGTATGATGTAGATGATGGTGGGGGTCGTCCTCCGTCCACACACCCCTTCTCCATCTGAACTTTAGGGGTCGGGGTAGAGACTTGTAACTGACAGCTCTCCATTATTATCTCTTCTTCGTCCACAGTCACCAGCCACAGTTGATGTGTCAGATGATTGCATCACGGTCGTAAAAAAGCGATCATACCCGGTCCTTCCTCGCCCCGACCGGTAGGGGGAGCAGTGGCATCAGTGTTCGAGTGCTGACGAGCTGAAAACATGAATAAATAAATAAATAGGTAAAAGAAAATAAAGAAAATAAAGAAATACTCACCCAAGGTTCATTCTCCTGCCCCCATTAATTCTCACATCGGATCCGAAGACTCTAACTATTTTCTCACTGTTTACCATTAAAGAAAAACAGCTCTTAAAGTCGTCCAACCAAAAATCAGGGTCCCAATACGGAATATTTTCTATCCATAACTCCTCGTAACATTTGGCCCTTATTCTCTTATATACATCAGTTCGTCTCTCTCACTCTCTCTCTCTCTCTCTCTAGATAGATAGATAGATGAAAAAACATATATATATAAATATATATATATGTTTATCTATCTATCTATCTATCTATATATATATATATATATATATATATGTGTGTGTATGTGTGTGTGTATGTGTGTGTTTATCTATCTATCTATGATTAAACATATATATATATGCATATGTGTGTGTGCGTGTTTGTTAATAGATATATAGATAGATGAACAACCCCCCCATATATATATATAATTATCTATCTATGAAGAAACATATATATGTATATATGTATATGTGTATGTGTGTGTTTGTTAATAGATAGATAGACAGACAAAAAGAACGAGAGAGAGAAAGAGAGAGAGAAAGAGAAAGAAAACCAATAGGAATAATTCTTTTGTGTAATTTGTTTGTTTTTTTAATAATTTTTCTTTTCTTTTTTGTTTTCGTTAGTTTCTTGCTCTATCGGAATACGCTGACTGTATCCTCTGCAGAGAGGTAAACCCTCCCTCCCCCCACCGATCAAGGGGTTTTTGAGTGTTACACTAAACTGAATCTGATGGTGAAGTTCCAGTTCTGGAGTTCTGTGGAGATTGGTAATACCTTTCAGGGTTCCATCTCTGAGTCAAACAGATTAGAAAACTATTCGTTTTAGATAAGAATACTTAATGCTACAAAACGGTTGTTCTCTGAAACTAGTAGACAAGTTCACCTATCTAGGAAGTAGTGTCTCATCAACACGCGACTAGCAAAGACATGGACAGCTATCGATAGCCTATTGGTCATAAAAAAAAAAACAATAAAATGAAACAGGTTTTTTTTTTTCAAGCAGCGGTCGTATCAATACTGCTGTGTGGATACACTACATGGACGCTAACTAAACGTATGGAGAAAAAGTTTGACGGCAACTACACAAGAATTCTGCGAGCAATATTGAACAAATCCTGGAGGCAGCACCCAACAAAGCAGCAGCAGTACGGCCATTTACCACCCATCACGAAAACTATCTAAGTTAGACGAACCAGACATGTGGGACACTGCTGGAGAAGTAGGGACGAACTCATAAGTGACATACTCCTGTGGACCCCTTCACATGGCCGAGTAAAGACAGGACGACCAGCTAGAACCTTTATACACCAGCTCTGTGCCGATAGAGGATGAAGACAATCCGGAATCGATGGACGATAGAGAAGGGGGTGGGAGAGGGTCAGAGAGATTCATACTGGTGGCGCCACATCATGATGATGAATGCTACGCGACTGAAAATTATGTCTATCAAAATTAATTATATAAATTAATATATAAATTAGTATATATAATTAATCATAGAAATTAATTATTTCCGTAAAAAATGATTAAAAGTCAGAATTGTTAACTTAGGATTATTATTATTAGTTACTTTAAGATAAATAACAATGTGTAAACAAATAACGATTAGTAAATTGAAATAATTACTTGAAACCATGTAATTATTTGTATTAGATAGAAATATTTTAAACCATACAACTGTGGTAATGGTTGTACCTGCAGATTGCCATCTATGGGTTAAATACATGTTTAATTTTTTCATTCGATAGGACCGTGTGCAAAAAAAAAAGATAAGTAAGAACTATATAAAGATGTAACAAACACTAAACATACAATGAAAGCGGTTCCGTAAACTAAAGCTAGACGGTTTGATGTGCCGTTAAAATCAATTAGTCCATCGGTCGAATCCATACTACTATATGGATGCACCTCATGGACCCAGACTAAACTCGGAGAGAAAAAGCTTGACGACAAATTCCACAAGAATGATACGAGCTATATTGAAGAAATCCTGGAAGCAACACCCCACAAAACAGCAGCTGTACGGTCACCTACCTCCGATCTCTAAAACCATTCAATTAGACGGACAAGACACGCAGGACACTGCTGAAGAAGTAAGGACGAACTCATAAGCGACGTTCTTCTGTGGATTCTTTCACACGGACAAGCAGGTGTTAGACGTCCGGCTAGAATTTATCAACAACAACTCTGTACAGACAGAGGATGTAGTTTAGAAGACCGACCGGAATCGATGGATTAGAGAGACGAATGAAGAGGGACAGTCAGGGATATATGTACTCGTAGCCCGACATGATGATGATGATGATAATGATAATGATGATTTTTTTTACTTTTGGTCTTCATCTCGAGAAATAATTATTTCTAAAGTATTTTAGGAAGGTTTTTGAAGAGTAATATGCAATCAAAGAAGCGTCGAAAATGAACTGATGATTTAGCATTAATTAAAAATGATTTTTTGGTATCCAAGTGTCTTCAACTGTAGTGGAGATACCTGATAATGAGTTATACCTTTTGGGAGATTTTTATTAAGCATAGGTTTAGAGCATTTCAAATCCTGGAATATTAAGGCAGCAGTTGTTCTCTTAAACATGTTAGTTAAAAAAGTAGACAAGGACTTTTAACATTTTCTAATTTAATAAATGTTTTTTTCTTTTTGCTCTTAAAAAGTTTTTTTTTTAAATTTTGGTTCCATTTTACATAACAATTTTTTGAATTTTTCTATCTACTCGTAAAAGCGATCACGTATAAAATTTATAACTTGCTACTCGGCATATGGTTTCAAGTATTCCTATATAATACAAATAATTTGCTAATAGGTATATGGTTTCAAGTCTTTCTATCAAAAACAGATTATTTGTTACTAAGTGTATGGTTTCAAGTATTCTTATCTAACACTGATAATTTGCTACGAGATGTATGGTTTCAAGTCTTCTGATCTAATACAAACAATTTGCTTCTTGATGTGTCGTCTCATGTTTTCCATTCAAATACAAATAATCTGCTAATAGGTTTATGGTTACAAGTATTCCAATCAAATACAAATAATTTGTTACTTAGCGTTTGGTTTCAAGTATTCCTATCTAATACTAATGATTTAAACACCATTATGCCTATTCACTAATTATGATTACTTTCCACAGTTATATGGTTTCAAGTAATTGATTATACTAAGTTGTAAAGTCGAATTGGCGACTTCAGTCGAGGGCGACCCGAAGGCTCCCTTTTCAATAGCTACTACACTGAGGTGTAGGAGAGGGCACTACTCCTTTCATTGTATTGCTCCACTTTACCCTAGATACATACCTTATAATCCTGAATGTTAAGGAAGGAGGTATCAATTACCATTTTTTAAAGTCTTTGGTATGACTCGACCTGGGATTGAACCCGGTCTACCGGACCATTGGTGAACACTCTACCCACTAGAGCAATGAATCGGTTCAATTATACTAACGCTAGGCAAAAAATTAGCTTCATGTAACTCTTCTAAAAAGACATAATTTACAGTTCTATGGTTTTAAGTAATTGCATCTAACACTAATAATATCTAAAAAGATCTATTTGACCGATAGACGAGACCCTGACAGATACTACCACGACGCAGCATAGTGGAACTAGGGGTAATTGCAATAAAGAAGTGACTCCACATTTCAGGAAGCGGAACCTCATTACTAGATGCAGTTTGGTGTCAGACCCATTACACCTCCTTGGTGGTGGTGGTGGTGGGAGTCTTATCCCTCTTCGAGTGATGCAGTCAGCATATTCTAAACCCTAAGTCCCGCCGACAGGGCTATGTTATCCCTGTCCTGGGTGTAGTTTTATATATTCGGTACATCAGTGTCACGTAAGAATTTATTTTCTTTGTATTTTATTTTAATGAAATGCATCAGAAAAACTATACTAAAAATTTATATTATACTCTTGGCGAAAAGTATCTTAGATATTAATTGCAAAAGTCACTCTGAATCATTAAAGAAAAATAAAGAACGTCTCGAATATACCATATATATATATATATATATATATATATATATATATATATATATATATATATATATATATATATATATATACGCGCGCGTGTGTGTGCGTAATCCGAGGAGAAGTATGAATGCCTATTCTATCTATAATTCTAAACGAGTCGCATGGCACTATTTCATTTTTCCAGAATAAGTTTTTTTTAAAATTCAAATCAAGGGTATCGTTTTTTTTAAGGGACTGTATAAAATAGTATCAAATAATAATAGATATGATATCCCCACCGTAAAATATTTCTATTTAAAAAGATATATTTAAAAAATTATTCTAATCAAAAAATTATTTTAGTTAAAAAATTGAATTTTTTTTCTCCCCAAATTATATTCTCTACGGAAGCAATATAAGAACACCCAAATATTTTTTTTTTGTTTAACATCTAATGAGGGTCATTATAGACCCGAAATAAATTTATAATGGCTCTAAAGAAGTAATTTTTTTTAAAATTCTTAATATAAACACATATTATATATATATATATATATATATATATATATATATATATATATATATATAAGAAAAAACAAAAACCGGTCACATTAGGA